>OV725081.1:141522514-141988031 GCA_928085145.1 Nezara viridula | reverse complement strand
ATTTAACTCATCCGTGGACTTAGCTGTTTCTAAACATAAACATTGTATTGCTTAATTTGGCCAAACAATGAGTTGGCTTGGAGTAAACTAGCTCTAATCTGGTTTTATATCTTACTGTGATTCCAAGATTAATAAATATTTAAAGTATGCTTAGATCAGAACTATTGTGATTATTTTCAATAAGTTGTTCTGCAAAATTTTCATTTAATTAATTACTTTTATTTAATATTTAATATTATGTTGAGAGTAATTATAGTTGATTAATGAAGAAAAAATGAAAAATTTTCCAAAAAAATAAACAGTTAAAAGAAAGCAATGTAAAGTTGTTTTTTTAATTTACTTATTCTTTTGAGATAAAATCAATTTCGCAAAAATACGGTTTTTAAATTAAATTATAATTTTAATAAAAACAATTATTTTTTAAAAATATGTTATTAAATTATTTTAACAGATTAATTTTACGTTTTCAGTGAGAAAAATAAAACAATTCACTTGTAATAGGAACTTTAAACAAATTATTACTTTAAGAAGGAATACCAATGATTTGTGTATTGAATATTTTTTTTAAAAATTTTGTTTGTCTGTTGTTTTATTTTAAAATGGCCACTAAAACCGAAAAAATTATTTATAATTATATAAATAAAAACATCATAATAATGTGATCTTTATAAAATCTTAATATAGCACACAATGGACCCTGCAATCTTACATAACATGTTGTTTAATGTAAATGAAATAAAATTTCTAATAAAATATCAGTCTTTGTTAACAACTTTTTTTTTTTTTTTTATCAAGATCAAGGTTGTTTTGTAAAAGTCTAACTTTTATTTGTTTAAGTATTTAAATAAAATAATTTAAGTAGTTTGTGTTCTTGCCTAAGGCTTCAACTACAAGATTTTAATTTTTTTTCTCCTCATATTTGTGCAGAGAAGAGGACAAGAAATCAAGTTTTACTTAAATGGGCCAAAAAATTGTTATTATAAGCATATATGTGCATGACATAAGCCTAATATGAGATAATTTACAAGATCATTTATTTTAGAAAAAAATTCTATATCCTTTTTGATGATTATTATGTACTGAAATTAATTTTTTTTTAAGGGACTGAAACCTTTTTAACAGTCCCAATGGTACTTTTTCTTTAAAAAAAAACAAAAACATATATATAATAAAAGTTCTTTAGAACTTTTTAAATAATAATGTTCTGGGTTTTTTGTAAAAGTTTAAATTTTATTTATTTAAGTATTTGATAAAATGTTTCGTTAGATGAGAAGTAACTAATAATTGAGCTTATAATAAAGAAATAATTATCTAAAATTAATTGTTTAAATTTCATATTAATAATGCATTGCACAATTACAATTTTTAAAATTTATTTTAAAGCAAGTTAATCGCATTAATACAATTTTAGTTTTCCGTAAGAGTTCTTAAATATAAAAGTTCTATAATTGAAAATTTCATAAGAAAAAGTTCTGGTTCCGAAATAACAAAAAAATGATTTAAAAAAATTAATTTTATATTTTTACTGAAACTGATAAAATAAAAGTTAACTTTTCATTTAAAGTCCTATTTTAAAAAAATATAATATGATTAAATTAAATTGACTTTTTTGGAAAACTCAAAAGTACCTTGGCAGTCTTTTTAAAATGCTAAAAGGAAATGTAAGGACTGCTATTTGAATATAACTAGGCGTCAATAATAGTTGACAGTTGGGGAAAAAAGATATCTATGCAAAAAATTTGGATTTCAATAACATTTTGGCTAGACCTTGAATATAATGACTGTATATTTTTTAGATTATAATACATTTTGTTAAAAGTATCTTTTTCAAGTTTAGTAAAACGTTAATGTAATTCAGATAAGTGGAAAACTTTTACAAGTGTAGGAAACTTGTTGAAATGTTATTTTTAGCTTTAAAAAAAAGTTTTTTTCCTCTATTAAGTTCAGTTTTGATGTTTATCACGTTTATGATTGAAACTTTATTTATATACATTTACACTGCTATAGTGGAATGTGGCCAGGAAATTCAAAGATGTTTTCTTAGATTTTAGTTTTCCTCGTCCAATTATCTGATTATATATTTTTTCTAATAGCAGAAAATAAGAAGAATTAGAGAATACAAAAGTAAATTTCATAAGTTTTTAATAGAATAGGAACTGAATAAGAAGTTGTATACTTGTTCTTGTGAACATATTTAACCCTTATTAATTTTTTTTTTTGTTCAGCTTCGTTTCCAATTAATATTGTAAACAAGATTAAGTAAGCCTTGGAAAACATAGAACTCTTCTGTCTTTTGTTTCTTGGGACTAATTAATAATTCCTAGATGATAGCATGTGCATGTTGTTATTTCTATTAGCTTTATTATCTTCCTATTTATCTTTAAATTGTATATAGAAATTATGTTTAAATTTTCTCTTTTTCCTTTAATTTTATTTATTTTGCTTGCTCATAGTATTAATTCTCTTAATAGATCTCTTAACTTGAAATACCTTTTCTTTTCTGTTTTATAAAAAAACACTCTCATCTGAGCTAGCATGGTAGCATAAATGTTTTATTATGGGCAATAATGGCTAAGTAATTTATATTCTCTATATTTATCTCTTAAGAGATTAAATGCTAGTAAAGCCAGGCATGCAACGAGTAAAAATTCCAATTGGAAATTATATTTACTAAAAATTATTTTATTGTATTTTTATTTATTTATTTATTTTTTTGTAATATTTTCTTTTTCATCTATTTGTTATTAACTTTTTAAAGGGCTGTTTTAAGATATTGTTAAAACAAAATATCGATTTTTCAAGCTAATATTAATGTATTAAGTTATCTTTTACGAGAGGTGAATAGAAATAGTGTTGAACTACATTTTAAGGCTGTCAACTTCTTACCCTTCTTTATGAGAGTGAAAACTGGAGTCTCAGGTATGCATTTCTTTTCTGGTTCCAGAACATCACACTGTGAGGAACTCGGCTTTGAGAATGGCTTAACTTTACGTTAACTTTTAATTTATTTTTTTATATTAACTAGGTATGATTAAGGTTTTTTATTCCTACAATACATTGTATTCACACTTTTTTGTATTTTATAACGTTTCTGCCTATTCTATTTACCATTTTAAAATAATTTAATTTTTGATGTTTTATAGTCAAAATATCTTATAATATACCACTTTAAGTAGCCCATGTAAAAATTATTTGTCTTTGTTTTCTATTTATTAAAATTTACAACTGTATTCATAGTATAAGTAAATGTGAAGTAACAGTATGCAAAAAAAAAATTATAAGACTTGTTAAGAAATTGTCCATTGTTGGTACAATGAAAAAAATGCTGATATTTATTTACAGCTCGTAACCTATATTTATTTTAGTAACAGATTTTTTTATTTTTATTTTTTCTAATATTTTATATTTTTTGAAATGTTAATTCACTTGATTGGAAAATTTCATATCACTATTCCTTTATTTAGTTGCAAATTTTCTATCTCTATTTCTAATAAAGTTGTTTAAAATATATATATATATTTTATATTGTTTCATTGATTTATTTAATTTATAATTTTTATTAAAATAATTAAATAATTTTGTCTGGTTATGAGGATAATAATAACTATTTTCATTTTTTTTTTTCATCAAAACCAAATATCCATTCTTGTTTTATTATTGCTCTTCTGAAAAAAATTGAGAGATGTGATACAGTCAGTTAAATCTGACTAATTTAATGCCCATTAAAAAATTCTAGAAGAGGGATTAGTTTTTATGATATATCAGACTAATCATAAAAGTAAATTTAATCTTTTTTTTTTTTTTTTAAATCTACATCAATATTTCAATTATGGTGTAACTATATGTTTTAAAGTTGTATATTTTTTTAAAAAATTCAATACCTTACCATAATGTGTTTAAATGATTAAATAAAAAAAGTTTATTCTGGTTTAAATCTGATTTCTTCAGTAATTTCACTTTTGCTCCAGACTTTATAATCAATCAAAAACTTAATGCACTTCATCTGTAGGTTCAAAAAATGTATACACTTTTCTACTATTTCTAATTCAATTACTCATTATTTTTTATAATTATGATTTTTTATTTAAATTTTCTTGAGAAATCAAAGCAATAAAAATCCCATAATATTTTTGTTTATTCGCTAAAGCTATTGAGACATAATCAACAATTTGGGGCATTAATCCTTCTTCCTTAACTTATTCAGAATTTTTTTTTTTTAATCATCACAATAAAGATCAAAATTTGTCTAATTATATCGTTTCGGGTCCCTGAAATTTACAGGAAGTGTGCCAGCTTTGCATGCTCAATTATATGGGGTGAATACTACTGGTGAAAAAAAGGAAACTGACATAGAGGCAAGAAACAAATAGCCGACTAGCAATTTTACTGTTTCATGTGGGATATATTTGAAAATATGGAAAAGTAGATGAGCAAGATGTTCCACAGCAAGAGAGGCAGAGAAAATGAGGAGGCAAGAAAAAGTGGCTCCAATTTTATTTCTCTATGTACCACAGATTTTTATTTACACAATAGTTTTTAGAAAAATATTAGTTCTGAAGATTGTGATTAATGCCACAAAATGTAAACTATGACTCAATAAATCACTTTTATGACAAACAAGAACTTATTTTCATATTTGAAATAATTCAAATTCAGGTTTTAAATATAATAACTGAAGCAGTAGGTACAATCTTTTATTTTTCTTTCGTTTATATTCGTATTCTGGACTTCAGATACTTTTTGGAAGTTTTCAAGACATTGGTAAAATCTAAACCGGCTGGATTTGAACAAGGAAATCGAGCTCTCTTCTCTCAATACAATCTATTGTATAATGAAACTCTTCCCTTGAATGATAACTATTATACCTGTGATCCTTCAAATACTAAGTCTATATACAATTTCCATATTTTGACATTTATTATGTCACTATTAGTTTGTATTATAATTTTTCACAAATAAAACACATAAGTAACAAAAAGAGTTTTGTAATATCTGATGGAGAGGGAACATTTATTTTTTAACTAAATTCTCAACTAACTACATATAGATTATACAGTAGTCTCAGAACATGGATTATTTCTTCGACTTATATTATAAAGAACAAGTCTAATATAGTTTTATTAATATTTCAATAAATAATAAATAAAAAATAAAGAACTAAAGTGTTCTCTGTAAAATAATCAGTCTTTAAAAAATGACAGCCAAATGAAAGAGACAACCCTCTTTCAAGAGAGGTCTTGACTAGAATGAACTTTCCAAAATTCAAAATAATAGATCTTAAAAACTTTTAATAAAATAATATAAAATAAAAATTAATAAAGGAAAGCCATTATTCAACAAATTAAATTGAAAGTGAGCCTATTAAGTAACGCCAAGTTGTAGATGTTAGTTGTCTAAGGACAAATGAGAGCTGGGGAATTGAGTGCTTCTTCGGTGGCTTGGCTGATCCCTACAGTCACTGCATTGTCGAACTCACCGCTCGACACCAACCTGATCGTAGCGATACCGCACAGCACTGTCTCCACTAGGTGTCCTGCAAATATAGAGATAGATAAATAACTTTATTCTGGGACAATATGTCTTTTAATAATAACGGTATAATAAAGGCAAATAGTCAAGTTTATTCAAATTAAAAATATTGTCAATCTATCAACATATGACAACATTTCAGACCATATTCGTATTTTTCAAGTCCATAAAAACATATCTGTAACTCCATAAGTTTATTGTTTTTTTTTATTGGTTTCTTGTAAGCAAAAGACAGAGGAACAGTCATATAAGAAACAGAAATTATATAAAAAATCTGGTGCGCGCAACTCACAACTTTCACTTACCGATCTACTTTGAATAGAAATTATTTTCTGGCAATGCTGGGCTATTATAAAATTTTTTGAAGTGCATTTTTAGCGGAGCTAAAGCTTAAAGCTTACAGATAACAAGTCATTAAGACCATTATAATTACAAAATGTCTATTTAATATATCGACGACAGGCAATAAAAATCTAGTCACTCCATCTGCTTTTATAAACCACACAACTTTCTTTGCTTTTATAAAACCACAGAAACACAGGTTTTTCTGAATTTTTATTTTTTTTCTCCTTTATTAACTTATCAAATTCTTTCAAAAGTTATAAGTAGCATTTTTTCGTAAATCTGAATAATGCAAAATGGTTAACTTTTTAAAATAAACCATATTAAAGGTACTTTAGAGGAAGACATATATGAACATTGGGCATTTAAGCCCTGTAAAGTGACATCAATGGGGATAAGAACTAAATGATATTAAAGACCACTTAATTATACAATGATACACCAAGTTTAATCAAAATCGTTAAAGCCCTTTTGAGAAAATTGTAAACATGTGTTTCAGCGTTCATATAAAGTGGCACTTACGGTTAGCCGATTTTAACGAAAAAGTTGCTGTCCCATCCGGCCCATATACAAACCTTAAATACTTAATATCAGTTTTGTACTACTTTTTGTTTATGAGCTAGACTGTTAACCCACACACAGACCATTTTGCGACACTTGGTTATTTGAACTCAGAGGACCTCAAAACATGTATTTCCGTTGAAAACTGAGATTCAAACATTTTCACGATCGAAATACTTACCCATACTATATATTACATATATACGTAAGTGAAAGTAAAATGAAATAAACTTATCGAATAAGTTGTCAATCTAATTTGCTTTACTGAGGAATAATTTTTTTTCTCATTTATTTATTGAAATTTACAACTGTATTAAATAAATACAACCAGTATATATGCACAGATCAGAAATAATGACAAGAACAGACTTGTCGAGATACTACCCAGTGGTAGCACTGCTTAAATAATTATAGGTAAGAAGATTACGAGGCCACCTTATTTTCAGAGGCCTAGGAGGATTGTCAGGAATCGAGGAAGTAGCAAGGCTGAAAACAAGTGGATTAGGATAGGGCTGGCGTTAATCATGAAAAGATAACAGATATGACATTGAATTGATTTAAAATCAATTCAGTGTCACATATTCTCAGTTTTATTTTTGGTTCTAAAAATTATTCGATATGTTTATTTCTTTTTTATATAATTTCTCTTTCTTATATGACTGTTCCTCTGTCTTCTGCTTACAAGAAACCAATAAAAAAAATAATAATAAAATAACTTACGGAGTTACAGATATGTTTTTATGGACTTGAAAAATATGAATATTGCCTGAAATGTTGTCATATGTTGATATGAATTAAAATGCAATAAAATAATTTGAACTAAAAGGGTTTAAAATAATCTTGAGTAAAGTAAATTAGATTGACAATTAATATACCTTTTTGAAATAAAATATCAAGAATTTTATGAGAAAGATTGGTCGTAAATTCCATGTTAATCTTGAGTGAGAAATTATCAGCTTATTCTACTAGACAGAAGAAGCTTTTACAACTATTTACTTTACCTTAATCTTTAAATATTATTTACATAAAATTATATTAATATTACCTTTATAAGATCCGCCCCGTATTTGTTGATACCGACTAATTTCAAATATACGAAACTATTAATGCAGATCCGACTCTCGGGAAAATATATGATCAAGATTTCTATTAATAATAAAATTGTAAAAATTACTCCACAACTTGAGTGCAAAAATGCAACACTTCATCATATATTATTTAAATGCCCAATTTAAAGTAGTTTAAGGTTAAGAATTTACCATGGTATGGAAAATCATATTTTTTTGTCTCAATTATATCAAATTATAGAGAATTTGTAGGGTAATCTTGAATATTGTCCAGCGCATATTATGGCAAAAATTCCATATTGTACGTCGGCATGTAATCTGTCCGGGAATTTTTTTTTGTTTGTTCTCTTAGGTATAGGAGTAATCTTTTAAGTTAGTTTTAAAACATAGTTTAGTATTAATATTTTTAAAAAACGTGTATTTATTGTTTTTAATGTTTTATGTGTATTCATTTATGTATATTGTTGACAATTGTATATTTTATATTAATTTGATAATTGGAACTATTTTAAATGTCTGATTTTTACCGAATATGATTTTTAATTTATGCCTAAGAATGTTGTAATATCTGTTATGTAGTATAAAAATGAATTTGTGTTTCCATAAGGATAATAATGTTTGTTATTTTGTGATAGACTCCATTCGTATAGGGTTCTTCCCTTAAAACAAATAAAGATTGATTGATTGATTAATATTAGTTTTATTAAAATATTTAAACATAAATATTATGTTGGTTCCATATAGAAGAATATGCCTAATATTTCTTTTTCAAAAACCAAATAAAGTTATTTTATTTTATTTTTTTAAATTTATTTTAAATGATATTTACAACTGTATACAAAAAATACATCTAGTAAATTTGCACATTGGTATAAAGACATGGAACACATGTTGAGAAACTACCCATTGGTAGCACTCTAATTATATGTCTATATTAGAAGATCACGTGGCCATCTTCTTTTCAGATGCCTCGGAGGGTTATCAGGAATCGAATAGGAAGCAAGGTTAGAGACAAGAGGGTTGGGATGGGTATGAAGTTTATTATGGAAGGACAGATATCTGGATTGGGCCAAATCTGATACATAAGGAACATTAAGGTCATTATGGATAATTTTATTTGTAACAAAGTAAGGAGCATTGAGGATTTTACGAAGGATTTTGGATTGCAAGGACTGTATGCGAGAGGAATTTGAAGGCTTGGTGGAGCCCCATAGCTCAACCCCGTAAGTCCAAATAGGCCTTATTATAGTCATGTAAATCAGTCTTTTATAATTGATTTGAAGGTTAGAGCGTTTGTCTAGTAAGTGTTGAAGTAGTCGGAAACGTCGAGCGGTTTCTTGTCGTTTCAGTCTGGTATGAGGATTCCAAGTTAGACGTTTGTCCAGATGGAGTCCTAGGTAACGGATTTGTTCAACAGGAATAAGTGAGGTGTTGTTAAAAGATACTGAAGGACAGGAAGTCATTGGTTTACGACGAAGGGTGAAGGTAATTTGATGGGATTTATTGGAATTTATTTTAATTCTCCAGTTCTGACACCATTCTTCAAGATTTGTGATGTGGGATTGAAGGGTTTGGGATGCAATAGATGGGTCGTTATTGACTGATAGGATACATGTGTCATCAGCATATGTGGTGATGACAGTTAAAGTTATTTAAAAACAGAAAATATCACATTTCAGAAAATCCTTTACATTTGATTCATCAAATCGTTTTATTCTTCGGCATCAAACTTAATTTTGCATATTGAAACTGTGACTGGCTCTGAAGAATAATTAAAGTTAGAAAATGAAATTTTCATTTTAGTATTAAAATATAATTAATAAAAGTTTTACTGTCCTATAAAGCAATTTTAAAGGTAGCCAATATTATTTTTTATAGACCAATATTTATAGTCTTAAAAGTTTTTAACTTTCCATTTACACTTCAAATTAAAACTTTACTAATCATGTCTGGTTTTAATAGATTTAATAAAATTTAAAATAAATTTATTAATTTTTATTTATTTCTTTTGTCATCATTAGACATAATCTATAGCTAAGATAAAGTCTGCCGTGTATACAAATTTTGAGATAACATATTGTTGATAAAACTATGTTATTGCTATGGCATCTTCTTGTAATATTAAAATGTCTCAAATAATGCGTTATTACAAGGTAATGCAGAACAAATAATTATGAATCTACATCTAATAGTTCCAATTAGGTGGCAATGAGTTTTAATACAATGTTTAAATCTTTGAACTCCATTTTTTCCAAAGAAATTTTTTGAGATTAACTTTTGAGATTGATCAACTGCTCAGTATTTTGAAATTTTTTAAAGTATATAAATCTAAAAAAAATAAATTTTTCTACAAAATAATGAAATGCTTTCTATCTTTCCTTTGTCTTATCTTTTAAATAATTCGATTAAAATAAAAGAAATCTTCGATTACCGTCTCATATATATATATAATATATATTTATATATATATATATATATATATATATATATATATATATATATATATATATAACAATAATTACTTTTAAAAGAGAATGAAAGAAACTAACTAGGTATATGGAATGGTATTTAAGTGATTCTTGAAGTCCTATTAAATGTAATTACACGGGCAATAATACTTTAAGGGATAATTTGTTAATATTTTTTCATAATACATGGTTATGTTTTATTATTTTTGGGGGGGGGGGGAGGTGGTGGATTTCAGCCCGAAAGCTCTCTCCTCCACCGTAGATCCGCCTGTGAGTGAGAGAATTGGATCTGTCCTTTTCATAAAGCCTACACTCTTAAATTATGAAGACAAAAAAAAATTTGTTAGACTTTTGATGAAATTTAGAGTTTGTCATTTTTCAATAAAGTAAATATTTTACAGTAATATTTGTTTTTTTATGTTCAATAAGAAATTGTACTAGGGTGAACACTACAGGTATGGACAGGAGGCATTATTTAATTATTAAGCCGATGTTTCGACCCACTTTGCAGATCTTCATCAGGGCTACAAAAGGTACAAAATATAAAAGGTACATGGTGAAAATGAATAATAAGTAGATATTAAATAAGAAAAAGTTGTCTGATAAAGAAATAATAAGATGATAGAGATATAGTGGGGAACAATGTAGTTAGAATGTCAAGTATAGTATGTATAGAAGATACAAATAAAAATAGAAAATAAGTATGAATAAAAATAGAAAACAAAGGAGAATATAGTATCTAAGTTAAAAGTAAACAGATTGTGATAAAATATAAGAAATAAATAAAATGAAGCTAAAATAAGAATAAGCTAACATAATAATAAGATATCAGTAGATAACAAGCTAGTGGAGGTTACATTTGATAACTGCAGGTAAACAGATAACGGGACTAAAGGTTAACCAATAAATAAATGATAATAATAAAAATAAATAAATGATGGACGTGTTGGACTTTAAATGTAAATAATAAGCTTCCTTATTGAAATTAAAGGTCTCAGTTTTTTTTTTTTATGTTGAAGAACAATGCCATCTATTGACAACTGTTTGAACACAAAGTTCCCAAAAGAAAATTTTAAAATGCCTATCATTGTTGTTAGCTCTTGAGATCAGTGTGGTTCATACCTACATTTATGTTGTTATATCTTTACAGTTCAATAAAGATTTTAGAATTTTCTGAGGTATGTCTATAACTGGTAATGACCCCTTGCCCATTACTAGAACAATTGAATTTCGGTGCATCTATAACTAGTGCAAGGTATTTTTTTTTTAAATGGAGATTATATCTGCAAAACTGAATATTTTTTTCAATTTTAAAGTTTAAAATAGAAAAAGGAGACCGTAGAGATTTTAAATTTCCAACAGAGAATTTTATAACTATAATAATTACGGTGACATAAGTCGTAAAATTCCTTAGCTGTGCTCATCACTCGTGCGCTTGCCTCAGTTAATATTTTTGTGAATGACTTTTTAAAAATTTTTTGTATGAAATGTAATACTTATGCTGTTTGTTATAAATATATCCAGATTTAATCAGGTTTGGCTCAAAGTACATGTAGTTTCTCAGGAGGCCTATACTTTTCGATTTATTCAGATAACAATGTTTATTTTTAGGATTTTGGTTATTATTATTATTATTTTTTTTAATCGCTTAGAATAAGAATCATATAAAAAGAAATTATGAAGAAAAGGAAACTTTATTTGTGGGTAAATCAAAAAGTATAAAATTTATGTTTATTATTGTTACAGATATTATAATTTACTTAAATGCTTTCTTATTTTCTTACAAGATGAAAACAAAAATCATTAAAATCGGGCTATATTTAGGAAAGATACTGCTAATTGTAATTTGTACTTATGTTTCAGTCTGTTATTGCTTCCTCACAGAAGGTAGGGAACCATTGTGTTCATATGAGAGGTTAAAAAAAAATGTATGCTCAGAATCGAAAATTTCCACTCGCATTTTACGTTTCAGACATCAAGGATCAAATTTGGTTCAGTGTCTGTCTGTAGTGAAATCGATGTAACGGGCTTATCACCTACTAATGTTTATCCGATTTTTATGAAATTTATCAGGAATTGTGCGGGCTGATGTGTAGATGGTCCCATATCAATTTCATAAAATTCTATCTAGACTAACTTGGAACCCGCATACTAGACTCAAAAGACAAGAACTCAACCGACGATACGGGCAACTAACTATACCGACTACTAAGCAGAAAATCTAAACTTTCCATTGAAAACAAGCTACTGATCTACAAGACAATACTGAAATCTATTTGGACTTACGGACTAGAACTGTGGGGATCAGCAAAATTTTCTAACATCAAGCGCATCCAATCCTTCCAGTCTAAAGTCCTTCGAACAATAGTCGATGCTCCTTTCTATGTAACCAACAAAACCCTACATCATGACCTCAACATCCCATTTGTCCTAGACCTTATCCCAGAAAAATTCTCCAAATTTCCCCAGAACCTTACTTACCACCCAAATCCTCTTGCACAATCCCTATCAAGCACCTCCCATCCCTATAATCCTCCAAGAAGGTTGAAACGGCAGTGACCTTTTGTAGATTGTATAAATTGGAGTTCTGGCAATGGCCAGATTCTCAACTCAAGACATGAGTGTATGTGGCTAAAGTGCTCTCGATCAATCTCCGCTGGCTTTAGTACCAGTGACGCGGTTGAGAGAGTAGCGCAGGGTTCTCCTGGAGTTCCCTCGCCTGATTGTATATAGGTATCCATGTGTTTTTTTTTTCTTAGTTTTAATTTTCTTATTTTTTAGGTTATTTTATTTTATTGTCTATTGTATATACTTTTGATTATTATTTTGTTCTATTTATTTTATTTTTTTTGTACATATAGTGTGAATGTCATCCTACCTCACTATAACCAATGTCCAACAGACAGATTGTTATAATACTCAATAAAAAAAATTTTATCTAGAGCTTCTGCTTACGCACATGTAATATAAATAACTGTTAACAGTATTATGGAAAGCTATGAAATGTGGAAGGCATTGATCATCTGTAATGGGAGTCAGGTTAATACAATATTTATATGGGGTTATAAAATTTAATAAGGTTTTATTCAAAAAGTTAATTTATACCGTATTGTTTGGTCGCTTTCAAATGTTATGATGCTTACTGCCGTTATTTATATATTCGTGTAATTTTCAATAAATTTAAATTAATTCTTACTTGTGTTTATTTCTATTGAACTTCAACCAGCCCATCGTGGTCTCGATTTTATCCTTAAATATCAAAGTTGTGAGAACTTCACTTATATTTTTATATTCCAGCTTAAATCAGTTTTGTTCTGACTGAAGAAATGTATTGATCTCGTATTTGGACTCGATTTTTTGTTGCATCCATTTTAGAATAGAATAGAAAATAATTTTATTCTGGGACGAAGTCCCTTCAGAATAACAAAAAAGTACAAAATTAAAATGCTATATCTGGCCAAATAAAAACAAACATAAAAGGTAAAGATAAAGATAAATCAGTAAAGAAAATATTAGTTATACATACTATATAAAAAAAAAAAAATCTATATACAAAACTCTTGAAACCTTGCAAAGACACTTAAGACTACTTACAATGGTAAAATATAAATATACACTTTTAGAAAAAAATAAAAAATACAGAAAAAATAAATGTAAATTCTTCTTAGCAGTAAAATCTGTGTTTTTGTTGAAAAAAAAAAAATAAATAAAGTCGAATCTATAATAAGTATTTAAGTTATGAGCTATATGCAAATACATTAATATGAATGATACGTAATTTTCCATAAAATGTTAGCTGGTATCTGACTGTTTTTGGGACAGGAATTGGAATAGGAGGGTTTTGAATGTAGATAGGGATGAAGAATGCCGAATTTTGATAGGAAGGGAATTCCAAAATTTAACAGAGCGAGCTATGAAGGAGTTTTGGAACGAGGCAGATCTGTGAGAATGCAAAGGTCGTAATTTATTTTACGCGTGAAAACATAAATATATATACCCTGATGATGACCCACATGTTTGGGTTGAAACGTCGGCACTAATAAAATCTTTATAATGACTGCCTCCTGATTATTTATCATCCATGATAAGTATATATAACTACCGTCATAGCAAAAGTGTACAAATTTTCAATTTTATTCTAAAACCCTCAATTTTTTGCTTTTGCACTAACACTGATATGCATGTTCAGTATGCACTGAAATTTTTGTTTGAATCACAAATTATCAAATATGCAATCTGCAAATGCGGAACTCTTTCCTAATTTAGTATTCGTAGATGAAGAAAACTCGTGGATATTAAACACGTATATGTTGAGTGGAAGATTAATGGATTTCCGAAAACGGCTTCTCCCAGAGATTTTATTCGCATACGAAAAAATTTAGATCTTATAATAAAAATATTTTGTAGCTAATGAAAACGCGGAGGAAGATATACTGACCATATTTGGCAGACGTTTTTAAAATTAAATACAATTCTTCCATAAAATAAATACATTTAATTATTATATAGGCTAAAGAACTCTCGCTCAATCTCAACTGAGTTTAGCCCCAGTTACGCGGTCGAGAGAGTAGTGCAGGGATCTCCTGGAGGATTTCACTCAACAGTTGGAGGGATAAGTATGGATCGGAGTTCCCTCGCCTGATTGTAAATATAATTTATTTTTATTTATTGTACATAAAGTGTGAATGTAATCTCTGAACGCTATTATAAATGTCCTTTGAGACCGATTGTAATATTTCTCAATAAACAAGTTCTAAAAAAATTATTGTACCGCCACTCGATTTATGTCTAATTTACTATTAGAATTATTCTCATAGACAAACAATTTTCACATATTTCTGGCCATGAATCGAATGGTAATCTCCGAAAGACGTAGTGAAACGTTGGATTTAAAATTCTATAAGAGAGTTTTATATTTTCTCTCGATGGTTTCACAAGGAAAAAAGATTTGATCGTAAACCCGAGATAAATCCCGGGCGATGATACACCATAGGAGGAAAGTAAGCAGACACGGTTCAGCTCTATGTGAAAGGTGTAAAGAGATACCTGAGGTAAGAAAGGAGGGGGGAGGGGTTGACGACGTTAGCGAACGACCGGGAGGATTATCGCGTAACACCCACTCGAATATTTTTCTCGAAAACAGGACGAAAAGGAATGAGAGGGAAAGAAAATCCACGTAGGTGTTATATATCTTCGGAGGATGAAAATATTATAGTTATTAGGACAAAATCATTCTGGTAATAGTTTATTTTTTATTTATATATCATCAAGAAAACCTATTCAACAAAGAAGAAGTAAAGCTTCATACTTTACCATAACTCACTAGCGAAACCAGGATTTAATTTAAGGGGGGGGGGAGAGAGGCTTTGTTTATTTTTTGTGTACACTAACCAAAAATGAACAAAAAAGTTCATATTAACATATATCTCAAACTAATTTATTAAACAGATGTCGAAGGTTAAAGATTTATTATTGATTTACTAAATTAAGACTGACTGTAGAAAGTTTAAAGCGTTTAATACTAAGTAACAGGTTTTAATCACCTGATAAACAAATGAACGATAAACAATGACAGTAGTTGCTCATCTTTTTGTCTAGTTATGTGCAGTGTACGAGGTTATGACGTAATGTACGAGGTACGAGGATACACTAGCGGATCCAGGATTTAATTTTGGGGGGGGGGGCTTCAGCCCGAAAGCTGTTTTTTTCATAATCTAACATATGTCTATTATAGGCCATAGGTCACCAAAAAAACAGTTTTTTTTATATATTACATGTATGTTTATTCAACGTTTCGGCTTCAGGAGCCATTTTCAGAAACCTGCAAACTAAATTTTAATTTACTTTTTACCATTCAAGTATAGCCTCAGACAATAAACTTGTATCATTCACCTACCATGCACCGCGCCATAAAATTTTTAAAATTTGTCATTCCGATATGACTCGTCCTAATTCATACTTTTATTTCAAAGAATGTTGTTTTCTGTTTCTAAAAATTATAATATATAATTAAAAATTAAAAATAGACTGCTATAATTAATTTAAAATTTTAATTTTCGATTTATATACCTCTATTTGCAGACGGTATCAAGAAAGTATTGTTCTTCAATAGGGCATTCAAACAGGACTGGATTTACTTACATAAGGAGTGGGGTGGAGGGGTTACTGATCAGCTGTTTTATATCAGTATGTTATATATTAATTTTGTCAATTGTGCTAGCATAAAACGTGTTTAAATTATCAACATCTGTCTGTTGATTCACTGAATGTTTTAGATTTTTAGTGATAAAAATAGATTCAATGATTCTACGTTTCCCAATATTTTGTTCTCTATGCAACACGGAAGCAACTATCATTATTTTCATAAAAATAACGATAATTACTTTGGAAAAAAAGAAAGAAACTAACTACCTGTATGAAATGGTGTCTAAGTGATTCCTAAAGCCCTTTTAAATGTAATTGCACAAACATTAATACTTTAAGAGATACTTTTTTAATATTTTTTAAGATAATACATGGCTATGTTTTACCATTTTGGGGGGGCTTCAGCCCGAAAGCCCCCCCCGTAGATCCGCCCGTGAAAGGATAGATCAGCTTCGTACCTCCTACATAAGTTTTGCTGACGTTTGCGATGCAAGGTTATATTTTTATGAATGAAGTTTAGAATTGTTTTACGGTTACTTTGACTGTATTAATATTTATGTTGATATGAAATACTGAACTTTATAGACAAATAAATTGCAATTAAATCTTCTTTAATTAGAGTATGATTATTATTTCCTTCATAAAACCATGATTGTATATATATGTTTTTTTTTGATTTTCTAGAAAATAAAATTTAAAAAAAAAATTTAGATTTTATTCAGTATAAAATAAAATATAAGAAACCATATCCATTATTTCCTTAATAAAACTTTTTTTATAAATATGTATTTTTTAAAATGTGATGTAAAAGAAAACTAAACAGAAATTTTTACCGTCAATTTTATCGAGCATAAAATAAAATACGAGAAAGTATATCCATTATTTCCTTCGTAATTATTATTTCCTTCATAAAACTGCAATCGTAAATATATTCTAGATAAATTGAATTTTTTTTTAAATTATTACCGTAATTTAAAAAATTATTTTCGATATTTAATCGAGTAAAGTAATTAATTGAAAAATTAACTAGTATTCATAATGAACCCATCTTAAATAATGAAAAAAAAAATATATTTTTTCAGTGGTCCACATTTATTTTGTGCGAGATATAATTGTAAGATAAATACTGAAACAATCATAATCTATTATTTTTTTATATTATAATGGATATCTCTAAAAGCATCAATGCCCCAATAATTAATTTTTATTAACTTTCCAGAACCACTAACATCCTTTCATAAAAGTAGTTGTTTTGTTTTTAGAAAAAAGAAAATAAATTAGTCCTTCCCCCAAATTAAATCTAGGATCTACTAATGAATCCTTATGAAGAGTACTTTAAGAAGTTTATTTAGCTATTTTGATTTTTATATAACGTGTTCAATAGTTTATAAAAATATATAAACTTTTTTATATATTTTATTAAGCTAATTTTACTTCTTGAACAATTAACTTTAAAAAAAAGTAATGTAAAAAGGATTTAAAATATATGAATGGGGGTAAAAATAAGAAATTCTGATCTAATTTTACTATAAAAAAAAACAATAACACTGGGCTTAGAATAGTACGAGTTATGAATGAACAAGCGTACGAGGATGTACGAGGCTTTTGTTCGAGGTTTTGTCACAGAGCGCGCGGTAACACTGGTTATGTTTGTTATAATGTGTTATAATACTGTAACACATTTAAATTTATGATTATCATGGGAGACACCATACATTTATTTACATTTGCAGAACCAACAGGCATGCTTTTAACTTATGGCGAGGTACATAGAAACGGTACTGCTTCTGTTCGAAGATATCGTGAAAAATTTCCTGACTGAAAAATACCAAATCGTAAGACGTTTGAGACCATTGAAAGACTCCTTAGGGATAATGGCACGCTAAAATCTATACGAGTAAATGCCGGTCGACAAAGATTTCGACGAACTGCAATCGTTGAAGAAGAGATATTCGCAATAATAAATAAATAGTAATAATAAATAATAATCTTTAACCTTTGATACCTGTTTAATAAATGATTTTGAGATATATGTTAATATGAACCTTTTTTGTTTATTTTGTGTTAGTGAAAACATACCTAAATTAAAGTAACTCTGTATATTATTTATTTAACAATGGCCCCTCCATATCCACATTCAAATCCCTCCTATTCCAATTCCTTTCACAAAAACAGTCAGATACTTGCTAACCATTCGAGCGGATTTTAATAGAGAATTTGATACATTTTTATTTTTTAATTCTTTATTTTTTTCGGAAAAGTGTATACTGGTCTATAAGAGCAAATAGCTTTAAGTGTCTTGTCATAGTATTAATGGTTTTGTATATAGTTTAGTTTGTTTTGTATATAGAATTTTTACCTTATATTTTTTTTACATTATTTCTTTTTTTCGATTGATTTTATTTTGGCCAGATGTAATATTTTAATTTTGTTCTATTTTGTTATTCTCAAGGGACTGTGTCCCAGAATAAAGTTATTTTTCTATCTATGTTTCTATCTATCTATAACGATAATATCTTTGGGAAAAAAAAAGAAGATGCTTTCTACCTATATGAAATGGTGTTTAAGTTATTCTTGAAGTCCAATTAAATGTAATTAGACAAACAATAACACTTTAAGAGATAATTTTTTAAAAATTTTTACATGAAACATGGTTACATTTTACCATTGTGGGGGGACTTCAGATCGAAAGCCCTCCCGTGGATCCGGCTGTGCCATAACTAGAGACCGGATTTCCATGTTATTGCACTTTTTATTAGCTTGCGTGTAAAAATTCAAGACTTGAATATCTATCCGTTTCAGAACCTGTAGAATAACATATTTAAATTTTATATTGCACGAAATTGCATGTTTTTGGCTTAAATTGCACGCATATATTCACGGCTGTAAAAGTCAATACTGCATTGTTGACGTTTATCAAAATGAACGTTTGAAAATACGTAGAACCGGACTGAAACGACAAGAAACCGCTCGACGATTACGATTGCTTCAGCACTTACTAGACAAACGCTCCAAGCTTCCAATTAATTACAAAAGACTCATATATATGACTATAATAAGGCCTATTTGGACTTAATGAGTTGAGCTTTAGGGCTCCACTAAACCATCGAATTCCTCTCGCATCCAATCTTTACATCCAAAATCCTTCGTAAAATCCTCAATGCTCCTTACTTTGTCACTAATAAAATTATCCATAAAAATCTTTATGTTCCTTATGTTTCAGATCTGGTCCAATACAGATACGTATCCTTCCATAATAAACTTCAGAATCATCCGAACTCTCTCGTTTCTAACCTTGCTTCCTCTTCTATTCCTGCTAACCCTCCGAGGCGTCTGAAAAGAAGATGGCCCCATGATCTCCTTTCTAATGTAGACATATCATTAGAGTGCTACCATTGGGTAGTTACTAAGCAAGTGTTTTCATGTCATTATATCCATTATGTTCAAATTTACTAGATGTATTTATATAATATAGTTGTAAATATCATTAAGAAATAATAAAAAAAAAAAATTACAGAAGTGAATAGAAATATTTCCAAGCAACCTTCTTAATGAATAGTCTTATTTATTAAAAAATACATATTTACTATATTTATAATTTTATTTTTGTAAATAATACTATATTATTCGTTTTACAATATGTTATGTTAATTATGTTACAATGTATTATGTTATGTTAATTAGCATTCGTAATGTTTGTGAGTAATATAAATTCCCGAGCCTTTGTATTTACACTTGTAAAAGTGAATACGATAGTATTCACGTTTATTAAAATTAATAGGGTTAAATTTACAGAAGTGAATGCAAATATTTTCACACAAACTTATTAATGAATACTCTTATTTATTAAAAAAAATATATACATTTACTAAAAAAATATATTTACTATTTATTCCATTTTATTTTTTTATATTGTATTATATTCTTCGTTTTACAATTTGTTATGTAAATTATCACTCGTAATGTTTGTACGTAACATAAATTCCCAAACCATTTTTTTTTTTATCCATCGCCCCATCAAATTGTAAAATAAATTAAGATTAACATAAATTGTTGTAAAATAAATTGTTAATTAAAAAATATAACTTTAATGAATTGTTATCTTTTTCCAAGTTTTCAGCTGTCTATAAAAAACAGTTGAGTGCAGAAAGAGCATCAGTTTTAAAATTTTAAATTTTTCTGAGCCTGATTTATGTCAAAATTAGGTATTTTTTGTATGGCAGCAACATAAATGCATGTTATGATAGAGGGGAAAAAAGGTACAAATATTTGAAAATTTGGAGGAGTTATGACATTTTTTCTCTCTTCTGAAAAGTTTGAAATTTGTGACTGAAGCGGTTGCTGCACTCACCGATTCAATTTCTGTATATAGCCGTATATATAGTAAATATATATATATATATATATATTTAATAGAGAAGGGTATTCATTAATAAGATTGTGTGAAAATATTTGCATTTACTTCTGTAAATTTAAGCATATTCATTTTAATAAACGTGAATACTGCCCGTATTCACTTTTACAACTGTAAATACAAAGTCTCGGTAATTTACATTACTTACAAACATTACGAGTGCTAATTAACATAACATAATACATTGTAACATAATTAACATAACATATTATAAAACGAAGAATGTAGTATTATTTACAAAAATAAAATTATAAATATAGTAAATATATTTTTTTTAATAAATAAGATTGTTCATTAACAAGGTTGCTTGGAAATATTTCAATTCAATTCTGTAAATTTAAGCGTATTCATTATGATAAACGTCGATAATGCCGTATTCACTTTTACTAGTGTAAATACGGCCGTATTCAGTTTTACAATCGTGAATACGGGCGTATTTCGTGACTTTATTATTATTTAAAAAAAAAATAGTAAGGAAATGATTTACTTTTCTAGTGAATAAATAAAAAATAAAAACCTATAACTGACCTGGATAAGAGTCTATTCCACAGAAGGTGTTGGCTTGAATGAGCTTAGGGGTGGACAAGTCCATGCCGCCGCTGATCTCCACAAAATCTTTAAGTCCCGTTTCCTCACACTGCAATGCAATAATACAATATGAAAATAAAATAAATACTTTACAATGAATTATCTAGAAAGGTATTAGAAAAGATCAGGAATACGATACATACATCCAGTATAAAAAAACCCCTTAAGATGTGTGAAAACCTTAATAGAGCGAGATTAATAATATGAAATATATTTTATAAATAATAGCTCATTATAAAGAGGATAAATTGCTGAGCATTTCCCTCGCTTACAGTATGCAGGTCCGATTTTAAATTTCTGAGATATTTTAATCCATATCTTCAATAAAACTCGTTATCATTAGGTTTTTAACACTACTTTTTCCTTTTCGCCTCTCTAATAAGGCGTTGCGTTAATATACGATTTTGAATAATAGCTTGTTAAGGAATCAATGAAAAGTGATATTTATTTTATAAATATTTAATAGTTTCACATATTTTTGAAATATGCATATCCGTAAATATATTATTACAGTAAGGCTCGAAATCGGTTTTGTACCAAATATAAGTTCCTGTCATGCTCAAATACCTTGAATGGGGTACCGTTGGATTCAGAATTTCACGGGTGTTAGCGAATCGTATTCTCCGTTTTTGTTTTTCTTTCTAAAATAAATAAAGTCGATACAAACATTTTGCTAGACTTCAATACCTGAACAGTGGTAGGTCTGTAGATCGATGCGGGACAAATTGGACCTCGAAGATTTTGTTGCGTACAGCAAGAACCCGATAGTTCCTCCGGAACTATAGGATCCTGTGTTTTTAAGCCCAAAAACGTACCATTTTCGAGATAACGCAAGGCATAGGGTTCGCATCCACACAACCTTACATTAATTGTAGTACTGTCATTGAATACATGTATCATTTCGTCGACTTCAGGGTCTCTATGATCGAGAGAGGGGGAGTTTATATTATTCATCGATGGTGTTTTTGATCGGTAAGCCATATCAACGTTAATTTTTCACCAAATCTCAAAATTGAGTCACCAATTTCGAAGGCTTCCTTCTCCTTCAGGCGGACAAAATAGTCCAATCACCCCGAAAATTCAGGCAAACAAGTTATGAAAAAAAATAAACTTTATTTGCGAATAACTAAAAAATTACACACTTTTCCCTTGGTCATTCCCATGATTTTATAAAACGTTACTAATTTTCTACAAAAGGATAAAAAATCATTGAAATTGGACAATTTTTCGCAAAGATGCAGCTTATTGAAATTTGTAAATATGTTTGTTCCAAACAAAAATGAAGATTTAAATTAAATTTGTTTCCTTTGTGGATTATATTTATGGATAAAGTAACAATTGATTTCTTTATCTTTTGATACGTTGCATTATTTTAAATGATGTGCGAATTTATCGCACGGGCCTACTAGTGTGAATTATTGTTATTATAAGAAATCTTAAAGTCAAAAGGTCTAAAATCTGTGTGTAAAGTTTATAGTAAAATAAAAGTGAGTTTATTTCAAATACAGAGTACTCAACTTTATTCTATTTCGAACCTAGGGATCAGATATAAAGGATAGTTATATATTGACCCCTAACCCGAACATAGCTCATTAAAAAGGGCATGAAATGATGAATATTTCTCTGCAGTATGCAAGTTTAATTTTTAGTTTTTCAGATATTTTAACCCATATGCAAAAATATTTCAATTAGTCGACTTTACCAGAGCATTACATCATCCGAGATCTGACGACTCAATCTAATTCAGTCTCCACAAAAAAAAGTGCAAAACGTGTCTAAAGAAGTTTTCACTTAAAAAAAGAAAAAAAATGTTGTATACAGCGTGTCATGCAAGTGGTCGGAAATATAAAGAGGTGATAGCAGATCTCAAGAGCTACTAAAAACTTCAAATAAACCAGGGTTCGATTCTGCATAACAACAGGAAATTTAAGTTTACAATTTTTTTTTCAAGAAACGCCAGGTTTTAGGAAAAGCATTTTTTTTAAATATATTATTTTTTTATAAATAAAAATTGTTACATCCCAGGGCACAGGAAAAAAAAAATTAAAGTTCTGTAATAAGTTATTGTTAAAGTAATTACTTTTGCCGAGAACGCAGGTATTGTGGCGTGACAAATTGTCAAGTTAACGTAATATTTTTATAAAAACTAGAGCTGAATCTCAACTTATTTTATAATAAACTTTAACTTTACTCATACGGATATATAGATTATTAAATAAGGAAGTTTTTTTAGTAGTTTAGTAACTACAGTATAGTTGAAAGGTGAAAAAAAAAAACAGGGAATAACTCATATAATGAAAAAAAACTCTGCCTATAGTCCGTGGTACAGACCCCTTTTTATCAAATTATTAACATCCGTCTAAAATTTGATCAATGGGTCATTTTATCGTAGCCTACAACTTTTATACGTGGGAAAATGCTCCGAAATGGGGCGTTCCCTCATTAAATTAATTTAATCGATGAGGTACTTAGTAAGTATGAATAACCATTAGCTTTTAGAATCGTAACATGATCTGATAATAAAATCGAGGAAAAAGGTGGCCTATAAAATTATTGGGCCGTTTGGCCTATTTAATCTCCTTATTTTGACATGTTGGGAATGGACATCACGTCAAAGAGCCCAATATTTTTGTAGGCCACCTTTGTATTACTGTGAACCAGGTGTTAACGATTTTTTGGTACCTAATTAGTTAGAAATATTTTGCCGATGTCCAAATTGATAACGCCAAGATTCTGAGAATTTTCTTAAATATATTACCTTTTTAGCCTCCTCGTGATGTTGTTAGACATATTATCAGTGGCCATTCTTACTAAAAGCTAATTGTTATGTCATGTAAATTGTCATGAAATTTTTTGTGAGTCTGTATGTATTTGCTAACTTTGGTCATTCTAAGGTCAGTGTGTAACGTTGCGTTTGAAACGTATCGAGATGTTTGTGTAATAAATCTAAACATTTTGGATTGAAATGTTTGTACCTGAATTTTTTTAGCAGAACCGAAAATTTGAGAAGCCTAAGACCAAATCGGTTTTAGTAAGTATGTGTACGCAACCAAGTTCGAGTTGAATTTGAAGGAAATATTTTCCAGTTTACTATGATGAAGGAATTGTAAATTAATTAAATTATTTTTTTTTTAGTTACCGGTTTCTGTTCAACATAAATAAAAAAAAAACACAAATGAATTTTGAAACTCGTTTCTTCATATACATGAGTTTCACATGCAAATATATGTGAAAAAGACAAGAAGTAACCAGATCTAAATGCAAAGTAGAATGTGTCAAAGTTTCTCTTCTTCCACCTTTACACGTTTCCATTAAAACTCTTGTCTCGCTTTTTAATGAAACAAGTTTGGCGATGGGTAACCTCCCCTCTCTGTCTTCTTAATTACAATTTGAGGACTTCCTTTCGCTTCCGAACCCAAAGGATATCTTCACCGAATTTAGCACACCTATACCTGGCGAAAAATATATTAACATTATATATCCTTTCTCTTAAAATTTGCCCACAGGTCAAAACTTAAAAAAAAATTATATTCCTTTTTATTATCTGTACGTTTCAAGGATGGCTAGTCCCCTCTTAAGTTTATAGAGTGCCTGAGTTAAAGCTATAATTTAAGCAACTATGGAAGAAACATCTTATTTATTATAGTTACCAAATAGGATTATCTATTAATTCTGAGAGACGTGTGTTTATAATTAAATCAAAGAATAAAATATTTTTACTTTCATAATAATAATTATTATTATTATTTATTTTATTTTATGCAATTTGCACCTGCGCAGCTGCGCATCTAGCAAATTTGTTGTATTTTTATTGTCTTGGTGTAATTGCTTGATTTTTTTTTTTTTTTTTTTATTGATGTAGTAGGTTTCTTGGCCATTTTCTTCTTAATCTTCGTTGCTCAGGTAACAGGGAGCAGGAGATAGAAAGAACCAGAGGATTGGAGTGATTTTGGGTTGAAAAATGAAATGTAGCGTATTTGTCGTGGATGTAGGATTTTACTGTTGGGGTGTTTAAGTCGTTATGTATAGTAGTGTTTCAAATGTACCAAGGTGCGTTAACAATTTTTCGTAAAATTTTTGATTGTGCTGTTTGTATTTTGTTTATGTGTGTTTGTTTTGCCGAACCCCAAAGTTCTGCTCCATATGTCCATATTGGTCTCAGTAAGGTGTTGTAGATAAGTCGCTTGTTTCGTAAGTTAAGTGAAGATCTGTAGTCCAGAAGATGTGAAAGTTGGCTATATCGTCTAGTAACTTCTTGTCTTTTTAATTTCGTATGTATGTTCCAAGTAAGTGTTTTGTCTAAGTAGAGTCCAAGGTACCGTACATAGTTCTTTGAAGGCACTGGATTATTGGCAATCGTTATGGGTGGACATGAGGCTTTCCTAAGAGAGAAACTAACGTGGGTGGATTTATTACTATTTATTTTGATTTTCCAGTTTTCAAACCACTTTTAAAGTTCATGAAGATGGTTTTGTAGGGCAATTGATGCGATAGTAGGATTTTTGTGTGAAGTTAGAATAGCAGTGTCGTCAGCGAAGCAATAAATGGTGGTATTAGGGTGCTGAGGGATCTCAGAAGTGTGTATAGAATAGAGGATTTGGCTTAAGACGCTACTTTGTGGTACACCTTTGTGTTGGGGAAAGATGGAAGATACAGAAGAGTCTACGGAAGAACAGAAAAATCTATTAAGAAAGTAGGATTGAAGAATTAAAAAATAAGTGGAAGGTAAGTGCGGTTTTAGTTTCCATAATAGGCCCTTGTGCCAGACACTGTAATAATAATAATCTCATTTTAACTAAACTAGAAACTATTGGGTGTTTTAAGATTCTAGACAAAATTTTCCGACAAAAAAGTTCATTAGATACAGGGGATAATTCTGAATGGAAAATGAGTTATTACTAATTTTGATATAGAGATGGTTGACCGTTGATATAATATGGGAAGGAGTTAGTCGAGGGTGCGATCAAATAAATACTTAATTAAAATATAGAAATTATTTTATTTTAATTTGACCCACTTTGCATGTCGTCTTCAGGGCTACAAAAGATACAAAACATGTTGAGAATAAAAATTAAATATAAGTAGATATAAAATAAGAAGAAGTTGTCAGATACAGAAATAAAAGATAATATCAGAGTTAATGGGTGACAATGTAGTTAAATATTAATTATTATATATGTAGAAGATACAAATAAATAGAAAATAAGTATGAATAAAAATAAAAATAAAGGAGAATATAGCATGTAAGTTAAAAGTAAACAGATTGTGATAAAAGATAAGGAATGAGTGTATCACAAACTAATAGAGATTACATTAGATAACTGTGGGTTAACAGATAAAGAAAATGAATGTTAACGAATAAATAGATTGAAAATTGAATAAGTAATGTTACAGTAAAGTAAAATTTTATTACTAATTTTGTGTCTTTCTTAAGGTAGTCAAGAGCTTTCATTGAATAAGAAGGAATTGCTCAAAAACTGTTCAAGATAATTAAAGTACAGGTACACCATCGTAAAGTAGACATTTTTTTTTTTTTAAATCTGGTGTGTCTACTCACACGACTTTCCTACCTATTTCAGAAAAGTATTTATATCTTTACATATGTTCATGAAGAAACAAAAAAAAACTAGATTTATTTACCTGAAAATTGATCAAATAAAAGATTTGAGTACGATTTATTTGATAAACTAAAGCAATGTAAACCGGCTTAAGGCAGATCACTGTAAGTTATGGTTCTAAGAAGATGTATACAAGTTAAGAAGGAGAATGACTTCAGGTCGAAAGTACATGCCTTAAACGTTTATATACATGGTCTTAAATCTCCTAATTCAAGACATTTTTAAACATTTCTCAGGATTTAAAGAGTGAATTCCTTAAAAAAAAAAAAAATGTGAATCAACTTTTGTATAGAATGGATTTGTATTAGACTTGAGAATATTACAACTGGATTACATTATAGATACATCAAATAAATATGTATACAAGAATATAACCACATGAAAACGCTTGTTAAGAAACTACCCACTAGTAGCACTCTAATATGTCTAAATTAGAAGATCGAAGAGGAAGCAAGGTTAGAAACGAGAGGGTTAGGATAATTCTGAAGTTTATTATGGAAGGATAGTTATCTGGATTGGGCCAGATCTGAAACATAAGGAACATTAAGGTCATTATGGATGGTTTTATTTGTAACAAAGTAGGGAGCATTGAAGATTTTATGAAGGATTTTGGATTGTAAGGATTGGGTACGAGAGGAATTCGATGGTTTAGTGGAGCCCCATAGCTCAACTCCGTAAGTCCAAATAGGCCTTATTATAGTCATGTATATGAGTTTTTTGTAATTAATTGGAAGTTTAGAGCGTTTGTCTAGTAAGTGCTGAAGCAATCGTAATCGTCGAGCGGTTTCTTGTCGTTTCAGTCCGGTTCTGCGTATTTTCAAACGTCCATTTTGATAAAAGTCAATAATGCCGTAATCACTTCAACAGCCGTGAATACATACGTGCAATTTAAGTCAAAAACGTGTAATTTCGTGCAATATAAAATTTAAATATGTTATTCTACAGGTCCCGAAACGGATAGATGTTCGGGTCCGGAATTTTTACACGCAAGTGAATAAAAAGTGCAATAACGTGGAAATCCGGTCTCTAGACGTTATAGAGGGCTTTTGAGCTGAGGCCCACAATGGTAAAATGTAACCATGTTTCATGGAAAAAATATTAAAAGTGTTATTGTTTGTCTAATTACATTTAATTGGACTTCAAGAATAACTTAAACACCATTTCATATTGGTAGTTTGTACCTTTCTTCTTTTTTTTTCCAAAGTAATTATCATTATACAGGGTGATTCGTAATTTCACGGCACTATTTTAGGTATGTGTTTAGGTATGTGTTATAAATACATCTAGTAAATTTGAACATATGGATATAATGACATGAAAACACTTGCTGAGTAACTACCCAATGGTAGCACTCTAATGATATGTCTACATTAGGAGATCACGGGGACATCTTCTTTTCAGACGCCTCGGAGGGTTATCAGGAATCCAGGAAGAAACAAGTCTAGAAACGAGAGAATTCGGACGTTTATGAAGTTTTTTATGGAAGGATAGTTATCTGGTTTTGGGCCCAAATCAGAAACATATGGAACATTAAGGTTTTTATGAATTATTTTATTTTTGACAGCGTAATAAGCATTGAGGATTTTACGAAGGATTTTGGATTGCAAGGATTGAATACGAGAGAAATTCTATGGTTTAGTGGAGCCCCAGAGCCCAACTCCGTAAGTCCAAATAGAGCGTTTGTCTAGTAAGTGCTGCAGTAGTCGGAAACGTCGAGGAGTTTCTTGTCGTTTCAGTCTTGTATGAGAATTCCAAGAAAATTAATAATAACATAATAAGATTAATCATGTAATCCATTATTTTCTCTATAGATTTTAGAAAGGCGATGGATGCCATTCTATTGTTCAGAAACAGTGGCCAAGAACCTCTTTCAAAGTTGAGGAAATGACAATGGTATTGTCTTGAAGAACATTCTCAACTCCACGATAAGATAGAATTGTGTAGATACTGGGCGAAGTGATATGGTTGAATAGAATTGTCTCCTAATGTACATAGCAACAGATTGTATTGTAGCAAAAAATACCGTTCTAAGAGTTCATTGTACAAAGCACTTTCTTATCACTACGTATAGGATCTGTCGAATTTCCTTATTGCAAATAAATATTTACGATTTTTAATCATTCCTTCTGTATGTTTGAGCGATTATTTTTTTATAATACTGAAATACACAATTTATAAATTAATAATTCGCTAGTTGGCCCGTACGAATAATTTGCAAAGTATATTGGTCAGTGATGACAAAATAATAAGAAAATTAAATAGTTCAACGTATCATAAGATGAAGGAATCATTTCCTAATTTTTCAGTAATTATAATCGAACAAGAAAAAGAAAATAATTATAAAATTTCATTTATTATGTTTTAAATAAAAATGTTTACGAATTATAATAACCTTTAGAACAGCTAATAATGATCCGAAATCGATGATTTTTTTTTTTTTATTTCGTAGGAAATTTAGTAATCTTTTAAATAATCATGGCTAAAATTAAGAAAAAAAACTAAGGTGTTTGCTTTATACTACACAATATTATTGGAAACATCAACAAGGCGAGATTAATAATATGAAATATAAATTATAAATAATAGCTCATTATAAAGAGGATGAAATGCTGAACATTTTCTTCACTTACAGTATATAGATCGAATTTTTAATATCTGATATATTTTGTTCCATATGTTCAACTAACCTTATCATTTGGTTTTCGACACTATTTTTCTTTTTCGCCTCCCTAACACGCCGTCGCGTTAAGATACAATTTTGAATTATACATGAGGGGGGGGGATGCTGAACAATTTTCTCTCTTAAAGTATGCTGAGCCGATTTATAGTTTCTGAGATATTTTAATCCATCTGTAAAAATATTTTAATTATTCGACTTTACCCGAGCATTAACACTTCGGAAATGTGACGGATCAATCTAATTGACACTCCACAAATAGTGTAAAACACGCCTAAAGAAAAATATTATTTTTGAGTTAATTGTAAATAAAGTTTCTTTTCATTCATAACTTTTCATCCTGAAATTTGAAGGGGATGTGCTTATTTTTCAGCATATAACCTTCAAAACGTAGCGACAAAAAACACCTTTATTAAGAAATAATGTATAAAGACAGTCATCTTTAAAAATGAACCATTTAATTATTAACAGATAAATGAGACTTTCAGTTGATAGAATGACTAACTTCAATTTCAACATTTTTGAATGAAGTCATTTTAGTGACATTTATAGTTGGAAAATTTATATTATATGTAGAGACAGTGAGTGAGTTGATTCCAGAGTAGGTAATTGCAGTGGTAAAATATAGAACTGTGAATAAACGTACGAATTTTCACACTAGAAATATCACTAAAATTAATATTAATAAATGTTGGAGTTAGTCATTCTGTCAACTGAAAAGATCAAATAATATACTCTCAGCCAAACAAACCAAATCACTCAGAAGCATTTAATATAATACATTTAATTTGAAATTTAAAATCAAAGTTTCATCTTATCGCAATATACAAAATTTTCATGTACGAAAATTCTAAAAAATGGGACGTTTTATAATAAAATAAAATAATTTAATTAGGTTCTAAAAACTCATAAATACATATGAAGGATCTTGGTTTCAATACTTTGTTGTTGATGTTTCTTTATAAACAGTTATGAAAGAAGATGCTAGGACCGAGATCGCGCTTAAACACAGAGTTTCCCCTTCGATCTATTATTCAATTAATGATGCTCACAAGTGCCACAATTAAGAGACTGTGTGGGCCCTTTATCATTTCTCCACCCTGATGTAACAGAATAAATTCTCCTAATCAATAAAACGTACATGATTATATGAATTTGTGGTGGAATTTAAATAAGAAATTTCTCGAACCGATGAATTTCTCCAATCAGCGTATTCAAATAGCCTAATAGCCATATTTGAACTGTAACTGCCTAAAGATTATACGTCCTGACTCAACAGATATGTAGATGTTCATATCAATGGCCGCTTGATTCGAACCTCCCTTACAGAATACCTAAACACCTTCGACTTATCTATCTGACATGCCGACAGTAATGGAGTTACCGAAAGTATACTAGGCACGTGTTCTATTTACATTTCAGCCTCGTTGGCAAAACCTTTAGATCCTCTACAAGAGCAGGCACTGAAAAGAAGCTGATTGGAAGAGATCAATTCCTTTTGAATAGCTCAGTGTGTAAGCGCTCAAAGAAACTCAAAGCACCAACTCTTGCTTAAACTGGTATATAATTAACAATCTAAACAGCTGTTATAATTATAAATCAGCTGATAATAACAAAATAAGTTTTAATAATGCCAAACTATTAAAGTGACAAAGTGCTAACAACATAAAATGTTTGACTTCGTTTGATCTGATAACGTTGAGTCTACTGTTATTAAGCAGTCAAATCTCTTGGTAACAAGGAAGGGTTTTAAGTGGAGCGATATGCAGAATAGTGTGACCCATAATCGGTCTTGGTCATGCACTTTGCAAGACCAAGACCAAGGCTGCCTAACTTTTGCAAGACCAAGACCAGGACTGGTAAAAAAAATTAAAATTAAGGTAAAATAGTTACTAATACTTGACAATCTTAGTTACTATATGTAGAAAATTGGTATAATTAATATACTTTTGCATTTAACTACTTTAATTTTTCATTCAGGCTTAGTTAGATTTCTCCTATCTTAAAAATTACAATAATATCTCTATAACAATAAGCTAATAAGTAACTGCAAGACTGTTGCGAGAGTCTTGCGTCAAGACCAAGACCTCATGACCAAGACTGAGTTTGCAAGACCAAGACTCGTCTTGTTCTCCCATTTGGGCAACACTAATGGAGAAGTTCTCAAAATTTGCTCATTTATGTTTTTTGAGATGCTGATTGATGTATTACTTTTAAATTATAAGCATAAATGTATATATTTTCTTCTCTATTACTGTTAGTAGTTCATCTTTAATATTGTTATTAGTTATTTCATAAGTTATTCTCATATATTCGTTACTGTTATTATTTGTTTCATTATTAATGTTCCTTACATTATTATTTTTATTTATTTTTTCATAAGTTAATAGTTTCTTATATTGTTATCAGGTCTTTTCTTATCCCTGACGAAGGTCCAAACTTTCTGACAAAACTTCGGCAAATATAAAAATAAATGTAATTTATTTATTTTTATTGTTTATTTAACACCCCAACTTCATTTCCACTATATATATTTTTTATTTTTCTACTTATGGGAAATAAATCAAAACGGCAATATTCCTAGTCAGTAGCCTAAATAAATATTTAGTTTTTCCACAAGTCTCCTCAACTCCTCTCTCAGTTTTTACCAATTTTATAGCGGAATCTCTCTGATTATTCACGTGATACAGTTAAAGTGTATATCAGAGTAGTTGATATTTACTGTTGGCATCTTTTTTTTTGTTATTTTAAGAAAAAAAAAAAAAAATTTTTTTTTTTTTATTTATTTATTTATTTTTCTCTTATGATATCCGGTATGATCAGCAAGTGATGGCCAGTAAGGCGCCCAAGAGGTCTCGGTCAGACGGAGTTAGCTCACCAGCCAAACAAAGGACTCGTCGCTGCCTACGAGAAATACCTCCAGTGACCAAAATGAACACTTCAGAACCAGAACCTCAGCCCCAACCAGGTACGTCTGCACAAGAAACGATTGAAGAATCACCTTTCTTTACTCCAAACCCCTACCAAGTGCTTCAAAATGACAGAGAAGTAATGGAGTCTGCAGCAATACCCAGAGAACCAAAGCCTCCTCCGATATTTGTGAAAAATATAAAAAATTTCCAGATGTTCTGCACCCAACTAAATAAAATCTGCTCTGGCAGTTATTCATGCCTTAACAGGACCAATGACACCAAAATAACACCTGATTCTGCAGAAGCCTACCGAAAAATAGTGAAGTACTTATCAGAAACAAATGCGAATTTTCACACTTACCAGCTGAGGCAGGAAAGAGCTTTACGAGTAGTGATAAGAAATTTACATTCCTCAACCCCCACTGAAGTTATTAAAGAAGAACTAACGACGCTTGGTTTCAATGTACGCCAGGTAACAAACGTTTTGAAGGAGGACAGGGAGCAGCCAGGATTACGAAATAGGATCCCACTACCATTGTTTTTCGTGGACTTGGAGCCATCACCAGGTATCGAAAAAAATATATGATATCACAAGAATATACTACACAATGGTGAAAGTTGAGAAGCCATATACCAAGAGAGACATCGTGCAGTGCCATAATTGTCAGACCTATGGCCACACGAAGACATATTGCCACCATCTGCCGCGTTGCGTGAAGTGCGGTGAACAGCACAAATCTGTAGAGTGCACCAAACCTATACAAGATCCAGCAGTATGTGCCCTATGCTTGGAGGGACACCCGGCCAACTACAAAGGCTGCCAAATTTACAAGAATCTCAAAACCAGACACCAGAAAAACCGGATTCAAGATGAAGCACTAAGAACAAGAAGAGAGAGAGAGCCTTCCAGAATTGTAAACAATGATGTATCATTCTCCCAACTACTTAGAGGTAAGACTTTAACCGATAAATGTCAAGCCCTGCCACAACAACAACCTCAAACCCAACCTCAAAATCCTCTTCATCCTAATATACCTAACCACCAACAACAAATTCCTCATATTCCTCCTCCTTCAAATGCAACAGATCTCACAAGTTTGTTAGCATCTTTCCTCACCGATTTCAAATCCCTTGTTACTCCACTCATATCACTCCTCACGAATCTCGTATCTCACCTCATCCCTCCTTTGAAAAATCCTTAAATGACTCACATCCCTAAACCCATATCCATTCTCCTTTGGAATGCGAATGGTGTTAGAAATCATACAGACGAACTATCTACTTTACTACTTAACAAGAACATTGATGTGGCACTAATTACTGAAACTCGACTAACCACTAAACAGCACTTCAATATACCACAATACCTGACATATCGTACTGACCACCCTGACGGAAAAGCACATGCCGGTACTGCTGTAATTGTACACCAATCCCTCTCCCATCACGTACTCCCATTACCAATACATGATTTCCTACAGTCCACCGCTATCGTGATAAAAACCTTCTCCTTTCCGGTCACTCTTGCATCAGCGTATTGCCCTCCTAACCGATCCATATCCAATGCCCAATTCAGTTCTCTCCTCGACTCCTTAGGACATCACTTCATCTTGGGTGCAGACCTAAATGCCAAGCACCAACAATGGGGTTCCAGAACCACGAATTCTCGTGGCCGAACCCTGCTGTCTGCACTCAATTCCCAACGTTTTCACCTCCTTTCCCCCAACTCTCCTACCTACTGGCCCACAGATCCCAACCGTAATCCTGATCTTCTTGATTTCTTTATCCACAGCGGCTTAAGTCCCCTCAATTGTTCCATTACATGTCTAAATGAACTTTCCTCTGACCATAGTCCTCTAATCCTTAATGTTTCACTTGAACCTGTTCCCAAACCTTCTCTACCGTCATTCATTAGGGGCCCAGTAAACTGGGACCTTTTCCGCCAAATAATCTCCGATAATATTGATCTCAACATATCCCTCAAAACTCCCGATGACCTTGATAGTGCCGTAAATTCCTTTACTACCACAATCCAACAAGCCGCCTGGACTGCCTCCTTTCCAAAAGACTCCTCCAGAATTCCTATAAAGACCATTCTACCCCAACACCTCCTTAACCTAATCCGCACCAAACGCCGTGCCAGATTATTATGGCAACGTACCCGACATCCTACCGACCGCTGCTCCTATAATTACTACTGCAAACAATTAAAACTGGAATTAGCCACCTTCAGATCACAATCCTTCAACTCCTACCTATCCTCCCTCTCTTCTCGCGACAATTCCCTTTGGAAAACCACAACAAAAATCCTAAATCCTCACCGCATTTCCCATCCTTTCCGACGAGGTGATGGCTCCTGGGCAGCATCTGACGAAGATAAAGCTGAGGAGTTCGCCATTCACCTATCCAATACATTTATTTCACATCCGGAATCCCATCCTGCCCACACCGTAACAGTAGAAGAACTCCTTACATCACCAATCCCACTTTCCTTGCCCCCAAAAGCTATTCATCCTTCCGAAGTAAAATTTCAATTAAAAAAACTAATCCTCCGTAAAGCTCCTGGACATGATCTCCTTACACCTCAAATCCTTCGACAACTTCCATCCAAAGCAGTCATATTCCTTACATATATCTACAATTGTATCCTACGCACCACCCACTTCCCTCTGTTATGGAAACACTCCACTATTATCCTTTTCCCAAAACCAGGAAAACCTCTCAATAGCTCAACATCCTATAGACCAATCAGCCTACTCCCAATCCTTTCAAAAATTTTTGAAAATATCCTTTTGAAACGAATCCTACCCATTATAGAATCCCAAAATATCCCTTCCCATCAGTTTGGTTTTCGCTCTCAACATTCTACTGTTCAACAAGGACTCCGAGTTGTTGATCATATTTCCTCAGCCCTAGAAAACAAGGAATACTGTTCGGGTGCCTTTCTGGACATTGCACAGGCATTTGACCGGGTATGGCACTCCGGACTGCTCTCCAAGCTTAAAATCCATTTACCTCAGTCCTTGTACCTAGTCCTCCGATCCTACCTCTCTGACCGCTCCTTTCGAGTTCGCTGTGGAACAGAATTTTCCAATATCTACTCCATTAAAGCCGGTGTTCCCCAAGGCAGCGTCTTGGGTCCCGTGCTTTACATCCTCTTTACTGCTGACATCCCTGTTCATCCCGATACTTTTCTTGCAACATTCGCTGACGACACCGCAATCTTATCATCCAACTCTGATCCCGAAATAGCATCCTTAAATCTCCAAAGTCACCTCACCTTGATTGAGCACTGGTGTAATAACTGGCGCATTAAAGTTAATGAATCTAAATGCCAACATATTACCTTTACACTCCGACGCAATTCCTGTCCACCAGTACTCTTTAATTCCATCCAGCTTCCTTATTCAGACACAGTTCGGTATCTTGGCTTTCATTTAGACCGAAGACTTACTTGGAACCCGCATACTAGACTCAAAAGACAAGAACTCAACCGACGATACGGCCAACTATACCGACTACTAAGCAGAAAATCTAAACTTTCCATTGAAAACAAGCTACTGATCTACAAGACAATACTGAAACCTTTTTGGACTTACGGACTAGAACTGTGGGGATCAGCAAAATTTTCTAACATCAAGCGCATCCAATCCTTCCAGTCTAAAGTTCTTCGAACAATAGTCGATGCTCCTTTCTATGTATCCAACAAAACCCTACATCATGACCTTAACATCCCATTTGTCCTAGACCTTATCCCAGAAAAATTCTCCAAATTTCACCAGAACCTTACTTACCACCCAAATCCTCTTGCACAATCCCTATCAAGCATCTCCCATCCCTATAATCCTCCAAGAAGGTTGAAACGGCAGTGGCCTCGCGACCTTTTGTAGATTATATAAATTGGAGTTCTGGCAATGGCCAGATTCTTCACTCAAGACATGTGTGTATGTGGCTAAAGTGCTCTCGACCAATCTCCGCTGGCTTTAGTACTAGTGACGCGGTTGGAAGAGTAGCGCAGGGTTCTCCTGGAGTTCCCTCGCCTGATTGTATATAGGTATGCGTGTTATTTTTTTTTTTTCCTTAGTTTTAATTTTCTTATTTTTTAGGTTATTTTATTTTATTGTCTATTGTATATACTTTTGATTATTATTTTGTTCTATTTATTTTATTTTTTTGTACATATGGTATGAATGTCATCCTACCTCACTATAACCAATGTCCAACAGACAGATTGTTATAATACTCAATAAAAAAAAAAATAAAAAAAAAAAATAAAAAAAGTTTTTCCACAAAATTCTCCACCGATATCTATTTATGGTCTTAATTTGACCGGATCCAATTAGACTGATGGGCGGATGCTTCAACAAATATATATTACTAAAATATAAAGGATTTAATCTTGTTTAATTTAATATAATTTGAAGTAGATAAAAAAAATAAATACAACGGATATAAAAAATCTGGTGCGGGCAACACACAACGTTCACTTACAGCTCAACTTTGAATAGAAATTATTTTCTGGCAATGTTGAGCTATTATACACTTTTTGAAGTGCATTTTAACCGGAGCGAAGGTTTAAAGTTTACAGATGACAAATTATTAAAACAATTATAATGACAAAAATTCTATTTATTATATCGACAATAAATAGCTGGTCCCTCCATCTGCATTTATAAACCACAAAACTTCAGTTGACAGAATGACTAACTCCAATTTCAACATTTTTGAGTAATGTCATTTTAGTGATATTTCAACTTGGAAAAGTTGTATCTATACAGACAGTGAGTTAGTTTATTCCAGAGTCAGTGATTGCGGTGATTCGATTACAGTCGAAATATAGAACTGTGAATAAAGGAGTAAAGATGTTGCCACTAGAAACATCAATAAAATTAATAATAAAGAATGTTGAAATTGGAGTTAGTCTTTCTGTCAACTGAAAGGTACCCCTATAAAAATAAACAAATTTTCCAGACTTCCTCAAAACTTCCCGAGTAAAATTACCATGACACAATTAATATAGCATTGGATTCAAACAACATAATCTATTCGTTACATATATAGTCCATATCATGTACTATCTATCAATATATAATTAATTATCACTAAAAATAAAACAGTTACCACTCTTTACGCATGTTGACTCTTACCTTGCGCATCGTTCCAGTTTCTATCTTGAAGGTGTCCCCAGGAAGACTGACTCCTACGCTGAGGGAGAGGAGGCTGATCTGGGCGGGGTAGAGTGTAGTCAAACTGCAATTGGTCGACTTCCCGTAGTTCCGGATTGTCCAGACATCCAGGCCTTCAACCAGCACGTTACAGGCTGCAACAGTAAGTTCAGCATTAATGGAAAGTTGTTTACTGGAATAACTGGAAATTTACAATATCGAAGTGAGAAAGTACTGAGAGAAAAACAATTCACTGGTGGAGACTGGCCTCTAGATTATTCTTCTGGGAACTTGTTCTTTCAGCTGAAGACTGAACTGAACTACCACCACCAAAAGAACTTTGTGTGCAAGTGGAAGAAAGTCCATTACTCCTCCTAGGATAGGAGAGAAGCTATCGTACCAGGGAAGCCCATAAGAACATTAGGAGAAGAGAGTGGCCAAAATGAATAACGAATAAAAGCTGATCTTGATTTTACTTGCGATAAAAATATGAGCTATATATTAAATGTATATATATATATATATATATATATATACATATATATATATATATATATATATATATATATATATATATGTATATATTAAAGTTCCTTATGATCTGACCTTCCTTATGATAAAAAAAATTTTACTTATGATATAGATTTAAAAAAAAACAAAAAAAAAACGCTGCAAATTATTTCACAATGATTTATTATTTCCAGACAATTATAAATCTAAAGTAACATTACCTTCCTAGTTACAAAGAAAAATAAAAGGTGATTCCAATTATTGGACTATGATTTGTTTGTTTTTTTATAGACATTTTATTTAACTAACATTATTCATTTTTAGTTGAATAAGTTATAGAAATTTACCTATTTTAAAGATGCTGCCCCCTTTTCCTCTCATATTTAATTTATACAAAATTGTAATATACCGAAATGGTTTGTTCAGATATGTTAAAGCATATCCTAATACACATAACAAAAATACTACAATTGTCCAAACATATATATACATTTATTTTTAAATATTAAATTTCCTCGTTCCTATCTTTTATGTAGCTAATATCCCAACCCATCGTAACACTTTCATCACCACCTATGCCGATGAGACTTGTATCCTATATGTTAATATGATCCTTTGATTGCATCCCAAATCCTCCAATCACATACCACAAACCATGAAGGATGGTATCATAACTGGAGAATAAAAATAAAATCCAATAAATCCCATCAAATTACCTTTATTCCTCCATCGTAAACCCACAACTTCTTGTCCTACAATACTCTTCAATGATATTCCACTTATCCCAGTTGAACAAATCCGATACCTAGGACTCCACCTAGACAAACGACTCCCATGGAATCCTCATATCAAATTGAAACATTAAGAAACTGCTCGACGTTTGCGACTGCTCCAACACTTACTAGACAAACGCTCTAAACTTTCAATTAATTACAAAAGACTCATCTACTTAACCAAAATAAGACTTATATGGATGTACGGTGTTGAACTTTAGGGCTCTACCAAACAATCGAATTCCTCTCGTATCCAATCGTGTACAATCCAAAATTCTTCGTAAAATCCTTAATGTCCCATATTTTGTCACAAATAAAACCATTCATAAAGATCTTAATGTTCGATCTGTAGCTGATTTAGCCCGAGCCAGATACCTATCCTTTCATGATAAACTCCAGTCCCATCCGAATCCACTTGTTTCCAGCCTTGCTTCTTCCTCGATTCCTGATAATCTCCCTAGGCGTCTGAAAAGAAGATGGCCTCGTGATCTTCTCACCTAGAATTAAATAGGGAGTGCTACCACTGGGTAGTATCTCTTCAAGTCTGTTCATGTCATTATTTCTAATGTGTGCATATCTACTGTATTTATATACAGTTGTAAATTTAATTAAATAAAAAAAATATATATATATAATTTGTTGGTTTCACAATAATCATGTTGAATTTTTACATTTAATATGAACTAACGACATTTTTTTTTTGTATATCGCCCCCCTCTCAATCAAAATGGAAAGTCTGCCCTTTGCTATAATGAGAGTTAATGTAGAACTGATAGCAGAGCTTAAAATTGTACTTTCGACGCCCTGATAGTTACAAGGTTCCATTACGTATATACTGTTGTACAAGCAGCCCCTAATCTGTACTCTTAACTAGCTCTGGGAATACCGAATTAATTCCAAATTTACTTAATTTAACACATAAGAAAATAAACTTGAAGTATTTTGGAATTCTAAAAAAAGAAATAATAAATCTTATTTAGAGAAGACTGTGATTATGGAAACGATGCTATTAATTTACATAATCCTGATTTAATTTTAAAAATAACTTCCCCTTTATTTTTTACTTTGCTACTTATACCAGGTAGGGAAAGTATTGCGATCGGGTCAAATTTCTGACATGCGGTTTTTGAAGGATCTATACGTTTCAGAGCCTCCTGAGTCCGAACACATTTTTAGCCATTGGTCTGTCTGTCTGTCTGTCTGCCAAGATTTTCTCAGGAACTAGTGAGCCGATTTTGTTGATTCTTTTTTTATTTTGTAGGGCATTGACTACTGATGCCTGTGACACAAATTGGATGCTCCATGCGCATTAGCTGCTGCGCAATAAATGAAAAACATGTTTTTCCATAGACTGTAGCGTGAAAACGGCTCTAACGGTTTTTATGAAACTTTCCTATAATGTTCTAATAATTGTTCTTTCAATTTTCGTATATGGACTAAATTCTCGAGAAAATACTTTAAAAAAAAGTTATGAAGAAGAAGAGTCACCTGTTTCTTAAATGGTAATGAAATTCTCTACAAAACTATATAAAAATCGTTCATTTCGGACAACTATTAACGAAGTTACAGCTATTCAATTTCCAATGTAAGATTTCGGGTTCATATCCTGGTGTCAGAAAGGGGTGAATGAGAGAAAAAAGATAACTAAGTGAAAGTAAGGAAATCTGCTGACAGCATCACACAAGCTTCACTATTTCCTCTACTTTTAACAGAAACAGCAATATTAGTCAGTATTGAAATGTTTACACTGATCTACCTTAAGCCGGTTTACATTGTTTTAGTTTATGAAATAAATCGTACTCAAATCTTTTTTTTTTGATCAGTTTTCAGAAAAATAAATCTAATTCAATTTGTTTTTGTTTCTTGATGGAAATATGTAAAGATATAAAGACTTCTGAAATAACTGATTTTTTTTCGGCAACTAATTGCAAGTTTTTATCTTTGCATTTTTTATTTTTGATACATTTATATGTCTACAAGAAATATATGGTGTATTTTTTTTATTTGGTTGGTGCTATAGACTATGCAGACCTGGTAATAAAGATCCTTATGGATGAACATAATTATTCCTTTTACCCTTCCCATTATAATTAAATGGTGACTCCGACGTGATATGAAACAGAATGACAGTTTATATTCATAATCGCTCAAAAATAAATATTAATTTATTATTTTTCATAGCTTAATATTCAATGTCAACAGGTTTAATGTTATTTTAGAGACAAAGGCAAGGCTTAAAATATACCTTGAAACATTTTGAGATGAAAATTTATCTTTATAACATTACAAGAATCCCTTTAACCAATGTGCCACTGCTTTTAACCACAACTTGATAATAGTCCAATTTGTAGCTTTTGAGGAAGCTCCTTTCATTAATATTCTGCCTGTCTTATTCAAACGCTAGTTATTATTTTAATAAAGGAAACAATAAGAAAATTCAATTTTGCCTTCCAGTTTACTATGAAGCCGAAAATTGTTCATTTAGGGGCGCAAAAAGCAAAGACTGGAATGGGGGGGGGGGAGGGTTCAATCTCGGTAGCCGGTATAAAAGAGTTATGAGATTTTTCCTCAGTGAATCCATCGTAAAGAAGTGAATCGCATCAGGTCAATTTGTTTTTATTTAATATCTGTTATGAAATATTATATTTTAAAGAGAGGAATCTTTCAATAAAAAAAAAAGAAAAATACCGATGAAAAACATCCTATATTTTATTATTATATCTCTTCGAGTAAAATAAGATCTAAAATAAAAAGATAATGGAATTGTAGATAGCTAACATTACATTTACCTTTTTTCCCCTTTTTAAATTTTTGTTTTTATTAACGAAATTTACAACTCTAATTAATAATAAATACAACAAGTAAATATGAACAAGTAATATGACATGTACAACATGAGGAGAAACTACCCATTGGTAGCACTCCAATTATATGTCTATATTAGAAGGTACCGAGGCCATCTTCTTTTCAGACGCCTCGGAGGGTTATCAGGAATAGAAGAGGAAGCAAGGTTGGAAACGAGAGGGTTCGGATGGTTCAGTAGTTTATTATGAAAGGACAGGTATCTGGAATGAGGTAAATCGGAAACATATGGTACATTAAGGTCGTTATGGATGGTTTTATTTGTGACAAAGTAAGATTTCACGAAGGATTTTGGATTGTAGGGATTGGATACGAGAGGAATTCGATGGTTTAGTGGAGCCCCAAAGCTCGATCCCGTAAGTCCAAATAGACCTTATTATAATAATATATTTGTAAATAGTTGGAAGTTTAGAGCGTTTGTCTAGTAAGTATTGAATTAGTCGGAAACGTCGGGCGGTTTCTAGTCATTTCAGTCTGGTATGAGGATTCCAAGTGAGTCGTTTGTCAAGGTGGAGTCCTAGGTAGCCGATTTGGTCAACAGGGATAAGTGGGGTATTGTTAAAGGATACTGTATGACAGGAAGTCATAGGTTTACGACTTTTTAAATATAAAGTCTAAATTAATTGAGAATGGGATAAATTCAAAATTGAGGTAGGAATTATTTTAAAAATATTATCATAATATTCCACAACAAAGCCATAAGCCACTCAAACGATCCGGTAAATACATTAATCCATTAATATTAGCGTCGGCAATGAGTTCAGAAAACTCAGGCAAATAAAGAATAAAAAGCTCTGTTTATGTATGTATATATATATACATATAACAGTCAGACCGTCAGACTTGAATACCTTCAGTGCACGAACCAACCTACAAAAATCAGAACTGAAGTTATTTCTCCCTCCCCGTTTATATTAATTAATTGATAATTTCAATATGTATGTATATATCATTTTACTATGTTATGCTACCTCCTAGTTATTTTTGTACAGTATATAAAAAATTAATTTTTAGAAATAGATGATTGATTATTATATTATTCACGACTAATAGATCTGCTCTAAGGAGAAATTTATTTTCAAAATATCTTGGTAAAATATTAATGAAAGATTATAGAACCAATTTGAATAATAACAGTAAACATCTTTTGAATTTGAAAATTACCTCTTTGGCTAGCAATTTGGTAAATGGGCATGTAACTGAGTTTACATCGAAATTGCCTCATTTTCTCTCAATCGCTTGGCCATTTCGCAATTTTAAATGATTCCTCAACGATAGATCTATAAATTATTATTATTTTATTTATTTATTTTTCGTACCTGCTGTCAAATAAAAAAGAATTAAACTAAATTAAAAAAAATTATAACTTTAAGATTACCTTTAGTGTGAAATGTATCAAAACATGATCTCTTTTTATTTACATTTTTTAAATCGTAATTTTATTTCAAAAATTTTATTATTATTATTATTATAATGAAGGTTATATCAATCGATTTTCTTTATTCTAACAACATTTTTTTATGTGTATATATATATATAAAGAATTCGTTTTTAAAATCGATTGTGTGTACTTTAGACCACACGATAGAAGTGAAAACATAACATTAACAAGGCGAGATTAATAATATGAAATATAAATTATAAATAATAGCTCATTATAAAGAGGATGAAATGATGAACATCTCCCTCGATTACAGTATGCAGGTCCGATTTTTAGTTTTTTAGTTAGTGAGGTATTTTAATCCATATCTTCAATAAAACTCGTTATCAATTGGTTTTCGACAATATCTTTTTCTTTCTCCTACTTTCTAACACAGCATGTCACCTTTACCCTCCGACGCAGATCCTGTCCACATATCCTTTTCAACTCAGTACCTCTTCCCATCTCAGACACAGTTCAGTATCTTGGATTCCTTTTAGACAAAAGACTAACATGGAACCCACATACCAGACTTAAAAGACAAGAGCTTAACCGACGACTTGGCCAGTTAAACAGACTACTTAACAGAAAATCTAACCTCTCAGTTGAAAACAAACTATTAATATACAAGACCATACTGAAACCCATCTGGACCTACGGGCTTGAACTGTGGGGGACAACTAAATTTTCGAACATCAAGCATCCAATCCTTCCAGTCTAAAGTCTTCTGTATAATAGTCAATGCTCCTTATTCTGTTACGAACAAAACTCTACATCATGACCTTAACATCCCTTATGTCCTTGACGTTATTCCATCCCGATTTTCAAATTTTCAACAGAACCTAACCTATCATCCTAATCCCTTAGCACAATCCTTATCTAGCTCCAGTCATCCCTACAATCCTCCTCGAAGGTTGAAGCGGCAGTGGCCTCGAGATCTTTTGTAAAGACGTCATTGGAGTCCTGGCAATGGCCAGCTTCTCCACTCAAGTCATGAGCGTATGTGGCTTTAGTGCCCTCTCTCAGTCTCCACTGGATTCCCATCCTAGTGATGCGGCTGAGAGAGAAGCGCTGGGATCTCTTGGAGTCTTGCCTTGTCCTCCACACGTGGGGGAAAAGGCCCGACTCGGAGCTCCCTCGGCTGACTGTAAATATTGTAAATATGTTTGAATATGTTTTTATTTATTTTATTTTATTTTTTTTTTAGTTTTTAATTTAATGTTATATCAGTTTGATTTATTCTGTTACTCCAAGTTTTATTTTCTTATAATCTTGTATATATGGTATGATTGTACTTCATTCATCATAAATACTCAATGCCCTTAGTTGAGGCAAAATGTATTTTTTCATTCTCTCAATAAAAAAACTTTCTAACACGGCCTCGCGTTAAGATACAATTTTGAATAATAGTCCATTACAGAGAAGATGAAATGCTGAAAATTTTCTTTGCTGCTGATTATTAGTTTCTGAGGCATTTTAATCCATATGTAAAAATATTTTAAATAGTCGACTTTAAGCAACTTTACTCGAACGTTAATACTTCGGAAATCTGACGGATTAATCTAATTCACTCTCCACAAAAAAAGTGGAAACCGCGTCTAAAGAAGTTACCACTTCAAAAAATTAACTATTTTTGATACATAGCGCTGTTTTTAGGAACTCTATATCGGAGCCTATAAATAAAGCTATGAATCAACGCCTGGACAGAAATATCAAATAAATAAATATTATTTTTAAAAAGAAGCCCTCTCGGAAAGCTATGAAAATAAAATTGATGAGATGGCCGTTATAAAATAAATAAAAGATCCATCTCGGATAAAAAATATCAACTCTAGCAATGGATTTCCGCGGCTTATTTGAATATTATATTTCTTTTTCATCTCTAAACGATTAATCATTTCTATTGAATAACTTACGTAAATATAAAGCTAAATTATCCGTTTCGTTTTTAGAACACTCTATAATACTTTAAGCTGTGTTTCATTCTTTCATTTAATACAAGAGATATCACACATTATCTCCAACGATGATTCCATCCTCGCTTTGTATTCGAAAGACAGTATCTGTGCGTTCCATCTACCTGTATAGGAAGATAGGTCCTGTCCTGGTAGAGTTCAGGTAAAAATGTGATATTTTTTTTATTTCTTTCACTATAGTTTTTAATTTCGAATATTCTGAATATAAACAACGAAATAATAAGAACAATAAATCACATGAACAGAGTATAAGAACTATTAGTAACAAGACCATAAACTGAAGTATATAAATGGTAACTATTATTGTAGATAGTGAAAAATTGAATGTAATAAGAAGGGTGGATAATATACGATCTTATGAATATAATCCTACAGATCTCAAAGAAAGATTTAAAGAAAAATGAAAAATAAGTGGATTAAAGAGAGTGTGAAGAAAAATGAAAAAAAATAAAATAAAAATAGAGACACAATCGTATGCAGTTTCAGTTTAGAAGTTGGAGAAAAACATATGGGAAAATAGCTGATTTGGTTGGAGGTTGGTGGGGATAAGTAGTAAAAAAAATATTATTTATTTAATGAAATTTACAACTAGTAAAAATGCATACATTAGAAATCATGACATGAACAGACTTGAAGAGATATAGCCCAGTGGTAGCACTCCCTAGTTAATTCTAGGGAAGATCGCGAATCCATCTTATTTTCAGAAGCCTAGGGGGATTATCAGGAATCGAGGAAGAAATTGCTGTCACATCTAAGGCATATACTATCTTAAATACGTAATATCAGTTTCGTACGACTTTTCGTTTTTGAGCTAGACTCCTAACATACAAACACACAGACACGTAGACACACGGACACACAAACCGTTTTTCGGGACCAGGTTATTTGGACTCAGGGTACCTCAAAACGTGTATCTTCGTTGAAAACTCAGAATCAAAAATTTCCACGATCGCAATACTTACCCTTACTATATATTACATATATACGTAAGTGAAAGTAAAAAGAAGAGGACTCATATTGCAATGTATGATGTATGATCATTTTGTTTCGAACTCTTGTGAGGTATGGTCATTCATTCAATCCAGCTTCCTGATTTTATTGTATAAATTTCCTTACCAATAAGTCTATTATTTATACCTTTCCTTACTACAACAACAATAGTTCCTTTTTCATAGCCCGGCCAAAAGCCGGTCCAGGAAGCACATTTTAAATTTTTATTCACCGATATAACATATCATATTTACTTCATTTATCCTAAGGGAGATACTTATTTTAGAGGTATATAAGCAAGAATATTTTTTTTCCCAGTGATTTATTCCACTCAATTACATCATTACATCATAACGTTTCGGGATCCACTTATATCCCATCTTCAGACAGTCTCCCATCTTCTAGTCAGATACTATCTGATCAGAATATCTGACTAGGCTCTCCCTAGAGGAGACTAAAATAGGATTTCAAGGAATAGAACAATAATAAAAAAATAATATAATATGACAAGTCTTATGGAGATTAGGATGATGCGGGATACTGTCTAAAGATGGGATGTAAGTGGATCCCGAAACGTTATGATGTAATGATGTAATTGAGTGAAATAAATGGGAGAATAAATCACTGAAAAAAATATTCTTACTTATATATATTATTTATTCAATATTTTTTTCCCTTTATACTTCTATACTTCTCTATCCTTAAAATAGCAGCAAATATAAATAGCAATTAAAAAAAAAAAAGCAGCAAATAATTATATTGATGACGACCTTCTTGAAGACCTAAAACCAAATTACTTACTTACTAATAAAGACATAATTATCGAAAATTCTCTTACCCGTCTTGATGACCTTTCCTCAGACCACAGTCCTCTAATACTCCAAGTATCACTAGCTCCTATTCCTAAACCCTCCCCACCATCCTTCATCAGAGGTCCAGTCAACTGGAAACTCTTTCAGCAAATCCTTTCCGATCAAATCGACCTCAGAATAACCCTGAAAACCGCAGAAGACCTTGACAATGCCGTCGTACATTCCTTTACCACCATGATTCAACAAGCAGTCTGGACTGCTTCTTCCCCAAATCACTCCCCGAAAATCCTTAATAAAAATAACTTACCCCAACATCTCATTGACCTAATCCATATCAAACGCCGTGCCAGATCATTATGGCAACGCACCAGACATCTAGCTGATCGCCGTTCCTATAATTATTACTGTAAGCAACTGAAGCAGGAATTATCCTACTTCAGATCCCAATCCTTTAACTCCTACCTTACATCTCTTTCCACTCATGATAATTGCCTTTGAAATATCACCAAAAAAATCCTAAAATCCCACCATGTCTCCCATCCCCTCCGACGAAGCGATGGCTCCTGGGCGGCGTCAGATGAAGACAAAGCTGAGGAATTCGCCAAACACCTCTCCTGCATATTCACTCCTCATCCGGAATCCCATCCTACCCACACTGCAATAGTAGAAGAATTCCTCTCTTCACCAATTCCACTCTCCTTACCACCAAAAGCAGTTAATCCTTTTGAGGTCAAACATCATTTACAAAAACTATCTGCCCGTAAATCTCCTGGATACGACCTTCTAATCCCGCATATCCTTCGGCAACTTCCATCCAAAGCAACCATATTCCTCACTTATATATACAATTGTATCCTACGAACTACTCACTTTCCTCTCTTATATACTCTAACATTCTGTCATCATCCTTTTTCTGAAACCAAGTAAACCTTCTAATAACACAACTTCCTATAGACCAATAAGCCTACTTCCCATCCTATAAAAAATCTTTGAAAAGATTCTACTGAAACGTATCCTGCCCATTATAGAATTCCAAAACCTTCCTACCCACCAATTCGGATTTCGTTCCCAACATTCCACTGTCCAACAAGGCCTCCGAGTTGTTGACCATATATCCTCAACCCTAGAAAGTAAGCAATATTGCTCGAGTGCATTTCTGGACATTGCGCAAGCATTTGACCGGGTATGGCACACCGGATTGCTCTTCAAGCTTAAAACCTATCTACCTCAGTCCTTATATCTGGTACTTCGATCCTATCTCTCTAACCGCTCCTTTCGAGTCCGCTGTGGAACTGATTTTTCCAAGTGTTATTCAATTCAGGCAGGAGTTCCTCAAGGGAGCGTCTTGGGTCCTATCCTTTATATTCTATTTACCGCTGATATTCCTACTCATCCTGAAACTCTCCTGGCAACATTCGCTGATGACACGGCCATCCTATCTTCTAATTCAGATCCCGAAACAGCATCCTTTAACCTACAAAGTCACCTCTCTCTTATTGAACACTGGTGTAATAAGTGGCGCATCCAAGTAAATGAATCCAAATCCAAACACACCACTTTCACCCTTCGGCGCAAGTCGTGTCCACCAGTTTATTTCAACTCCATACCACTTCCCCTCTCCGACACAGTTCGGTACCTTGGCTTCCTTTTAGACAAAAGACTAACATGGAACCCACATACCAGACTTAAAAGACAACAGCTTAACCGACGATATGGCCAACTATATAGACTACTCAATAAAAAATCTCAACTTTCAGTTGAGAACAAACTATTAATCTACAAGACAATCCTGAAACCTATCTGGACCTACGGACTAGAACTGAGGGGGACAGAAAAACTTTCCAATATCAAACGCATTCAATCCTTCCAGTCTAAAGTTCTCCGAACAATTGTCGATGCTCCCTTTTATGTAACCAATAAAACCCTACACAATGACCTTAGTATCCCATTTGTACTTGACCTAATTCCAGACAAATTTTCCAAATTCACCAGAATCTCACTCATCATCCTAATCCTGTAGCACAGTCTCTATCTACCTCCAGTCATCTCTACAATCCTCCTCGGAGGTTAAAACGGCAGTGGCCCCGCGACCTTTTGTAAAAATGTATATATTGGAGTACTGGCACTGGTCAGATTTTTCACTTATGTCCTGAACGTCTGTTGCTCTAGTGCCCTCCATCAGCCTCCACTGGCTCACTATACCAGTGACGCGGCTGGGAGAGAAGCACTGGGATCTTCTGGAGTCCTTCTTTGGCTTCCACAGTTGGGGGACAAAGCTTGATTCGGAGTCCCCTGGGCCAAGTAATATTGTACATAGGTGTGAATGTGTTTTATTTGTTTTGTTATTACTCGGCTGGTCTGTTGTTTTAATTATCTTGTATATTACTTTATCTTTTTATTTATATATATATATACTTTTTTTTCTCCTTTCTTATGTACATATTCTGTGAATGAATACTATAGCACTAGTACCAATGCCCTTCAGTGTGGCAGACTGTATTAATACTCAATAAAAGTTAAAAAAAAAAAATTATCGAAAAAGTAAAAAATCTATAGATATTGATAAAGCTCTCAACTCAAAATACAATCCACTTTACAGAACTGTTTGTAGTTTTAACAGCCCTCAGCCGCAAGAATATTTAACTTACCATATACATATAAACTAATTGAAACTAGTTAGCCAATTAAGAATTTCAAATACGGAAAAGCAGAAACTTTTTCATTAAAATACCACTTTGGTTATAAAAGTGGGGGGAAAATGTAGATGGTTTCAAGAAGATATCACCCAAAACATAGAACACCTGCTATTGCAATGCCCCAGACTAAGCATTGATAGGGAAAAATAGCTAGGAGATAATATTGTCCAAAACAGCAAAAATTAACCTTAGAAAATCTTCTAAATATTGATAGTGCGGACAAACTCAATAACATCTTTTTGTTGAAGGCTATATATAGGTATTTAGAGTAAGGACTATATTATATTATTTTAGGAATAACCACTTATTTATTTATATGTATATAGCTTTGAGAATAACTATTGATAGTATTGAATCATTAATTAATTTTCAGATATACAGTTTTTTATATTGTTTTGGGTTTTAGAAATAATTATCTATTTGTTTATTTATTCTATTTACTTATTGGGAATATATATATATATATATATATATATATATATATATATATATATATATATATATATATATATATATATAAATACATATTTTATTTTGTTTTTTCTCTTTCAATAGGAATTTACATATGTATACGTATTTATATCTTTATTTATTTATGCTTTGTTTATGCTTTCATTGCCATTCAATACTAACAACTACTAACACCAAATGGGCCAAACTCCATGGCTAAATGATGTACATAATAGCCAATATACTATCTATCTATCTACTTCTCTATCCTATACTTACATACTCCTTATACTTCTACCCACACCTGTCATAATCTTGACAATGAGCAGATGTAAAGAAATTTTCATTTTAGGCACGAGGAAGAATAATACACATCTTCCTGTTCTTGGTATATTATTTTATTTAATACAAAAGAAACCTTTAAATTGTGTGAAATTTAAAAAATAAAATATACTCACGAGTGGGGTTCTTCAGGAAATTGACCCTGAAGGAGAACCCCCTGGACCTCTTGGGTACCCGGTACTGGATGAGGGCCGCGTTCTGGGAGCTGATGAAGGCCCTGCTAGGCCTTGTCATCCCACAGAACTCGGAGACGCGGTCCTCGATGGGCAGTCGGTGCTCGCCCGGGCTGGGGAAGTATCCTCCGTTCAGCTCCCAGCCGTCCACGAACTGCGGAAAGAGAATAAAAATAATAATATGAAGAGGAAGCTGGAAAACAAAAGAAAAAGAAACAAGATATCTAATGGTGTCATGGGATTATATTTTTCACATATACGTCAAAGTGGCTCTTCCCCTCTTCCCGCCGCCTATACTTCCTTGGAAATTTCTTATATCAAACGATCAACTCCCAGCACCCTTCCTATATCTGTTGTCTCCTCCAGCCTAAACCTTTAGTCCACTCAATAAAAACTAGATCCCGTGTTTCTGACCTCTATATTCCATTCCACAGGACAAAAACCTATGAACGTTCCTTCTTAGCCCGCTCCGTCTCCTACTGGAATTCTTTGCCACATAACATCCGTCATGCCTCTTCACTGTCAACCATCAAACACCTACTTTTCCAATATCTCCTTACATCACACACAGACGATTTTCAACCATAAATTTCATTTTATGAACTGAATTTGTGAGAAGAAAATTGTGGTGCCTTTTGTATAAGTTTTAAAATAAAACATCAATGATTTTTGACTATTATTTTTACTATTTATTTGTATTTCTCTTCACCTCAGATTGTGCTTTTTCTTTTATGTATATATGTTTATATTTTATACTTTGTGTCTCTCTGTGTACCAATATGAGTATGTACGTATACATAGTTCACAATATTACTCAATTCTTCTTCGGTGCATACTATTTATTTTCAAGTTAATTTATTATTAGCCATATTTACACCAATTTAAAAAAAAATTTTGTCACTTAATGACTACTCATCAAAATGACGACGTTTCGGCTCGTCGAGCCATTTTCAAGTCTAAAAAAATTTTTCATTTACAATCATATATTAACTTTAACATATTTCAAATTATAAAGATACTTATTATGTACCTAAAATACCCATCATGTACCTGTCATTTTCACTTATGCGAATTGCAAGCGTCTACTCATAATAAAATTCCTTATTATTGTCATGTTCACCTTTAATTATTTAACAACATTATTATTACTCAATTCTTTACTATTAAATGATTCAAAATAAGTTAATATTACCTTGTTTCTGAGTCACCCATATGTCATCCATCTCATTTCTATTCAGTGACTGGTTATTCTTATAGGAGTAGGGGAAGACTATTTATTATGAACATATATAATGCTGTTACTCAATATTACATGTGGATCTATTTTAAGTAATATTAGCTGATTTATTTCAAATTTTGATTTTTTCAATAGAACTAGCGTAAAAAGTATTCATATTATCCACGCGTATGATATTACTGAGTATTTTAAGTATTTAGTTAATGTATAATGAATCATTTAATACAACGTTATTCGTTACGATTTTGGCATTTTTGGAATCAAATTCATGTTTAGTTTGCATATTATGTTGCGAGAGTCCAGTAGCTAATTTAATTTTTGTGTTTTTTGAATTACAATTTTGTTTATGCTGTAAATACGATGTAAATGAAATTAAATTTGCAAGCAAACCAATTAATAAATTAGATACAATTTATTCGAAAACTAAAGATAAAGTACCTATCGATAAATTAACGAATATTATTTATAAAATAAATTTGCAACAACAAAGCATATTTTTGACAGACATCCCAATGGCTTGAAAAAAGGCTTAAACAGCATAAACAAAATTGTAATTCAAAAAACACAAAAATTAAATTAGCTACTGGACTCTCGCAACATAATATGCAAACTAAACATGAATTTGATTCCAAAAATGCCAAAATCCTACATAATGAAAGAAATACGAATAAACGTAGAATTAAAGAATCAATATACATAACTAAAAACTTAAAAAACTCAGTAAATAATCATACAGACGTGGATAATATGAATACTTTTTACGCTAGTTCTATTGAAAAAATCAAAATTTGAAATAAATCAGCTAATATTACTTAAAATAGATCCACATGTAATATTGAGTAACAGCATTATATATGTTCATAATAAATAGTCTTCCCCTACTCCTATAAGAATAACCAGTCACTGAATAGAAATGAGATGGATGACTTATGGGTGACTCAGAAACAAGGTAATTTTATTTTGAATCATTTAATAGTAAAGAATTGAGTAATAATAATGGTGTTAAATAATTAAAGGTGAACATGACAATAATAAGGAATTTTATTATGAGTAGACGCTTGCAATTCGCATAAGTGAAAATGACAGGTACATGATGGGTATTTTAGGTACATAATAAGTATCTTTATAATTTGAAATATGTTAAAGTTAATATATGATTGTAAATGAAAAAATTTTTTAGACTTGAAAATGGCTCGACGAGCCGAAACGTCGTCATTTTGATGAGTAGTCATTAAGTGACAAATTTTTTTTTTTAAATTGGTGTAAATATGGCTAATAATAAATTAACTTGAATATACATAGTTCCTTTTTTCCCATTACACCACAAGTAACAATGTGATTTTATTTTATCTCAGTGTTTGCATATTATTATATAAATCAGTGTAGATATTATTACATTTTGTTATTTTTCAATTAGATAGCCTAGTGTCTATAAATTGTGTAGATATATAATTTTTTTTTTTTTTTTTTTTTTTTTTTTTTTTAGTGGTTGCATACTACTTTTAAAATAATGTATATAACGTTAGAATGTTTTTAAGTTAGTTTTTGGCCAGATTTGTATTTTGTTTTTGTATTAATTCATCATTGTTATTCTAAGGAGACTTAGTCCTCACCTTTTAAAGCCACAGCCTTTGAAAAAAAATTTTTAAATGTTAATTTGTGCCAACGTTTCAAACCAAACATGTGGGTCATCATCAAGGCATGGTTCAAGACTATTGAAGTACTGACTCTTGAACGTTTGGGTTGAAACGTTGGCACGAATAAAAAAATTTTTTTTTCAAGACTGCGTCCTGAATATTTATCACAGTTATTATTATATTATGTTTTAATTTCTTTCACTCCCCTCTCCCTCACACTCTTCTGCTTACGATCATGTGTTTGGCTGTTGCGATATACCACTTTCTGACCAAAGATATTGTGTTTTGTAATTAAAATTATACCAGCAATCATAACTGATAATCACGAGATTCACAAATAATTAATAAAGGTACTCTAAGATATCTAGAGAAATGGATGAAAGAAATACAGCTGATGTAGAGAGAGCCACATGAGAAATTGATGGAATCTTAGAACAGATGTTCCCCGACGAGGACGCTTCATAAGAAACTTAACGACGACAGAATCCAGTTAGGGGAAGATGAATGGACGGCCAGTGCCACCACTATCCGGGCATTATAACAACTGACAGCTAGCGGCATCTGGGCTGAAGAAGAGAAATAGTAACAGATCCTGCACCGAGCCATTTCCTAGCACACCGCCACTCTCATCAATTCCTTCAGAGATGTTATCCATCAAATGCCGACCGATGGCTATTCAATAACGTGGAAATTTACGAAAAGTTCTAGTTTTCAAAGGTTTTAATCTTCTCAATAACTGATCCAAGGGAGGGAAGCTAAGAGAGCAGCAGAGCTATTTTCCAATACTTTTTAATTTAAAAAAAAATAGAAAGGGACTGAATTTTTTCATTTGCGTTAGATAAAGGAATAATAATAATAATAAGGCTTAGCGAACCCGAAGGTTCGATGCCGACACCACCAATCGCTTGTTACACACCTCCCTCCACCGTTCGCCATCCAAACCCAGTTCCTTCAGATCGGCTTTAACGCAATCTTCCCACCTTCGCTTCGGTCTACCCCTCGGACGCTTACCATTCGGCACAGCAAATATTAACCTTTTAGGAATTCTCTCGTTACTAAGCCCAACAACTTTACAAGCCCATTTGATTCGCCGCGATGAAATTACCTCAATTATATTACCCGGATACAGCTCACGCAATTCGGCGTTGTGTAACCGTCTGAACTCTCCGGTTAACTCATCCTTCTTCGGTCCGAATATTCTACGCAATACTTTATTTTCAAAAACCTTAAGACGCTGCTCATCCCTTAATGTAAGCGGCCAAGTTTCGCATCCATAAGAACTGTAGGCAAGATAATTGTTTTATAGATTCTAATTTTTAAGTTCCGGGACAAGAGGCGAGAACTAAGTAGTTTTGTCACAGAAAAATAACAAGCATTCCCCGCCTTCAGTCTAACCTTAATCTCTTCTATTAAGGTTTCGTTTTTTCTAGTTATCGTAGAACCTAGATACCTAAATTTATGTACCTGTTCAAACATATTATCATCTATATCGAGATAAAGGAATAAAAGCTTTTTAAATTACTACCTTTCTAAATCTTCAAAACTAAAACAGAAATTGAATACATACACATACTTACTTAAGCCCATATAGACATACTCATCACAAATATATCGCGGTATCGCTAAAAAGACCCACCTACAAAAACTTCAAACGTTCCAATCAAAATTATTGCGACTCATAACAAAAGCACCTTGGTACGTGACTAACAAAACTCTACATACTGACCTCCACTTTCCGACAGTTGACCAACATATAACGACCCTTCATCAATGATTTTACACAAATTTAAACGGACATAATAAGAGACATGGCCACGGCTGACATACCTCAGAACATGAGCAGGAGACTAAAAAGGCGTTGGATGAGAGATCTCCTTCCTTAGAAAACCTAAGTAATTGGAACAAGTTAGGGAAGAGGTACTGCTGAGTACTTTCCTTCCCCATGCCTGTCATGTCATTATTTTATGTACCGCCATCACATTTCCTGATTGACAGGCGCAAATACATTTTTACAGACAAAAAAAAATTGTTACTCAATTGCTTATTATATTGAAATACTTAAAAGTTCAATATGTATAGTGAACAATTTTAAGTAACACATTGGAAAACATTTATACACAAAACATTTATTTAATAGTATATCTTTTTAATAAGCTATTTGTATAATTATAAAAATTGTCATACAAGAATTAGGACTAAAAAAAAAAAAAAAAAAAAAAAAAAATGCAGCACCTAAACCGATGAACCGGTTTTAATGAAAGATGGATTAAATTTTCCTATGGAAGTACTTTAAATTGACGTCTATAATAAACTACACCCAAGAGAAGCCGGAAAAAATAATTACGATGTTAACATTGGACATCCGGAAAATCCAAAAAGTATTAACTTTGTTGATATTGGTCATTTGAAAGTAGACTAAATTATTAAAAAAAAAAAACGAGACATTAAAATCGGACGATTTGGTAAAAAGATATGTCATTCCAAATTTTACAAAATGTTCTAAAGCTGGCTGACCATTGTTTTGTCTTAAAGGAACTGTATAACGGACCTTTTAATTACAAGAAGGATTTTTTTTAGCGTTTAGGAAATTTAAATGTCTTCAAAACATGTTCTGACCCAAAAAAGGGGAAAATGCTCCTTTTTTGAGTTATTCAAAAATGTAATTTTGAATTTATCACCATCCTGAACTCCTTTTTAGATCCCTTTTCGAGGAAGTATGTTATACATAAATTTGCAGTGTTTCATAGGAAATACTTTAGGAAAGTTATTACTAATACCGTTCTAGCCCTTTTAGAGCTGTAGTCAATAGAAAAACAATTTTCCGCTGGCATCTTGAAACAAAATGTCGGCTGGTGACGAACTCCCTCTAAAGGCACCTCTTTAACACCAACTTAATATAGATAAAAAATTACAATCTTCCAACTTTAGCAGGAGGAGCTGTGGAGATGCGCAGTAATTTAAAAACAGAAAAAAACGTGAAAAACTGTTTCACTGCGGAAATTTGTCAAAAGATTAACGGTATTACTCCGCCTGGGAGCCAACTCTATTTACCAAATTTCAGCTTATTCGGCCAAATAACGGCCGCTGGGGAATCAGAAAAATAGCGGATATATATATATATATATATATATATATATATATATATATATATATATATATACACAAAACACTGTATATAAACTGTATATATCACTAGTATAAATTTTACAAACCATACAAATGACTTTGGTGTAAATTTACATTATGTGAAAGTAAAGGTAGGATAAGAGACAATAAAATTAGTGCAAGTTGACTCCAGAGCAAACGGCAGACATTTTGGCCAAAGTTTCGCGACTGAATAAATTCCGTGTTCTCAGGAGGAACTTGCCTTTAACTTAAGATCAGCCATTGAGTGGGAGAGCTGTTGGAGGGATAATAAGATTAATGACAGGTCTCAGTTTAATCGTTTGGAAAAGTATTCGTATTATTTAAAAAACAAAAAACTACACATGCAATTAATAATTATTGCACATATATATTGACAAAAAAATCGTACATTTAAAAGTAATTAATTTTTAACCATATTAACTATAATGGTAAAGAAACACTAAAAGATTAAAAAAAAACAACTAAAGTGTGTAGTTTGGACGACAGAAGTGAAAACATCCACAAGTCGAGATTAATAATATGAAATATAAATTACAAATAATACCTCATTATTAAGTGGATGAAATTTTCAGTACAATGACTCGCTACTTTTGAAAAAAATCTTCTCTCTCAATAAAAAAAACAAATTGTTTTATATGAATCGGTTATATGCCCTTTAATAAAATGTGCTTGTGCACTACGGAGTTACCTATGTGACTCAAATCATAAAAAAATAGAAAGGGTACAAAATATATGTTTGAGAATCATAAAGGATTAGCACAGATACACAAAAATAACCAACATGTTAAACGATTTGGAATTGCAGACAGTTAAACAATTCATATCCTCCCAGAACAAGAAATTTTTCAACTCAGCAAACACTTCAATTAAGACAATAGGCCATTGCAATAAGCAAAGTTTAAGAAGAAACATTTACGTTTAGTATTATTTTATTGCTGTTTATATTTTTATATATTGTGCATAGTATGAATGAGCTACTCTTTATCACTATTACCATAGTCCTTGAATGTGACAGATTGTAATAAATTTCAATAAAGAAATATATATATATAAAAGAAACATATTTTACAAACACAGAAAACATATTTTACTTGAATAAAAACTGACAATAATGAAACTGCACGAAATATTACATTACTTAACATAAGTAACATAAACTATATTCTTTATTTAAATGCATATAGTTTTATCCTGTTATTATTATTGACTTTATTTATGTACTAATTTTATTTAAATTATTTTTTACTAGTATCAAATAACAAAGAATCTTACTAAAGTTTATAAATTTAAGATAACCTTTTGTGTGAAATGTTTCAAAACGTGACCGATTTCTATGTACATTTTGTAAATTGTAATTTCATTTCAATAAATTTATTATTATTATTATTGTAATGAAGGTTATATTAACACACACACATATATATATATATATATATATATATATATATATATATATAAAGAATTCGTTTTTAAAAACTGAGTTGTGTGCTTTCGACCATACGATGGAAGTGAAGACATAACATCATTAAGGCGAGATTAATAATATGAAATATAAATAATAAATAATAGCCCATTATAAAAAAGAAGAAATGCTGAACATCTCTCTCGCTGACAGTATGCAAGTCCGAATTTTAGTTTTCTAAGATATCTTAATCCATATCTTCAATAAAACTCGTTATCATTTGGTTTTCAAAACTATTTTTCCTTTACGCCTCTCTAACACGGCATCGCGATAAGACAGACATAAATATAAGGCGCAATGGCCAGGCAGAACACGACGGCCATGCAGGTTTGCAGATACTGCGCCCTAATTCCATCATTCAGGTAGCATTTTTTTTTTTAATTTTGAGGATGTTTTGAACTATTCTTTCTTTTAATAATTTCTGTCTTTCATACTTCTTTTTAATCTATGTAATTTGTAAAACAGGAGAGGATCCTCCGGTAGGTAGACAGTGTTTACAATCTTAGTAATAATCCAAAATATTATAAAAGATAAATTATATATCAGAATAGTGGTGAATAGAACATTAAAGTAAATAACGAAATAAGAATTATCTGCAATAACAAAGTTTACCTTGGAGAAAAAAAGAAAAAAAAAAACTGTACCCTACAATCCATGAAGGGTCTTGGGTTCAGTACTATTTAGGGAAAGTACTATTTCTTAGAAAACGGTTATGCAAGGAGGTGATTTAACCGAGGTCACGCTCAACCGCCAGGGTTTTACCCTTAATTAATTATTTTATTATTTAATTAAGGGAGCCCACTATAGAGGCTGGGTGTGTCCTCAGGAGGGCCTACCTACTCAGGGTCGTTCCATGGCCGATGAAACAGAATAAATATTTTTTCTGCCATGAATCGGGATTCGAATCTGGGACCTTTAGCATTGCAAGCTCAGAACCCCACCACTGAGCTACCATACTCTTCTAGGCAGTTCCATGGCATTTTTGAAATTGCGCCGATTCAAGGTGAACCTGATTGAATTTTATTTCCTGACAGACTTGTGAGGTGAATAGATAACAAATATATTGACTCTAGCTAGAGGAACTTGATGAGCGGTATTATAAATAAAGCGACCTTCAAGTGTATGTTATAGTTGTTAATTATGTTACAGCCTGATAAAGAAAAACCTTTTTATCAGGGTTTAACATAATTAACAACTGCAGTATCGGCATGAAGGGCGCTTTATGAAGAGAACCGGTCACCAAGTGTCTTTCGCAACAACCAAAAAAAATCTTGGAATTGGGGCATTTTAAATCTGAAGATCGCTAAACTTGTCGATTTAATTAGGTACTAAAAAAACTCGTAATTACCCATTTAATTTTCATTTGGATCGACACATAATTTTAGCACAAAATTACAAAAGAGAGAAAAAGGTGGCCTTCAAAAATATTGGGCCATCTGCCATGAACTACACTCCCAAAATGTCAAAACAACGAATTACAGTTGTCCTGGATCTTCCTATAATAACTGCGAGTCCTAATAACTGTAACAATCTGTCCCACACCATGTTCGATATGTTCCATACCATATTTGAACCTGAGAGTTCTGCTCAAGATGTCACTCACTCTAATAATGTTTACAAACTAAAATTAATAAAGTCGTATAAATTTCCAAATGTTCTCACCGCTACCAATCCTCCAGAACTACACGGCAGGTCCAGGTAGTCGAACTGGAGTTCGATAAGTTTGTCGGGGTCTGTCATGAGGTAGACCCCGCATACCGTAGGGTCGTCCCCGGGAGCTTTGTAGAAGTAATGCCCAGGTTCGCTCGTCACTAGCATACAATCTGAAAAAGACAATGGAAAGGTTTAAATAATTCAATTATATAAATATTGATAAAATTAACAATTATTATGTAGTGTACAGAACAAAAGAGTTAATTTATGTGGCAGTGAATGCTCATTAAGGCAGTGTAAAGAAAGAGAGAGAGAGAGAGAGAGAGAGAGAGAGAGAGAGAGAGTCTGATGTTTTTAGGAGATTGAAAGGGTGACTGAAATAGGTGAAGATACCTACGTGCGTTGGAGGAAACGTTAGTGCTCTCTTTTCTCTCTCTCTCTCTATATAAAGTTATACATATATATATATATATATATATAATATATATATATATATATATAATATATATATATATATATATATATATATGTCTGGAACGCACAACACACAACTTTCACTTACCTCTCTGCTTTGAATAGAAATTATTTTCTGGTAATGTTGAGCAATTACAAAATTTTTAAGTTCATTTTTAACAGAGCTATAGCTTAAAACTTACACCTAACAAATCATTACGACAACTAAAATAGAAAAAAAACTGTTATTTATATCAATGGTAGGCAACAAAAACCTCAGTACTCCATTGTATTTGTTTACTAAAATGAAATTACGAGATTTTAATTGCCTGCCATAGATAGGTCAAAAGTTTCACTTTAAGCGGTTAAGGTTTGGATTTTACAAAGGGAAAATTCATCAAATTATTCACTTTATTTACTAAAAGTTTACTTGATGATTTTTTGGGATAAGCGGACGTTGATATCTAATTATTTAAAATAATATCATATCTAGAAATATTAAACTGCAGTAAATGTATTTAAGGTTATGAACATATGCTTTATAAATTCTGTAACTGCTGGAAGAAGCAGACTTATATGGATGAAGTCTTTGGTATTTTTGTACGTAATTCAGATTTATATTAGTTAGAAAATTTAATATCAGCTTTAGGTTAGTCCGTAAGTTCTTGTTGTTTAGTTGTAAATAGTTACTCTTAGATTAAGTTTTATTCATTAACTATAGTCTACTGTTTATTTGGATATTTCATTGGGCTTTTATTGTCTGTTTGTCTAAATTGCATACATCAATAATAAATGTTTTGATTTTTTTTTTTTTTTTTTTTATTGAAAAATATTACAATCTGTCTCAAGGACATTTATAATAGTGTTAACAGATCACATTCACACTCTATGTACAGTAAATAAAATAAATTATACAGAAAAATAACATATATACAATAAATAAGAATAAAATAACCTAAAAATAAATAAATAAAAAGAACACATACATACCTATATACAATATTTACAATTTGGGGAGGGAACTCCAAACCAGACTTGTCTCTCCAAGTGTGGAGGGAAAAGCATGGCTCCAGGAGATCCCAGCACTTCTCTCTCAACCGCGTCACTGGGGCTAAACCCAGTGGAGATTGAGTAAGAGTGCTTAAGCCACATACACTCATGTCGTGAGTGGAGAATCTGGCCATTGCCAGAACTCCAATATTTACAAACTATAAAAGGTCGCGGGGCCACTGCCGTTTTAACCTCCTTGGAGGATTATATGGATGGGTGGTGCTGGATAGAGATTGTGCAAAGGGATTTGGATGATGGGTAAGGTTCTGGTGGAATTTGGAGAATTTTGATGGGATAAGGTCTAGGATAAATGGGATATTAAGGTCATGGTGTAGGGTTTTGTTGGTTACATAGAAAGGAGCATCGACTATTGTTCGAAGGACTTTGGATTGAAAGGATTGGATGCGTTTGATGTTAGAAAATTTTGCAGTTCCCCACAGTTCAAGTCCGTAAGTCCAGATAGGTTTCAATATTGTCTTGTAGATCAGTAACTTGTTTTCAATGGAAAGTTTAGATTTCCTGTTTAGTAGCCGGTATAGTTGGTCATATCGTCGGTTTAGTTCCTGTCTTTTAAGTCTAGTATGAGGGTTCCACGTTAGTCGTCTGTCTAAGGGAAAGCCAAGGTACCGGACTGTGTCTGAGAAAGGAAGCTGGATGGAATTAAAGTGTACTGGTGGACAGGAACTGCGTCGGAGCGTGAAGGTGATGTGTTGGCATTTGGATTCGTTTACTTTAATACGCCATTTATTACACCAGTGCTCAATCAGAGAGAGGTGTCTTTGAAGGTTTGAGGATGCTATATCAGGATCTGAGTCGGATGATAGAATGGCGGTGTCATCAGCAAAAGTTGCCAGGAAGGTATCGGGATGGACAGGGATATCGGCGGTAAAGAGGATGTAAAGGACGGGACCCAATACGCTACCTTGAGGAACACCTGCCTCAATTGGATAGCAATGCGAAAATTCAGTACCGCAACGAACTCGGAAGGTACGATCTGAGAGGTAGGAACGGAGAACAAGGTACAAGGACTGAGGAAGATAGTTTTTCAGCTTGGAAAGAAGCCCTGCGTGCCATACCCGGTCGAAAGCTTGAGCTATGTCCAGAAATGCACCCGAGCAATATTGCTTGCTTTCCAATGCAGCGGAAATGTGATCAACCACTCGGAGTCCTTGTTGGACTGTAGAGTGTTGTGAACGAAATCCGAACTGATGGGAAGGAAGAGTTTGGGATTCTATAAAGGGTAGGATGCGTTTCAGGAGGATCTTTTCAAAGATTTTTGAGAGAATCGGAAGAAGGCTAATTGGTCAGTAGGACGTTGAGGTGTTGGGAGGTTTGCCTGGTTTCGGAAACAGGATAATAGTGTAATGTTTCCACAAAAGAGGAAAGTGGGTGGTTCGTAGGATACTATTGTATATGTATGTAAGGAATATGACAGCTTTAGGAGGTTTTGATTTTTATTATTTATTAATAAAACATATGTTAGGTTGATAAAGTGGATACGTGAGGTTTTTACATGGTTATCTATCTAAGCTCGCGTATATAAACGTTAAGGCGACCATTATTACGATTATGTTTTGATAATGGGATAATACAAATAATGGTATGGAAATAATCGAACGTAGTTCTAATGTTGACAGCAATTGCTGGTATCGGCATCGAGCCTTTTGTCCATTTTTTGGTTGCCAAATATTTCTTCTTTTAGATATATTTAGTTACTCCCAGTAGTACGTTTTTCAAGGGCACTTTAACTATAGAAGGAGGTTTATCGATCGAAATTCACAAATATGTTAAAAAATTTATGGGTTTAGGTCCATTAAAAATATACTTCAAAAAATATTTTTAAGAGCCTGATTTCGCGAGACACTAATTTCTGTAAAACCAGAGCGGTAAGTGAAAGTTATTTGATGCGCGCACGAGATTTTTTTTTCTTTAGTAATATTTTCAAGTGCTTTTTAGAAATTAAAAAGGAAAGTTTCAATTTATATAACACTTAGAATCATTAGTCATTTCAAATCTAATAATTTGACAAAGTGTCAAGTCTGTTATAAATTGTACAGAAATAATTATTTAATAAATAATAATTAATTGAATGAAATAACTAACAAATAAAATAAATTGAATAACACTATATATAATATGACAATATAGATTCTTTTTCGGATCTCAGAAGCGATAGATTTTGATGAATGACGTCTCAAAGGAAAGGATATTTCATGAAGAAGTGACGAATCCCAATTGCAAATCTTAAATATTTGAAAACAGTGATTGAAAACAAAGAGAGTTTTAAAAACTCAAATGGTTTCAAATGACGACGAATCGAGATGAGACAAGCTGAGCTTAAAGATTTTTAAGGATACATCAAGCTCTGCTATAGTTCCAATAAAACTATCAGGAAGCCCTAAAATATATCCTTTTTCGTGATAAATTATAATTTCTGCAGAAAGCTTCTTATGTTCCACGGCTGTCACGGGATATCACAAGTTAAGGAGGACATAGTTCCGGGTTTCGGAAATCAACATCCATTAGACGAAAAGTGCAAAAAAAAAAAAAAAAGTGCATTGAAGAATGCAGGTTTTAGTATTTGTGGACTATAACAATTTTATATTAGAGATATTTTGTAATGTATAAAATTTTTGTCTGGATTTAGATTAATTGAACATGAACAAAGTAGATCGAAGCGTTGTTATAACTGGAATAAATAGTAAAATTATAAGGGCTTTTCAATCCTTAAAGATACATTTTATAAGTTTTTCTTTTAATTTTATTTTAGTTCTAATTTAAGGAGAAGTTAGTTTGATAGAGCAGTCAGCAGTCATCCACATAATATATTTGAGTGATGTTTATTGGATAGTTATAGAACATCGATTATCTTCTGAAAATAAAAGAGAATATATTTTAATATAATAAATATTTTAATTTAAGAAGATAATCGGTGTTCTATAACTATCCAAAAAGTGATGAAAACGTTTCGATTTACTTCGTAGGCCTTCATCAGGGCTGCTACACCTGCTTGGTGTTCGAATTGAGCCAATTCAATGTGAATTTTGATGTGATTTAATTCAAACACCCATTACGTGTAGGAAACTTTACATCATGTCCTTGACGTTATTCCTGATTCTAAAATTTTCATTGGAGCCTAATCCACCATCCTAATCCCTTAGCACAATCCTTAAAAAGCTCCAGCCATCCCTACAATCTTCCTCGAAGTTTGAAATGGCAGTGGCCTCGAGATACTTTGTAAGTACGTCATTAGAGTAATGACCAGCTTCTCCACTCAAGTTATGAGCGTATGTGGCTGTAGTGCCCTCTCTCAGTCTCCACTGGCTCCCCATCCCAGTGATGCGGCTGAGAGAGAAGCGCTGGGATCTCTTAGTCTTGCCTTGATTAACCCTCCGTGAGGGAAACGAACGGACTCGCACCTCCCTCAGCTGAATGTAAATGTTCTAAATAAGTTTGAATGTGTTTTTATTTATTTTATATTTTTATTTAATGTTGCCTCATTTTTAATTTCTTTTCTTTTGTTATAATTTTTCTATTGTTTTTTTTTATTTTAATGTATGGTATGAATGAGTCTGACACAACTCTAATAGTCACTGACCTTAAGTGAGACAAAATGTATCATTTCTTAATTAAACAAGATTTAAAAAAAAGGAGGTGCAGGAGGTATATTTATAACAAATTACCTAATTATTCAACTGTACAATAGAAACAATTAACATGATAAAAAAAAAATTTTTAAATTAATTTTTTTTTAATGTTCAAAAATAGATACGCCCTGGAACTCCATTGGCTGGAAATGTCAAAAGGATAGAGACTAGTAACATTATATTTTTGGTCACTATGTTCTCGTTCTTAGGCGTCTTTAGAAATTCAGCAATGTTGGTTTAATACTTGGTTCACAATAACTCACTAATTCTATCACCATTGAAATTTGCACATATAATAATGAGCAATGCTGTGTTATTAAAATATCAGATTTAAAAAAAAAAATTTTTTATTCTTAATGGTTAATCCATCCCATACCTGTTATCCTCAAATCACTTACTGAAGCGTATTTTGAAATCTGCATTTCGCTCTTTTGAATTTATAGAGATAGAGTTGTATTCTGTGGAAGGACAGATGTATTGCATAAATTTTAAATGGCACTAGAGATCCATTATGGATGACATAGGATCAAAGCTTTGAAATGTGGAATATGATCCTTTACGTGACCGAAATAAATTGACGTAGCTTTACTAAATGTCATGCCCCCCCAATGCAATTTAGATTGCCATTTCACTTTTTAAATTGGTCCGCCTAACTATGTTAATTGAATTTTTAAAATAACTATAATTATTTAAGTAACATAAACATTACATTGATAGACAAGCATTAAAATAACAGAAAATTAATCATGCTAGAATATTTAAATATTTTTAAACTGTCTGGTTTCCCGACCAAGCTCACAGAGAATCAAAGGATGTAAAATTTAATTTCCGAAAAATAAAAAATAAATAAATAAATCACTGTTAAATTTTTATAACTCACAATCAATTGCAACGATGTTGTTGATTTTAAAAAAATCGTTGCCAAATTACTACGAGCTAGATTTTTATGCAAGAAAACACATTAAAATATCCAGAAAAATATTAGTAAATAAATGTATATATATGCAGCCAGAGATCGACAAATATGCAAAAATAAATCAAAAATACAAGCAATAGCAATTTGCTGCCAAAAACTTCATAACAGTAAAAGTTATTAAAATAAGGATCAGTTTCAGTGAACGAAAAAAATTCATGTTTTTTTTAACACAAATAAAATGTATAGACATTTAGGCACTTAGGGGATAGAATAACTAGAAAAACGAAATTAATAAAGCAATTAAGGCATACGTTGAAGACAGGAAATTATTTATCTGTTGCAAAACTAATTAACTGGCATCCATGTTCTGAAACTTAAAAATTATGATTTATAAAGGCATTATGCTGTTTACGATTCTTTATGGATGCGAAACGTGACCGCTTACATTGATGGATGAGTAACGTCATACGATTTTTGAAAATAAAGTATCGCGTAGAATATTCGGATCGAAGACGGACGAGTGTCAACCGACGAATTTAGACGATTACACAACGTCGAATTGCGTAAACTGTAATAATTGAGGTGATCACATTGCGGCGTATAAAATTGATTTGTAAAATTGTAGGACTTGTGGTGAACGAATTCTTGCAAGCTTAATATGCACTGTACCGACTTGCCTGGTTGATGAGCTGAACTGAAATTTCGATAACAAGTTAAAAGTTAACAATTTACAAATGATAACGTGTTCCATTAGAAGATTATTTCAATAACTTGTGAGTTCACTATGTTACATTTCTTGTTAGATTTTTTATAACAAAAGAAAAAAAAATTCTTTCACAACTCCTATAAGACTTAAATGTCAGCATACATGAAATTAAAAAAATAAAATAAAAAATACATTCATATCAACAACTTATTAATTAATAAAAGTATTCGCCCAGTGGTAGAAATACAACCATAATAATATGAAGATTTGAGGAAAGCATATATGAATTTGCACGTTTCAACATTTTTATATATGCTCATAATACGAAATAGTCCTGCGCCATTAGTATACTTTTTAGATTATTCGCAAATAGAATTCTATCGTTACTTTTTTCAAACTATTTTCGGAGAAGTTTTTAGCCAACTTTCATAAAAAATGTTAACAGATTCTTTGGGAATAAATTCGATAGCGGCACAAGTTTTTCTTCCGCCATTTTGAAACTAAAGGCCGGACGGTAATGAAATGGATATAAAACACTCATGAATTTGATTGCAACGTCGTATTAAAATTGCTGCAAATTGTCCGATTTTAACGATTTGTTTTTTATTTTTAGGAAATGTTTTCAGTTATTCGGAATTCAACTTGAACACCCCTCATAACTTTTTTCCCAGCTTCTTTTCGTTGAAGTATATTATATAAATAAATTTAAAGGGCATCGAGAAGAGGACTTTAGCCAAATTTAATTGAAATCGGTACATTCATTTAGGCGCATACCAACGCAGGTTTTTTGGCAGCCATCTTAAAAGGAAAAGGTGGATAGTAATGTCGATGAAGAGTCATTCTCGGGTGACCTGTGACTTAAAATCCAAATTTGAAAAAAAATAGGCCCAGTAATTTCGGAGAAAAAGCGTAGACGGCGTACAGCGAAGGGACAAAAAAAAAAATTTTATTCGTTTTTTTTTTATTCAACGTATCATGAAGCGTAAAACCTCAAATTTTGACAGGGGATTAAGTTTTTGAACTTTTTTTGTTCGCTCACAATGATTCATTATTGAAAATAATAAACTAAAAAAATTAAAGGAACTGTAAATTACTAACTAGTATTGTAATAATTACTTTCATATTGTGAAAGCCAATTATTTCTCAATGTTTGTGTAACATTTCACAAGTTACTCATAAACGAATCATAATTACATGTATTTGTTTATTATTTTCAATAACGAACCATTGTGATCGAACGAAAAATTCAAAAACTTAATTCCCTCTCAAAATTCGAGGTTTTACCTTTCAGGATACGTAGATTTCGAAAACCGAATTAAAATTTTTTGTCCGTCCGCCGTCTGCGCATTTTCTCCGAAACTACTGGACCGATATTTTTCAAATTTGGATATAAAATCAGAGGTCGTCCGAGGATGATCCTCCTTAATCGACATTACTATGCGCCTTTCACATTCAAAATGGCGGCCGAAAAACCTGCGTTGCTATAGACTGTAGTACCTAAACGAATGTACAGATTTCAATGAAACTTCGCTAAAGGGATGGTAAAATTAAATTCCGAATAACTCAAAAAGTATACACTTTTTGGTCAATATTGTGATAAGATGTTTCAAAGGTATTAAAATTTTCTGAAAAATTAAACAAGTTTCATCGAAATAAAAGTACTATTAGTTGAGATATCGCGATTTTAAAATATTTTTACTTATACTTACGTATATATGTAATATATAGTGAGGGTAAGTATTGCGATCGAGAAAATTTGTGAATCGGAGTTTCAACAGAAATAAACGTTTTGAGATACTCTTGAGTCGAAATTTGTTTTAGCATATTACTAATGATTAAAAAAAAGTTTAGTCCATTAATTAGAATCACCTTTTATTTTTAACTATGGAGGTAATGTTACTTTAGATGTATAATTGTTATTAAAATATAGTAAACTATTGTGAAATAATTTTCAGCGTTTTTTATATACAATACATATTGTTATCTGGTTAATATTAATTTTTTAATGTTATTATTTGTTGTATAAATTTGCTAATGTCTAATAGTAAGTCTGCTGAAAGGATTTTTTATGTATTTTTTTCAGATGAAAATTCAAAATATATTGTAAAAACAGATTTTATCCCTAAAGAGGCAAAACTTGAATAAATTTAAAATATACTTTTTCAATCGTTGAGACTAAAAAAACCTTTTTTCTACAGATACCTTTCCTAAGAACATCTTTCATAAGAAATAAGTACCTAAATTTAAGCCTTTATTGACAGTTCTATATCCCAACACTGCAATCACCACCTCCGGAATCAACTTACTCATTGCCTGCATAGATAACTTTTTCAACTAAAAATATCACTAAAATGACATTACTCAAAAATTTTGAAATTGGAGTTAGTCATTCTGTGGTTTATAAAAGCAAAGAAAGTTGTGTGGTTTATAAAAGCAGATGGAGTGACTAGATTCTTATTGCCTGTTGTCGATATATTAAATAGACATTTTGTAATTATAATGGTCTTAATGACTTGTTATCTGTAAGCTTTAGCTCCGTTTAAAATACACTTAAAAAAATTTTATGATAGCCCAACATTGCCAGAAAATAATTTCTATTTAAAGTAGAGCGGTAAAGGAAAGTTGTGTGTTGCGCGCAACAGATTTTTGTATTGTGTTTTGAATTTATAAATTTTACAATATGTGTTTTTCGTTTTAAAATTGCACAATAGCTTACATCTTAAGATATACCAGAAGTAGGAACATCAATTAAAGTTACAAAAACTGCTCCTTACTGATAGTGTCGTTGACAAACCCCTTCCTAGGGATAAGACAACCTTAACTGAAAGGTTGGACAAATGATGGCCCTTGAGGTTTTTGCTGAGAGCTGGAGGCATTTTTCAAGTCTCAGAGCTGTCGATTTCTTTCGGGGACAGGTGATTAAGGTGATTTTTTGCTGTTTAGTCAGACCTCGAAGCCATTATTCACAATCGAAGGCAGCTTTCGAGTTAGAGGATTTTTCATTCAGTAAACTTTTTTAAAAGAAAATAAATCAATCACTCCCCCTCCCCCTTTAAATTGCATTACGATCCGTCACACCTAAGGAGATTATTAATACTGATATTTGAAGTTCATTCACACAATATTTATAATAAATAAAAAATCTGGTGTGTCTACTCACACGACTTTCCTACCCATTTAACAAACGCTTTTATATTTTGTAATGAGCTACTCTTTATCACTATTAAATGTTACAGATTGTAAAATATCCTAAAATATATTTAAAAAAATGCCCATTAAGGAAAAAAAAAATTGTATTACATTTATTTGACTAAAAATTGATCTAAGGAAAGAATCGAGTACAATTTCTTTGATAAACTAAAGCAATGTAAACCGGCTTTTGGAAGATAAATACACTAATATTGCTAATTATACAATCTTCTACAATTCAAATCATCAATTCACATCCTCTCCACAAGATCACGTCCTTCTGACATTTACACTTCTTTACACAAATCTGCCTCATTTAAACACTCCTTTGTTATCTGTTTCACTGCATTCTGGAATTCCATACCATTAAAAATCCGCCATGCACTATCCTTAACCACATTTTTTTTTTATTTATTTATTTATACATGATATTTACAACTGTATTAAAAAATGAAATACATTAAGTAAATTTGATAACAGAAAATAAAAACATGAAATGACTTGTTGAGAAACTACCCACAGGTATCTTCTTTTCAGACGCCTCGGAGGGTTATCAGGAATAGAAGAGGAAGCAAGGTTAGAGACGAGAGGATTCGGATGGTTCTGAAGTTTATTATGGAAGGATTGGTATCTGGATTGGGCCAAATCGGAAACATAAGGAACATTAAGGTCATTATGGATTATTTTATTGGTGACAATGTAAGGAGTATTGAGGATTTTCCGAAGGATTTTGGATTGTAAGGATTGGATACGAGAGGAATTCGATGGCTTAGTGGAGCCCCAAAGCTCAACTCCGTAAGTCCAAACACGTCTTATTGTAGTCATGTATATAAGTCTTTTGTAATTTACTGGAAGCTTAGAGCGTTTGTCTAGTAAGTGTTGGAGTAGTCGGAAACGTCGAGCGGTTTCTTGTCGTTTCAGTGTGGTATGAGGATTCCAAGTTAGACGTTTGTCCAAGTGAAGTCCAAGGTATCGGATTTGTTCAACAGGGATAAGTGGGGTATTATTAAAGGATACTGTGGGACATGAGGTCATAGGTTTACGTCGAAGGGTAAAGGTGATTTGATGGGATTTATTAGAATTTATTTTAATCCTCCAGTTTTGACACCATTCTTCAAGGCTTGTGATGTGCGATTGAAGAGTTTTAACCACATTTAAAATCCTCTTATTCCAATTCCTCTTCACAATTCAATCAGATGCTGGCCAAGAAGATATTATGCAACAAGGTTTTAATTTCCTTTATACATTATTTTTTTTTTTTTAATTTTCTTCTGTTTTGAGTATGAAACAGAATTTCGATTACCTCTCACAAAGCAGTGTGAGTAGTTATAATTTTTTTATTGTTTTTGTTACCTTTTATCTTTTCTATTTAGTTAAAAGTATTTTATTTTTTACATATCTTCTGGACTCTCCTCTCTATGTGGGTTTGGATATATGTATATATATAAATATATATATATATATATATATTTGTTTTTCTGCTCGTAATCTATCGAGTCATAGGTAGATCACAATACTTGTCTACTTTTTCATAATACCTTCACATGTTTTCACTTAAACTTCTTAAGGAACATATATAAATCATTTATTTACTCTAGTTATTTTTTTTATTCTTATTTTTATTTTTTTTTATATTGTTCCACTGAAATTGGTTACCTTTAAAACTTGTTTAGCATTTCTTTCCAATTTTATTTAGTTATAAGTATGTTGTTGTTTTTATACTAATATTATAATATTGTAACCGTTGTACCCTTCTGCTTTCCCTAATATACCCTCCAAAACTATGTATATATTTATTTTACTACTTAGATTTTAGTTACTCTTTATTATAATAGTTCATCTGGCCAGATTTATTGTCAATTGGCTTAAACAATATTGTTATTCTCAAGGGACCTAGTCCCAGAATAAAGATGATTTTCTATTTCTATTTCTAATTAAAAACTTTTTTATATCAATCTTGTCAGAGAATAATTTCTGTTAAAATTTAATAGGAAAGTAAACTTGTGGGATGCGGGCTAAAGATTTTCTTGCCTTCACTTACTTTTCTTTTTTTGGAGACAGTGTTTTTCGGACTCAGGCCAAAAACTATTTTTCGGAAAATAGACCTGAACGCAATACTTTCCTTAAATATTTATTTATTTATTTGTTTGGTATTTTGTTGCCTCTACCCTGTAGGGTCATTGGCAACGCCTTTAAATTACACTCTGTTGCAGAGTTTTATCACTTTCGTTAACGATTTCGTCAGGGTCAGTTATAATGTCTTGTCCAGTCTTTATACCAGGCAATTTCTTTGTTTTGAAGATTCCCTTAATGCTTTTCATTTTATTCCAGAGCTCCTTCATTGAAATGCTTTGATTTAATGAGGATACGAAGTCTTCCCATGACGATCTTTTGCTTTTCGGTATATATCGTAATCTTTGTATCTTACTGTTTGAGTTTCTTGTGTGTTTCTTGGAGATAAACTAGTATAGGGTTCTCATCGCTTATTGTCATTTTTAGGTGCTCTAAATGTCGGAAAAATCTGTTACAATTCCATTGAATGATTGTTTTCATTTTGATTGGCAAAGTGTTTCTTATTTTCCAGATTATTATTATCACCATGACTTTCCTTAAATAGTATAGGTATTAAAGTAATAAATTAAAACTTGTCTAGAAAATATAATACGCTGTATCATTCCTAATACCGATGACTTTTTTTTGTTTTTTTGTCAATTTAATTATCTTTCAAAAGTTTCTATATAAATTTGACCATAGAATATATACTTTGCGAGTTAGGCCCCGCCACAAAACAATTTTCTTTTCTTAACAACTTTTTTTCCGGAATATTTTTCGGAATTCTTGCGAATTCGATACATAGACAAAAATTGTAAGGGCATTAATTAGAAAATTATAGAAAACTTTCGCCAAAATCATTAGAGCCGTTTTTGCGCTACACTAAATAGAAAAATACGGTTTTCACTTATTGCGCAGCTGCTATTGCTTCCTCTCATGAAAAACGATTTTTTCAAGAAGCCTAATAAATAAAGAGGTGGAAAATTTACTCTTGTAGTTGATCTATAATTCCTCTAATAAAATTAAAAAGACATTTTTTTTAAATTTCAACTTTTCGATATTTGTGAAATCATTATTATTTTACAGTAATTTATTATTTGTTATTTATTACTCATCAATTTCCTACCCCAATTTATTTTATAAATATCGCAATGTATTTACTATGTATTTAGATTGATACATATATAGAGCGTGTACAAATTAACAAATACACAACACACACAAACACACACACACACACACACACATATATATATATATATATATATATATATATATATGTTTATATATAAATTATAGACCGAAATAATGTTTAAGACATGTAAAGGAAAATCTTTGGATTTTTTGCGGTTTGCCACAGCAATTAAAAGAAGGTGCAAGGGTTTAAATGTAGTTTTTTTTTTTTTCTTCTTCAAGATATTCATTAGACTGTATATTTTGAAAATTGGAGCGATTTTTTCTAGTCTTTGTTGAAACGAATGTGCCATTAAGTCGCTGAAACGTCCTCCTATATCAGACAGCCTTCATTAAGTGGACCTCCATTGTGATCCTGTCGTCTGTGTTAGAGTCGATTAGGACTTAAAGGAATGTTTGTCTGTCAAAGTCACAAGAGCCTTTATATCTAACGTGTAAACGTTTCAAAAGGTGTTTATTTTGTCCATGTTCCGACAGTAATCGTGTTAGAGAGGTCGTGACAGCCGAGCGTTGTGAGACATTATCCGCTTTGACATTCTAAAGTCTCGCTGCACCGGTTCGAATCCGGTAAAGACAGATAAGAGTGGATAAAAATAATAGTGTCCCTTTAGAATAATACAGAAAGACATAAATATGGGCTATAGAGCTTCAGAGATACATAAATAAAAATACAGAGTAATTAAACAGTCATAATAAAAAAATGAAAAATTATAAGTTACTTTCTAATTTTAATAGTTAATAATAAAAATTAAAAAAAAAGGATGAAGTAAAAATAATGAAGAACGAGCTAATAATTTATATACATATTTACAATTTGATGGGGACTGGATGGATAAGAAACGATTGAACAGGCGGGATTTAAAGGCAGGAATGGCATTGGATTGACGAATGTGAGAGGGGATGGAGTTCCAAAGGGATGAGGATCGGATAATGAAAGATCTGTCGAAAGCAGCGGTTCGGTGGGCCCTTGTGTATAAATCAGAAGACCTGAAACGGGTATTACAAGAGTGAACAGAGGATTTGAATTGAAGGAGCTCAGAGATGTATGAAGGACGGTGGGATTGGATGACTTGAAAGAGGAAGGATGCCAGGAAATACTTACGACGGTAGGAAGGATAAAGCCACTTCAACTCTGCATAAAAATGGGAAACAGAGGCGTCCCTTGGTATCCCGAAGATGAATCGGACAAAGCAATTTATCAAACGTAATAGTGGACCCTTATATCGAAAAAATCCGACAAGTGTCAAAAATTTGATAAGCAAAAAATTCTTAAAAAGGCTTGTTAAAATAAATCTTGAATTGAATTATTCGAACTTTGAAAAATTATAATAACTTTTATTAATTTTTTTATTTAGCAGGGCTCGGAAGTGTCTTCAGTCCGTCCAATCTTGGCCGGAGTTCCCCAAGGTTCAATACTAGCCCCTCTACTTTACGTTATATACACTTACGATATACCTATTGACGATGAGATCTTGACAGCTACATATGCAGACGATACAACAATCCTCACAAAACATCAAGACCCTACACAGGCCTCACTAACTCTACAACATCATTTGCTTAAACTACAAGATTGGTTTGCACAATGGAAATTTCGACTTAATCATGACGTATTCAAACATATAACATTTACTCTTCGAAAAAACACCTGTCCTCCAGTTTATATTGACAACAATCAAATTCCTCAAACGGACACGGTACTTTATCTTGGACTCACCTTCGACAGAAGGATGACATGGGGCCCACATGTTAAAATGAAGCGTATGACACTTAACAAACGACTCAAACTACTTTACTCTCTTTTTGCCAAATCTTCAAAACTAAAACTAAAACAGAAACTGAATACATATACATACTTACTTAAGCCCATATGGACATACTCATCACAAATATACGGCATCGCTAAAAAGACCCACCTACAAAAACTTCAAACGTTCCAATCAAAATTATTGCGACTCATAACAAAAGCACCTTGGTACGTGACTAACAAAACTCTACATACTGACCTCCACTTTCCAACAGTTGACCAACATATAACGACCCTATATCAACGATTTTACACAAATTTAAACGGACATAATAACAGACTTATAAGAGACATGGCCACAGCTGACATACCCCAGAACATGAGGAGGAGACTAAAAAGGCGTTGGATGAGGGATCTTCTTCCTTAGACAACCTAAGTAATTGGAACAAGTTAGGGAAGAGGTACTGCTGAGTACTTTCCTTCCCCATTCCTGTCATGTCATTATATCATTATCGCCATCACATTGGCTGATTGTCAACTTATTGTTGACAGGCGCAAATACATATTTTATAGACAAAAAAAAAAAAAAATGTTTTTATTTAATACCAATGCCGTTAGCTATCAGGTCATTCGGCTCCTGGCAGCCCAATACAATTCTGTGATGATTCCATTGTTTGTTTTTTTGTCCGTCGCATCAGAAACATTACTGCGGGCATCTGACTGAGCGAGGCGTATCCTTATGAGCTCATTAATATAATTATAATAACTAATAGAAAGATAATATGATACTCAGATTATTTGTTATCTAAGATAAAAAATAAAATAAATTATTGGTTATTCCAACGGTCGAACTAAACTGAACAGTCGAAAAAAACTAGTAAATCTAGTCAGGATGTGCTTGACGGAGACACTCAATAAAGTTAGAATCGGTAATAATTTGTCCGAAAAATTTGAGGTTCGTTCGGGCTTAAAACAGGGGGATTCTCTTTCGCCTGTCCTGTTCAATTTGGCATTAGAACATGCCATTAGGGAGGTAATGCGAACCGAGAAAGGGTTGGATCTGGGCGGGACAACATCCGTGCTGGGCTATGCTGATGATCTGGTACTGTTAAGCGAAGACGTTGAAACTATAAAACTAAATACGACAACGTTAATGAAAGCCGGTAAAGAACTAGGACTCGAAATAAACGTGGATAAAACAAAATATATGGTTAGCTGCAAAAATGGCGATACTACTGGTGATATCGATATAGATGGTAATGTGTTTGAACAGGTAGATAAATTTAGGTATCTAGGTTCTACGATAACTAGAAAAAACGAAATTGAAGAAGAAATTAAGGTTAGACTGAAGGCGGGAAATGCTTGTTATTTTTCTGTGACAAAACTACTTAGTCCGCGCCTTTTGTCCCGAAACTTAAAAATTAGAATCTATAAAACAATTATCTTGCCTACAGTTCTTTATGGGTGCGAAACTTGGCCGCTTACATTAAGGGATGAGTAGCGTCTTAAGGTTTTTGAAAATAAAGTATTGCGTAGAATATTCGGACCGAAGAAGGATGTGTTAACCGGAGAGTTCAGACGGTTACACAACGCCAAATTGCGTGAGCTGTATCCGAGTAATATAATTGAGATAATTTCATCGCGGCGAATCAAATGGGATTGTAATGTTGTTGGACTTAGTAAGGAGAGAATTCCTAAAAGGTTAATATTTGCTGTGCCGAATGGTAAGCGTCTGAGGGGTAGACCGAAGCGAAGGTGGGAAGATTGCATTAAAGCTGATCTGAAGGGACTGGGTTTGGACGGCGAACGGTGGAGGAAGGTGTGTAATAAGCGATTGGTGATGTCGGCATCGAACCTTCGGGTTCGCTAAGAATTTTATTATTATTATTATTATTTATTTAATACCACTGCCGTTAGCTATTAGACCATTCGGCTCCTGGCAGCCCAATACAATTCTGTGATGATTCCATTGTTTGTTTTTTTGTCCGTCGCATCAGAAACATTACTGCGGACATCTGACTGAGAGAGGCGTATCCGTGTGAGCTCATTAATATAATTATAACTAATAACTAATAGAAAATAACATGAAACTCAGATTATTTGTTATTTAAGATAAAAAATAAAATAAATTATTGGTTATTCCAACGGTCGAATAAAATACCCTATTATACTATGACGCCGATTCGATTGTACGCATCTTTCTGGAAATTTTAAAATATTTTTCAGGAATATAAAATTAAATAAAAATTTGAAATGTTACCTCTGATTATATGTTCGGTCGTTCGTTTGGTTCGAGATCCGGCTCCCAGCCTTGTCCTCTGAAAAATAAAATAAACAATAATAAATAATAAAGTTATTATCTACAACTAATAATAAAATATACTACAACTGATAAGTTTAAATACACTGAATTTTACAATATTCGACTTAGCAATATCTCAACGCCTAGAAACTTCAAAAATTAAATATTATTTAATAGGAAAATACTGTTGTTATTTTTTTGTGGCTCTAGTGCCCTTTTTTCAGTCTCTATTGGCTTAAAAAATCAGTGATACTTCAGGAAGAGAAAGGTGAGGATAAGATTATCATTTATTTACCTTCAATTTATTTAGCATTGTGTATTCCTACGCACGATGGACGGATCGATCTGGGATCAGTGTACTAACTCTTAAAGAAGAAAGACCAATAAATGGCTGCTTATAGAAACTTTTTTTTACAGAAACTTCAATCGATGTCTCATCATATGAAGGCAAGGAGGTTTAGAAGAACGGGGCATGTAGCTTGGAACAATCAGTCACTTTAAAAACCACAAACCAGAAATAGCCCAAGATAGGCAGAGATGGGGAAGACTAATTAAGGCAGCAAAAAATCTACAGCCAACAAAAAAAAAAGCCAACAGGAAAAATAAATAGATAAATAATATGAGATGGAGATATAGTTTACTGTTGGAATTATAAGGATGCAAAATAATCAGGATGCAGTAAAAAAATTATGTTAATTGAGTTTATGGTTTTTATGGTTACTGTTCTAAAAATCTATAACTTTTATTATTGCCAAATTGACTATACATTGCTTCAGATATTAATAGTTATACATTTATCTTCTATTAATTTTTTTTTGTATTTTTAATGACAGCAATTCCCAGCCAATTTATCTTTTAAGAATCTAATGTCAACTATTTCTGAACAATTTATTAATTAGAAAAACTTTAAATATGTTTTTGGTCTATTTTTAAAATGTTTTCATCATTATTAAAGTTACGGGATTATTATGAATTCTCGATTGGAGAAACCTACAAGTAAAGGAACTTGTAATGCGATATTTCTCTAACTTGGCATGCACCAGATAGATGTAAATAATGTATGTACAAGTGGATTAGAGTGGTTCCGATTTTTAGAAAACCACTATTGAAAAATACTTTTTGTATCATCAAATAAACCGACGTTTTGGCCATCCTCAGAGAGTATGTGGTTTGATGCTTATCGGAAGATGATTTTTATATTTGAATCTCTTATAAAAATTGGCTATCAATTAAAAAAAATTGATCGCTAGTAAACAATAACATTTTAATTAATTTTTCAATTAAAAAATAAACTGATTTGTGTCCTTTAAACCACATCATATAAGTAATTACATTACCAAGGCGAGATCAAAAATATGAAATATAAATTATAAATAATAGCTCGTTATAAAGAGAATGAAATGCTCAACACTTCTCTCGCTTACAGTATGCTGGTCCGATTTTTAGTTTCAGTGATATTTTAGTCCATATCTCCAATAAAATTCGATTTCATTTCATTTCCGATACTATATTTCCTTTTTCGCCTCTAACACGGGGTCGTATTAAGATACAGTTTTGAATATTAGCTCATAATAAAGAGGATGAAATGATGTACTTTTCTCTCGCTAACAATATGCAGGTATGATTTTTGTTTTTGAGATATTTTAATTCATATGGAAAAAAACTAAAATCAGTCGACTCCAACAGACTTTACCGTAGCGTCAAACTTCGGAGATCTGTAATCTAATTCACTCTTAACAAAAAAAGTGCAAAACGATCCTAAAGAAGTTTTCATTTCAAAAATAGAAAATTATAACGAAAAATGATGAATATATATCATGATTACAATTTTTCATTTCTCGGATGTAATTATGTATTTTTTATTTTAGAACTTTTTATAAATCAAAATTAGAGAAAAAACTAAATACATACACTTACCTGCTCATACCAATTTGGTCATAAGCCTCACAGATTTACGGTTCAGCAGAAAAGACTCACTAACAAAAACTACAATCTTTTCAATCTAAACTTTTAAAACTAATAACTGCAGCTCCCTGGTACGTCAACAACAAGACTTTACATACCGACCTAAGACAACCAACCATTGACCAGCACATACGTACTCTCTACTCCCGATTTCATTTTAAACTACACGGACATCACAATGGACTTATCAACGACATGGCCACGGCTGAAATGCTCATCAGGAGGCGACTGAAAAGAAGCTGGATGAGAGATCTCCTTTCCAGATTTTAGGATGTAAACAGACCAGGGAAGAGGTGCCGCTGGGCTCCATTTTTCGTCATGCTTACCATGCCATTTTATACCTAACAAAAAAATCTACTAATTGTCACTACCATGACAGGTACGGATGAAGAATTAAAGACAAAAAAAAAAGAAGCTCGTTACAAAGAGGATGAAATGATGAAAATTTCCCTTTTTAACAATTTCCAAGTCCGCTTTTTAGTTTTTGAGATCTGTTAATCCATATACAAAAATACTTCAATCAGTTGACTCCAACCGACGTTACTATAGCGTCATACATCGGAGATCTGTAATCTAATTAACTCTTAACAAAAAAAAGACAAAACGCGCCAAAGGAATATTTCATTTCAAAAATAGAAAATTACAAAGAAAAATTATAAATATATATCATGATATTTTTCTTTTTTTTTTAATGTAATTTTGTATTTTTTTAATTTTAGCACTGCTGAATCGTTAACGAACTCAATATGATTTTCATTAAGGCACATACTGACCATTTTTCATCTTCTAAAATAAGTAAAAAATATTAATTAAATTAAGGAAAGTATCGAAAGGATAAATGGATAGACTAAAGCCCGCACTTACTAATGTATCGATTCGAACGGAAACGTAAGAAGAAACTGTCGGCGACATTTTGTTTCCTCACAAAGTTACAAAGAGGTTTGGAGCCACCTGCCAATCCCACTCTTCGAAGGAATAACTCACCTTTTATGTAACTTTTCCAGCTTCCTAAGTCTGGATCAGCGATTCTCCAGCTATGGCGGAGTGTATGCCATGTTAAAACGCAAGAACCTTTCAGATGGTAATTGAAAAAGGAAGAAAAAGTCATGGATAATAAAATAATGGTGATTTTTTATTTCTTATTGCATAGACAAGGATTACTGTGGGATTGAAGGATTTGATATCAGAGACACTATACTACTATTTTGCAAGACATTGAAGCGAAGCAAAATAGTATCGTAACGCCTTAATCACTCATTTGATTTTTTAAATTTCATATATATATATATATATATATATATATATATATATATATATATATATATATATATATATATATATATATATATATATATATATATATAACTAGAATCTACTTTTGTATAACAAATATTATTACTCTTATGCCATCATAAATGTTTTTTTATTTTTTTCATTTATGTACTACATTACAAATATAACTACAAGAATGCCTCAAAAAGCATATTTGGTAAAATCAGAAAGTTAAAATAATGCCAATTATTAACAATTATATAAAATCTAATATTTCGTCAAAATACGTACAAAATATAAATAAAAACAATAAATACATTTTATTTTTTAATATAAATAACCTCACAGATTTACGGTTCGACAAAAAAGACGCACTTACAAAAACTCCAGTTATTTCAATCCAAACATTTACAACTTATAACAGGAGCTCCCTGGTACGTCAACAACAAAACTTTACATACCGACTTACGACAACCAACTATTGACTAACACATACGACTCTACTCTCGTTTTCATCTCAAATTACACGGACAGACAAACAGACTTTTTAACGGCATGGCCCATCAGGAGGAGACTAAAAAGGAGCTGGATGAGAGATCTCCTCATGAAATCAAAGTAATGACCAGGAAGAGGTGCTGCTGGGTACTATCCTTCCTCATGCCTATAATGCCTATCCTCATCATCACAACAGATCTGCTTATTGTCAATATATATATATAAATATATATATATATATAATATATATAATATATATAATATATATAATTATCTTTAACTATGTTGCAAAATTCAATTAAAAAACTACTCGCATGAACAAAGAAACAAATAATATTCAAAGGACAACAGTCCAGATTACTCCACTAATTCTCTATAATTTGATAAATTATATATGAAAAAATATAATCTTCTCATATCTTCTATAGTAATATTACCATTCCATTAAGATTATCCATACCCCGATAATAGTTCTTGGTACAGACCCCTTTTTTTATCGAATTATCAACATAAAACCTCGTAAATAGTTTCATCTCATCGTAACTTACAACTATTTTATTTACGAAAACTCTTCTTTTCAACCTGGAGGGAGACAATCTTTGTCTATTGAATTACGTACTAAAAACTCGTAAATACCATTTGCTTTCTACTAGGATAATAAGATAATTAGATTTTGAAATCGATAAAAAAGGTAGCATACAAAAATATTGTGCCGTTTTTCCTATATGAGCTCGTTATTTTGAAAATTTGGGGATGTGGGTCGCGCCAAACGGCTCAATAATTCTGAAAGCCACCTTTTTTTCTCGATTTTGTGATCAAATTATGTGTCGATCCAAGTAGAAAGCAAATGGGTATTTATGAGTTGTTAGTAAGCATCATCACAATAGAAAAAATGCAGAAAGAAAAAACAAAAATAGACCAAAAAAAAAAATTTGTCGACATCTCACGTAAACATCCAAATACATACTGAAGGAAAGAGAAGGTTCTATTGACACAGCTTAGGAACGTTATGTTGAACAGCTGATTAAAAAAAAAAATACTTATAATTAAAATAAAATTATATTAAACATGTTTAATTAAACAAAAAATTAAGAAAATTAAAAGAAAAAGCTCGAATATGTATATAACATCCATTATGGACAAAATTCAGTGAATACACGGCACATATATTTCATAAATAATATTACTAAAATAAGCAAGAACAGAGATATAAACTTATGTTATAAATCCACTGGCTTTAGCACCAGTGAAGCGGTTGAGAGAGTAGCGCAGGGATCTCTTGGAGTCCTGCCTGATTGTATATAGGTATGGCTGTGTTTTTAATTTACTTATCTTTAGATTATCATTGCACCTAGTTTTTTTATTATTATATAGTTATTATTTTACTTTTGTTAATTTTATATTTTCTGCATATATGGTGTGAATGTGTTCTTTTATCACTATAATGATTGTTCACGAGATATAATATTATATATCTAAATAAATAAATTTTTAAAAAATGTGTTATAAATGTTAATTATAAAGCCAGAAGTCTCAAACGTACAGAAAAGTTAACCAGTCAACGTCTCGCCACCAGGCATCATGATGGCAGAAAAAATAAGAAAACATTTATCGTCATTAATCCATCGATATCGATCTATCAACACAGTGAAAGAAGGTTATATTTAACAGCTGATTAGGAACAATACAATGAAGAAAACATATGGTGCCTGAATTGGCGAATCGCTGGCAGCTTGACTTTTCTCCTGTATATTTGAGATTCATGGCTTTATAATATGGATTTTACCATTTATAAAAAGTAATCAGTTTATGTCTCTTTTCAAGCGAATTGATTATTTTATTAATTTAATATTATTATGAATTCCCCACTTATTCCAGTTAAACACATCCGTTACCTAGGACTCCACAAACGACAAACGACTCACATGGAACCCTCATACGAGACTGAAACGACAAGAAACCGCTCGATATTTCTGCTTACTGCAGTACTTACTAGACAAACGCTCTAAGCTTTCAATCAATTACAAACGACTCATATATATGACAATAATAAGACCTATTTGGACTTACGGAATTGAGCTCTGGGGCACCACTAAGCCATCGAATTCCTCTCGTATCCAAAATTACAATCCAAAATCCTTCCTAAAATCCTCAATGCTTTCTACTTTGTTACAAATAAAATCATCCATAAAGACCTTAATGTTCCATATGTTTCCGATTTGGTCCAATCCAGAAACCTATCCTTCCATAAAAAAACTACTGAACCATCCGAATCCTCTCGTTTCAAACCTTGCTTTCTCTTCGAAACCTGATAACCCTTCGAGGCCTCTGAAAAGAACATGGTCTCGTGATCTATTTATGTAAATATATTATTACAGTGCTACCAATTTTTCTCAACGAGCATTTTCATGTGATTGTATTATTACTGTGTGCACATTTACTAGTTGTATTTTTTTTTATAATACAGTTGTAAATATCAATGAATAAAAAAAAACATATTATTTTGAATAATAAAGGATGATTTATAATCAAAAAGTCACTGTTTCCTCTATATATGAATATGGGATATAATCATCGTTAAAACAGTGAATATTCACGCCAAAGTGAAAGAACTGGAAAAGTTAATTGTAGCCAATTTGAAGGAGCGCTCAACGAACGATCGGCATCCATTATTGGATTGTCCTTTTCATCAGAGAGTCAGAACTGGTCCAGCTAATTAATGGTTAATCTTCAGCTGATTGGGTTCCGACTTGGAAAGACATTCGGCCATGTCATCCGGTATTTAAGACCGGCGTTCGATATAAACTTGACGATTTAATATAGCGCTGTGGGTGGAAAAATTAATTTAATCAAAATACACTTACAGGACTTATAACGAAAGAGGATTTCCAACATAATAAATCTCTGACCTTTTGAACAATAATAAAAGGCTTAGTAAACCCGAAGGTTCCATTCTAATACATAGCGCCAAATCTAAAATCCGCAAAATCAAACCGATTATCCCATTAACGCTATTATTCTATATAGTTAGTTTTTAATATGTAAGCCCCGTTTAGTAAAATTCAAAGATACCAATTTCATCTTTTAATGTATGTACATATAGTCCGTGGTAAAGACCCTTTTTTTATCAAATTATTAACACCCGCCTAGAAACTTCGTAAATAGCTTCATCTCATCGTAACCTACAAATATTTTATTTTCGAAACTTCTCGGAATTTGGCCTTTTCAATCTGGAGATCGTCAAACTTTGTTTATTTAATTAGATACTGAACTGTGGGGGACAGCAAATATTTGTGACATCAAACGCATTCAATCCTTCCAGTCTAAAGTTCTTCGAACAATAGTCGATGCTCTCTTTTATGTAACCAATAAAACCCTACATTACCATTTGTACTTGACCATATCCCAGACAAAGTTTCCTAATTTCACCAGAACCTCACTCATTATCCTAATCCTGTAGCTCTATCTAGCTCCAGTCCTCCCTACAATCCTCCTCGGAGGTTAAAACAGCAAAGGCCCCGCGACCTTTTGTAAATGTATATATTAGAGTACTGGCAATGGCCAGATTCTTCACTCAAGTCCTGTTGCTCTAATGCCCTCCATCAGTCTCCAGTGGCTTACAATACCAGTGACGCTGCTTGGAGAGAAGCATTGGGATCTCCTGGAGTCCAGTTTTGGCTTCCACATTTAGGTGACAAAGCTTCAAAGCCAATGTAAATATTGTACATATGTTGTACAGGTGTGAATGTGTTTTATTTCCATTGGGCTTTAATATATATATATATATATATTTTTTTTTTTTTCCTACTTTGCTTATTTATATTTATTTTCCTTTATTCAGTACATATTGTGTGAATCAATACTATAACCCTAGTACCAATGCCCTTCAGTGTTGCAGACTGTATTTACTTAATAAAAAAAATTATAAAACAGGTACTAAAAATTCTTAAATAACCATTAAGTACTAAAAACTCGTAAATACCCATTTGCTTTCCACTTGAATCGTAATATAATTTGAGAACAAAATTGATAAAAAAAGTCTTCAAAAGTATTGCACTGTTTTGCGTGACCTACATTCCCAAACATGTCAAAATAACGAGGGATTTAGGCACAAACGGCTTCTTTCTTTATTATCGCTTTTGTGGACAAAATAATCTTACGATCCAAGTGGAAAGCAAATGGGTATTTACTAATTTTTAGTACCTAATTAAATAGAAAATGTTTGCCTACCTCCAGATTGAAAACGCCCCAATTCCTAGAGTTTTCGTTAGTAAAATAGTTACGATGAGATAAAGCTATTAACAAAGTTTCAGGCGGATGTTAATAATTTTATAAAAATTGGTCTGTACCACGGACTATAAATATTAAGCACATAATATCGAACGTAAATAAAATACGTTAGTTTTAACTTTTTTCTCCTAAGATACATTTCTTTATTGTGTAATATTACATTCTGTCATATTCAATAATATCAGTAATAGTGATAGAGTAGCTCATTTACAATCCATGTAAAATAAATAAAAATAAATTAAACAGCAGTAATAATAAAAGTAAATATATATAAAATTAAAACAATTAAAAAAAATTAAATACGCACATACTTTTATACAATATTTACAAAATCATTCATTCACCAGAACTCCCATGGTTTAAGAGGTCATTGACAGAATCCCGATATATCCTTATTTACAAAAGATCACTTGAATTAGCATTATTTTGTCGAATGATACAATAAATTAAAAAGTATTCTTTTCTGTATTCTTCGGAACCTACAATTTTTTTATCAATGAAAATTCTTGAAAATGCGGCATTTCCAAACACATGGAAACTCACAAATAAGAGAAAAAGGTGGCCTTTAAAAATATTATGCCGTTCTGTATGACCTCCATCCCCCAACATGTCAAAACAACGAGGTTATAAAAGACAAAAGAACCAATATTTTTTAAAGCCACTTTTTCTCGAATTTGTGATCAAATTATCTTACGATTCAAGTGGAAAGCAAAAAGGTATTCACGAGTTTTTAATACCTTATTAAATTGAATAATTTGTTTTAAAAATGCCCCATTTCTGAGAATTTTTTTCTATAAAATGTGTTCAGTACAGCAGACTATATGTTTTGAATATTATCTGGCTCACGAAAGAGACACCCTATACGTTCCTAGACCTATTTTAGCGGGCTTTAATAAACCAACAATAATATATTTAATAAATAATAATAAATGTTTTCATAAATATTATGTGCTAAGTATATTTTTAGTTGTAATCAAGATTTATTAATCTTGTAATTTAAAAAATATTAAACAAAGCTTCTATAAGCTTCCCGAAGATATATTCAGCTAATTAATTTCTGACATCCCCTGTCGAGTCAAAAGACGAAATTAAGTTGGATAAAATACACGGAAACAATCTAAAATAATTATTGGAAAGAAATTAAATGTCATTTTTTTTGAGCTAAAAAGATTTTGAAGTCTGAAAATAAAGACAGGCAATTAGTCGAGTTTAAATCGCTACTTGAAGAGTATCAAGTGACTGTCAATTATTTTGTTGTTTTTTTAATTAAATCCCTAATCAAACCCTAAATAAACAGGATAGAGGTAAATTTTTAAAAATAATTAATTTTTTTCTTTCCTTTTGATTGATGAAAAAAACAAAAGAATACACATAACCTTAATCCATCTCAAATTGATGAATGATTAAATATGTAATTATAATGTTAAAATTTTATTGTTTTTTTTTTAATAAAATATAATAATAAAAACTGGCAATATTAAGGGAAAGATATTAGCGCTCGAAGTATTAATTATTTTATATTAATTATATCTTCTAGTAACGTTGGAAAATATATCGATATTTTTGTCTGATAGTTTCAATATCGTTATTCAAATTTCACTATAAAAAACTGTAAACATAGCTATAATAATGATACGATATTTTTAAAGGAGATTAATTGTGGATAATTGTGGATCGATGGTTGACTGTAGTGAATAATTGAAGAGATATATAGTTGGGGTGATCAGTCAAAATAAATAATTATATTTATTTTTATATTTGCCGACGTTTCGGCCCAAAGTCAGACCTTCATCAGGGATGAGGAAAAAAAAAAGATAACAATAGATAAGAGAAACTATGAACATTGAATAATAAAGAATTAAAATTAAAATAGATAGAGATAAAATTAAAGTTGATAGTAGACATTAAAGTAAAATAAAGTAGGTAGAATAATAAAATTAACAGAGATCTAAGAAATAAATAATGACGGCAACAAAGTAGGGAATAATGAAATAAACATAATCAAAACAAGGTAACATAAGAAATGAAATATGGTAATCTTAGAATAAAATGTAAAAAAAAAAGAAAATGAATATGGAGTTATGTAAGAAAATAATTGGTATAAATAGAAAATTGAGGTATTGTAAAATTTATCAAAATATACTGACTATTTATTGAAGAGAATAAAATGTTAAAATAATGTAAAAAAGATAAATGAGCAAATGTATCATTTGACTCTATATATTTTAATTCTAATTATTTAACATTTATAGTTGCTCATACCTATCGTTATCTGTTTTATTCTTAGCCCTGATGAAGGTTTAAACTTTGGGCTCAAACGTCGGCAAATATAAAAATAAATAGAATTATTTATTAATGATGTAGAGATGATTGACCGTGATATAATATGAGACAGAGTTGATGGGGAGGGGGGAGGGTCCCTTCAAATAAATACTAAATTATAGAAACAGTATTATTTAATTTTTTTTACAACTAATGTTATCCTATTAATCTTACAATTTCTTTGTTTCTTAACCTTTAGTCCCGTTATCTGTTTACCTAAAGTTATCAAATATAACCTCCACTAGCTTGTTATCCACTGATATCTTATTATTATGTTATCTTATTCTTATTTTAACTTTACTGTAACAATACTTATTCAATTTTCAATCTATTTATTCGTTAACATTCATTTTCCTTATCTCTTAACTTACAGTTATCAAATGTAATCTTTATGAGTTTGTTATACACTCATTCCTTATCTTTTACCGCAATCTGTTTACTTTTAACTTACATGCTATATTCTCATTTGTTTTTTATTTTTATTCATACTTATTTTCTATTTTTGTTTTTATATTTTAACTACATTGTCACCCACTATATTTCTGATAGCATCATTTTATTTCTTTATCAGACAACTTATTCTTATTATATATCTACTTATATTCATTAATTTTATTTTCACCATGTTTTGTATCTTTCGTAGCCCAGATGAAGACCTGCAAAGTGGGTCGAAACGTCGGCAAAAATTAAATAATTCTACTTGTTTAATTTAGTATTAATTTGACCGCACACCCCGATCAACTCCTTCTCATTTTAATTTTTCTTTCGAAATTACGATAATATCGAATCCTTTGTCCGCTCAGTGAATTCTCACTATATATTATGTTCCCCATCCTTCCACAATGATTGAGAGATAACAACGCTCTTGGTTGTATATATGATTTATATAACGTGAAATATCATTTCATAACACTAAAGATATATATATATATATATATATATATATATATATATATATATATATATTAATACTGTATGGTATCTAGATGAAATAAAAGGAGACGAAATGTGGGATATAAAAGGGAATTAAGGGAGTGAGTCCCTTAACCTCTTGGAGGAGACGTGGTTGAAATAGGAATTCTACCTCATCCGGATTTGTCTTAACCTTAAGCATTAAGCACACCATCCGCTGAATCTTAAGCACCTCCGCCCCCCCCCCACCACTATCTAAAGTAACCTGTAGGTTTATTTCTTCAAGAGTGCTTTTCATTAGCCAATATAAAACTTATTGAGGTAACATCGCTTAATATATGGGTGATTCTCAGATTATGGGCAATTTTCATGATAAATTTTAATAATTTTGAAAGTATTTAAATAAAATTTTCTAAATACCTACACCTTATATTGCCGCTCAGCTTTATCTGAGCAAATAACCAAGCAAATACAAAAAGTGGTTTTTGCTCAGTAATTAAAGTAAGAAAAGCTAATAATTTCGTTGTGGGAATGAAACGAGTTTTTAACTTCGGACATTTACACGTATTTTATTCGGCCAAAACCGAATAATAGTATTATAATTATTACCAAAAATGGTGATATTACTGGTGATATCGATATAGATGGCAATATCTTTGAACAGGTTGCAAAATTTAGGTATATAGGATTTACGATAACTAGAAAAAACGAAATTGAAGAGATTAAGGTTAGACTGAAGGCGGGAAATGCTTGTTATTTTTCTGTTACAAAACTACTTAGTTCGCGCCTCTTGTCCCGCAATTTAAAAATTAGAATCTATAAAACAATTATCTTGCCTACAGTTCTTTATGGATGCGAAACTTGGCCGCTTACATTAAGGGATGAGCAGCGTCTTAAGGTTTTTGAAAATAAAGTATTGGTAGAATATTCGGACCGAAGAAGGATGAGTTAACCGGAGAGTTCAGACGGTTACACAACGCCGAATTGCGTGAGACTGTATCCGGGTAATATAATTGAGGTAATTTCATCGCGGCGAATCAAATGGGCTTGTAAAGTTGTTGGGCTTAGTAACGAGAGAATTCCTAAAAGGTTAATATTTGCTGTGCCGAATGGTAAGCGTCCGAGGGGTAGACCGAAGCGAAGGTGGGAAGATTGCATTAAAGCCGATCTGAAGGGACTGGGTTTGGACGGCGAACGGTGGAGGGAGGTGTGTAACAAGCGACTGGTGGTATCGGCATCGAACCTTCGGGTTCGCTAAGCCTTTTATTATTATTATTATTAATTAGTATTATAATTTTTGTTTTTTCCAACTGACTTGCTACAAACAGTAATCAAACATGAATTATAATAAATGAAATAATTTGAACAGGTAGCTAGAATATACGCGGTGATAATGGTACAACAATAAAGGTACAGAATACAGAATATGTTTTTAATTTATTGTATCATTCGACAAAATAATGCTAATTCAAGTGATCTTTCGAAAATAAGCATATATTTTTTATATACATTTATTTTTAGTATTACTATTTATCTGTTTAATTTATTTTTATTTATTTACATGGATTGTAAATGAGCTACTCTATCACTATTAATGATGTCCTTGAATATGACAGAATGTAATATTACACAATAAATAAAAATATCTAAGGAGAAAAAAAGTTAAAACTATCCCATTTTATTTACATTCAATATTATGTGCTTAATATTTATAGTCCGTGGTACAGACCAATTTTTATCAAATTAATAACATCCGTCTGAAACTTTGTAAATAGCTTCGTTTCATCGAAATCTTCAATTAATTTATTTACCAAAAACTCTTGGAATTGGGACGTTTTTAATTTCGAGATCGACAAAATTTGTCTATTTAATTAGGTACTAAAAACTCGTAAATACACATTTGCTTTCTACTTGGATCGCAAGATAATTTGATCACAAACTCGATAACAAATGTGGCCTTCAAAAATATTAAACCGTTTGGAGTGACCTACACTCCCAAAATTTCAAAATAAAGAAACACGTTATATAGGAAAAACTGCCCAATACTTTTTTTTATCGATTATGTAATCAATTTATCTAACGATTCAAGTAGAAAGCAAATGGGTATTTAAGAGTTTATAGTACCTATTTAAATAGACAAATTTGGCCACCCTCCAGATTGAAAACGCCCCAATTCCGAGAGTTTTCGTAAATAAAATAGTTATAGGTTACGATGAGATGAAAATATTTACGAAGTCTAAGGCGGATGTTAATAATTCGATAATGGCTTCTTGGATAAGGCAGGGATCTCTTGGAGTCCTGCTTTTCCTTCTATAGTTGGAGGGAGAAGCCTGGCTTGGGTTTCCCTGCCTGGTTGTATATATTGTATATAGGTATGAGTGTTTTATGTTTTTAATTTACTTATCTTTAGGTTATTTTATTTTTTTATTGTACATAGTTTTTGATTATTATTTTACTTTTATTAATTTTATATTTTCCGTAAACAGGCTTTTGATCGAGTCTGGCACCCAGGACTGCTTTACAAACTCCATAAATTCCTACACCCTACATACTTCCTCATTATCCGTTCCTATCTTACTGATAGATCCTTCAAAGTAAATCATAATAATGCCTATTCATCACTTTTTTCCCAGTCCGCCGGTGTTCCTCAAGGTAGTATCCTAGGTCCTATCCTTTACTCAGTCTATACAGCTGATATCCCAACCCATCCTACACTGTCATTACCACGTATGCCGATGATACATGTGCCATAGCAGTTAATAGCGACCCAGCAATTGCATCCCAAATCCTTCAATCACACATCACAAACCTTGAAGAATGGTGTAAAAACTGGAGGATCAAAATAAATTCCAATAAATCCCATCAAATCACCTTTACCCTTCCACGTAAACCTATGACCTCATGTCCTACAGTATCCTTTAATAATACCCCACTTATCCCTGTTGAACAAATTCGATACCTTGGACTCCACTTAGACAAACGTCTAACTTGGAATCTTCATACCAGACTGAAACGACAAGAAACAGCTCGACGTTTCCGACTACTCCAGCACTTACTAGACAAACGCTCTAAGCTCCCAGTCAATTACAAAAGGCTCTTATATCTGACTACAATAAGACCTATTTGGACTTACGGAATTGAGCTCTGCGGCTCCACTAAGCCATCGAATTCCTCTCGCATCCAATCCTTACAATCCAAAATCCTTCGTAAAATTCTCACAGCTCCTTACTTCGTCACAAACAAAATCATCCATAACGACCTTAATGTTCCGTATGTTTCTCACTTGGCCCAATCCAGATACCTTTCCTTCCATAACAAACTTCAAAACCATCCTAACCCTCTCGTTTCTAACCTTGCTTCCTTTCCGATCCCTGATAACCCTCCGAGGCGTCTGAAAAGAAGATGGCCTCGAGATCTCCTTTTGTAAATACATTTTTAGAGTGATACCAGTGGGTAGTTTCTCAACAAATGATTTCATGCTTTTATATTCTTTTGTTCACATTTACTGAATATATTTTTACTAGTAATACAGTTATAAATATCATCAATAAATAAAATAAAAAAAAAAAAAAATTTCTGTATATATGGTGTGAACATGTTCATGTATCACTATATACTATTGTCCACGTGACATACTGTTATAATTCTAAATAAATAAATTTAAAAAAATAAATAAATAAATAAAAAATCGATAAAAAGGATCTGTACCACGGACTAATATTTCATATATAAATAAGTAAAAGTAAACAGAAATATTATCTAGATTTAGCCAAGTTGTGACCAATAAGGACCGATGACTACAGAAAAGTATCAAATCAATCAGCTCTGCAGGTAAAGTATCAAAATCAATATCTATCTTTCCATCAATTATTTAGAACTGATAGAATTCTGTAAAAATATTGTCAAAAATAATGATAAAGTTTTGGAAGTGACGCCCGCTATCGCGTCCCGCCCAATCTACAATTCAAATCCTCTCCTGATTGGACTAAGCCGATGACATTTTAATAATCGGAGGACAAATGGCTGAGATATATATCGCTTTCAAATTATTTATTATTGTGCAATACCGTTCTGGGAATGATATAAAGCGACCATGTTCAATAAATCGTAAGCCGAAATCTATTGGAAGTCATCCCCTATAGTAGAGAAGATAAAATATTTCATCTACGCAATCCAATAAGGTTGATTTTCCAAAAAACGGTAAATTATAAGCTGAATAAATTAATGGAGTGCTTCTTGAAATGGATCCTGTGTGGAAATGAATGCCTTCAAATTAATGGTCAGCCATTCTTTGAATATGAACGGATTATATGAAACAAAAATAAACTACTAACGAAGAAGACGGTCCGAAGTGATGGTGATAAAGATATTAAATAGTAGCAAAACTATTTAATTAAAAGCAAACGTTTCGAAGCGACTTTGCGGGTCTTGTTAAGTGCTAGAACGGACAAGATACAAAAATATATAAAGAATTGTGGAAGATACATAATATTTAGATAAAAAATTATAACCAATGTAAATAAACTTATTAAAATTATAACTTTCATAATTATTTTAATACTTTGTTTATAATTTTGATAAACCCTGAAGAAGACTTGCAAATTCGGGTCGAAACGTTTTCTTTTAATAAAATAGTTTTGCCACTATTTATTATATTTATAACCACCATCCCGCACCATCTCCTTCCTTAATAATGCAACGGTTAACTATTAAATATTCAATATATATATATATATATATATATATATATATATATATGTATATTATACTCATACTTATTAACCACTTATATATATTTATCACAATTGCATATATAGTCTTCATCACCTTCATCTCCTTATGTTCCAATTACGAGGCATCACACCGACTTCACTAAACCCAGCTGTCCAGGTATCTTTAACCTTCTAAAAACAAAATTCCATCCATACAGATCGAAGTTTAATAATTTTTGCAACCTCCACAAACAGCTCACTATAAAAACTTAACAACGTATTTTTCTCTTAAAATGCCGATCAAACAAAATCTTCCCCAAATGTATAGAGTACCGATTTAATAAGTTCCACGTTGCCCCCTCATTAAAATAGGCTTTCAATAAAATAGTTTTACCACTATTTAGCCTTTTTATGACTGCAACCCCGGACCATCTCCTTCCTTTATAATGCAACGGTCAACCATTAAATATTCAATATATATATTTATGTATAAGCTTTATTGATTGCCCCATATACAAAAATATATAGAGAATAGTGAAAGTTACATAATATTTAGATAAAAAATTATAAGCAATACAAATAAACTTATGAAAATTATGAAAAGTAAGTACATTAAAATATTAAGAACAATAAGTTGTATAAACAGGGTAAGCTAAATAAAAAGATCCTAAATTGAAATAAATAGAAGGTAACAATTGTTGTAGTATAATATAAAATATAATATATGCAATTATGAATTTACTCCTACAGATCTATAGGAAAGATTAAAAGAAAAGGAAAAAGTATATAATAAGAAATAATGGACATAAAGGAATGGGGAGAAAGAAAATAAAAAAATAAGTAAATAAAATTAGAAGAATAAAATTAGAGACTTACAGATGTGTTCAGCTAGGAGTTTCACTTAGTGACACACACCTGTAAGTCTCTATTTTTATTCTTCTAGTTCTATTTACTTATTTTTTTATTTTTCTTCTTCTTTTTTTCTTTTCTTTCTAGTAGAATTTATTTAGTTGAGATAAGTTCCAGGCAGTAGGGAAAGATTATGGAAATCATATACTGTAGAAAATAATGAGGTTGATTAGAATATAATATAATATAAATAGAATAGAATAGAAGAAAATATAAATAAATGCTTGAACTTGATCATACTTTAGGAAAAATTAAAATTGTGATACATAGATAAATAAATAAATGATGGCCTCTTTCTCCAGTTTCCACATTTTCTCTTCAACGTTTTCCTCTTCTACTCCTCCATATTTTCAGGATATCCTTTATTGTGGAGGTGCCCGTGCCAAAAAAGGTGACATATTTCATACTAAGCTTTGTCCTTAAAAATTTATCATACCCTGATAAAAAAAATGCACGCCTGCTAGCATATAGTCGCTGGAATAAAAAATGGGTCCATGTCAAAAAATGAGACCCTACATAGGTTGTAACCGTATATAGAGAGAGGACTTATAGATAAATAAAGATACCAACCATTTCATTTTATAGTATTTACAGAATTAAGACATGAAATAATAGTCAGTTACTCCATACCCGTAGATTTCAAGTAAAAAAACTGAGTTTACAATTCAAAAAGTTTTTTTTTTTCGGTTTTTCACTTATATCAGTCAAACTATGCGTCATAATCATAATGCGGTGTGTGAAATTAAAGCTGACGAAATTTGCAATAAAAATTACTATATTAGTTTAGTCATTAAGTAGTTAATATTCTATCGTTTTTGTGATGTCTGTACTAATTTCGAAAAAAAGACAATGTTTTGCATAGCATTTTTACCATATTTGACTCGCCAACTCGTTATATTTTCATTTTACGAAAAAGTCATGCGGAAGAAAGTTGTTTAATATTAAATTTTCTATAAGGATGTATATTACTTTACAATATTATCTTCAACCATTCAAAGGCTATAGCAATTATAACTTATAGATTAAACTCCCAAACTATAAAGAATAACTTAATTTTTGCAATTTTCTTTATTACACAGCTCTTAATCTGTATATGGTATGTATATTAGAAAGTCAATTATGTAAGACAACACATGTATTTTGTCTTATATACATATATATTCTTAAAGAAAATTTAATTTTAAAACAACTTTCTTACTTACGACTTTTTCGTAAAATGAAAGGATAAAAAGTTGGTGAGTCAAATAATAATAAAAATGCGATGTAAACATTTTTTTTTCCTAGAAATTAGTGAATTACGAGGACGGATATCACGGAAACGATAGAATACAGCGAATTAACTAATATAATAATTTCTATTGCAAATTTTGTCAGCTTTAATTTCACACATCACATTATAGATATAACTTATAGTTTCACTGATATAAGTGAAAAACGGAAAAAAGTAAACATTTTGAATGGTAGATTTAATTTTTCGACTTGAAATCCACGGGTATGGGGTAACTAACTATTATTTCATGCCTTAAGACTGTAAATACTATAAATTGAAAGGGTTGGTAGCTTTATATATATCTATAAGTCCTCTCTTAATATATACGCTTACAACCTATGTAGGAGCTCTTCTATCTTCACATGGCCGCCATTTTGTATTCCAACGGCTAAGAATGGATAGTAGACGTGCATTTTTCTCATCATTCCTATGGATATGGTTAAATTATAAGAATAAACCTTATTATAGTAAGTTGCCAACCGGCCTCTGACCTAGGGATGGCCGTCGAAAGTGGACAATATTAAAACATTGATTTTTTCCTTTTGATATTCGATATTTTATCATCGATACTACTACTTCTATTATATATTATATTACTATATATATCTCTTCTTCAATTTCGTTTTTTCTAGTTATCGTAGAACCTAGATACCTAAATTTATCTACCTGTTCAAACATATTACCATCTATATCGATATCACCAGTAGTATCGCCATTTTTGCAGCTAACCATATATTTTGTTTTATCCACGTTTATTTCGAGTCCTAGTTCTTTACCGGCTTTCATTAACGTTGTCGTATTTAGTTTTATAGTTTCAACGTCTTCGCTTAGCAGTACCAGATCATCAGCATAGCCCAGCACGGATGTTGTCCCGCCCAGATCCAACCCTTTCTCGGTTCGCATTACCTCCCTAATGGCATGTTCTAATGCCAAATTGAATAGGACAATTGAAGGCGGGGAATGCTTGTTATTTTTCTGTGACAAAACTACTCAGTTCGCGCCTCTTGTCCCGAAACTTAAAAATTAGAATCTATAAAACAATTATCTTGCCTACAGTTCTTTATGGATGCGAAACTTGGCCGCTTACATTAAGGGATGAGCAGCGTCTTAAGGTTTTTGAAAATAAAGTATTGCGTAGAATATTCGGACCGAAGAAGGATGAGTTAACCGGAGAGTTCAGACGGTTACACAACGCCGAATTGCGTGAGCTGTATCCGGGTAATATAATTGAGGTAATTTCATCGCGGCGAATCAAATGGGCTTGTAAAGTTGTTGGGCTTAGTAACGAGAGAATTCCTAAAAGGTTAATATTTGCTGTGCCGAATGGCAAGCGTCCGAGGGGTATACCGAAGCGAAGGTGGGAAGATTGCATTAAAGCCGATCTGAAGGGACTGGGTCTGGACGGCGAACGATGGAAGGAGGTGTGTAACAAGCGATTGGTGGTGTCGGCATCGAACCTTCAGATTCGCTAAGCCTTATTATTATTATTACTATATATATATTATATATTATATATAATATTACCGATCATCGATATCATACCTTCGATATTTTAATTTAAAATTAAAGACTAAAACTATCGTTTATGGAAAAATGCTAGGAATTATATATGAATCTATTCGTTATAAAAAAAAAAAAAAAATTGCGCGCCTGTGACTGGGGGAGTAAATTACAAATTTCTTAGAACCTTCTCAAACAAAAGCCACGAATTGTCAGAGAAATCTATGTAGAATGCCAATAAATTAGCATTTCGCTGAATCCGATCTATGGATGAAATCATTTGTTGGAAGGAAATTCCTGGAATAAAACTGAGGATGACAATGATAAAACGGGAAGTAGAAAATAAAATTTACTCAGGAGAGGGGACGAATTTATATTTCCATTAATTAATTTAAAGATGGAAATGAATTTTTTTTTAATCTGCCTATGTGCTAGAGAATGAATATTTATATTCGAATTGATATTTCAAATATATATCAGAATGATGTTGGCTGAATAAAGTACTTTTCCTTATGTGCTTGTTTTAGGTGGTGTTTTTTAGATAAATTATAAACACACTTATAATTTAATCTGACTTTGGACTAGATGTAAAAAGCACGGTTGGATAAAGTAAGGATGGTTTAAAATCTAAAATAATTTATGTCTGTTGGTCTTGATATTTCTGGATTTGAATAAAAAAGCAACCTCATTCTATCTAATGGTGCAGTTAATTTACAACTTAAATGGTAGTGTTAGTTACAAATTAAAAAAAATTATTTAATCTAATTAGAGTTATAATTCATATAATATTAAATTAAATAGGACTAATACCACCTTCATAGAGTGAAAAATTACATCAAAATATAAATAGATAGCTTACTGCCCGAAATGTATTTATGTAAATTGAAATAAATATGGTGAAGAAATAAACACAGTCTTGTTTTATAGTATTTTCCCTTCCACCCTCATGACCGTGACTGACATGGTTAGTACAATATTAGAATAATGGGATGTTGAAAGAGATATTTCCTTTCCTGAGTCCAGGAACTAAACAAGGATTGGGAAGAAGTGCCGCTGGGGACTCTTCATCTCTGAAATGACAAATCCATATCTAACACATTTCCTGATTGACTGTCATACATTACAGATGGGAATAATAAAGGTATATTCAGTGATAATAATACAGTAGGAAAATAGGAGGATATACAGCATGCTCTGAAGAATATCATATTCCCTGAAAACAATTAGCGATATTATAATTAGACTAAAATCTCTATCATGAAGGATTAATTTGGTTGCGCAACCTAACGGAACCAAAGTTTTTTTTTATATTTAGGAATATACTCAAGAACTTAACCATACAGAATTTAGAAATTAATTCATGATTATTTTAAATTTAACTGAAAATATCAATAGCTTTTTCAAAAATTTTATAAAAGTTATATCTCTTTGATCACTGAAAATCGATAATGTCTATCTATTTTTCTAAAAAATAATTACGGTCTGACAGCTGTTTCAATTTAGTTGTATGGATCCACGTCACTTCCATTAGCACTAAATAAATAAATTACAGCAAGAATTATAAACGGATTTGATTTAGATATTTTCGAAATAGTGAATGACAGTTCTCAATTAGTGAGGTCAATCTAGATGTTTCATTCATTAGTAGATTGTGGAAAGGTCAATGGATATCAACTAAGTATTGATTTATTTATAATTTGTAATAAACCTTTTAATCATGAAGGTATTGTTTTTTCTTCGTCTATGTTTATTTCATCCATTTAATATCCTGGCAAAAGCAAACAAAAGTGTGTAGTATCGTTTCTGACATTCTTCTAAAGAAGAATTGCTTTTAAATATTTTTAAATTTAACGTTCACTAATTGTTAATATATTTTTAACAGGTGGGATTAAACGATATTTTTAGATCTTGAGGATCGTAGTTGGTTTATACTTTCACTTACCTATATATGTTATATAGAGTGAGAAAAAAAATTGCGATCGTGAAAAGGTTTAAGGTAAATTAAATCCAAATAACCGAGTCCCGAGAAATGGTCTGTGTGTCTGTATTAGTGTGTGTATGTTAGCAGTCTAGCTCAAAAACGAAAAGTCGTATGAAACTGATATTACGTATTTAAGGTTTTTATATGGCTCATATATGGCAGAAACTTTTTCTTTAAAATTGTCTAACCGGAAGTCCCACTTTATATCAACGGTGATACACATTTTTACAATTTTCTCAAAAACGGCTCAAACGATTTTCATTAAACTCGGTTTATCATTGTATAATTAGGTGGTCTTTAATATAACTTAGGTCTTTAATATCATTGATATCACTTTACATGGCTTGAATGCCCAATGTTCAATATGTCTTCCTCTAAAGTACCTTTAATTTGTTTTTTTGAATAATTAATAATTTATCATTGATAGAAGTTATGAGAAAAGGCTAAATATAACTTTTGAAAGAATTTTACTAGTCAAAAGATATATAGTTGGAAAGCAAACAATTTTAGAAAAAAACAATATCTAATATAGAAAGTCGTAGAAAGTAATGGAGTGTGGCAAACACTTATAAATAATAATTTTTGAAAACTAATATTATTTAACGGAAATCACGTGTTTTTAAGGAAATTAAATTAAATTTACTAACTAAATGTAAACTTTTAAAATGTTTCTTAAGTTTGAAAAAAAGTATTTAAAATCCCTGGAATCAAGGCAATGACATTGTCTAAGATATTATTTCATTGTACTTATGTGAAAGAAAAAGTGAAACATAAAAATATTTCATGGATACTTTCATAACCTTGTATATATTTACTGTAGTTTAATAACTCTAGATGTGTATTATATTTAAATAATTAGATATCTATCGTCCGTTTATTCCGAAAAATCATGTAACCTTCTAGAAAATTAAATTAGTGAATAGTTTGATGAATTTTCCCTTTGTGATATTCCAGCAGCACCCACTTTCAATTAGTTTGACAACTTTTGACCTATCTATGACAGACACTGCAAATCTCCTAAGTCCATTTTAGTAAGCATTACAATGGAAAATAATAGTTTAATAACTAATAGTCGTATGATCCATAATCAACGGATCGTATAATCCATAATCAACCATTAATATAATAAATAGGATTTTTGTTATTTTAATGGTATTAATGATTTGTTAGCTTTAGCTCGGTTAAAAACACACTACAAAAATTTTATAATTACCCAACATTACCAGAAAATAATTTCTGTTCGAAGTAGAGCGGTAAGTGAAAGTTGTTTGATGCGCGTACCAGATTTTTAAAATTTATTTGACTATTTTTCAAAATTTGTTTTTAATTTATTTTGGTTTATTGTTTTCAATAATTAACCATTGTGATTGAACAGAAAATTCAAAAACTTAACCACCCAAAATTTGAGGTTTTACGTTTTAGGATAGAACGCAGAATTCGAAAAACAAATAATTTTTTTTGTGTCCGTTCGCCTTCCTTGCACTTTCTCCGAAACTACTGGACCGATTTATTTCAAATTTGGATTTGAATGAGTCACCCGAGGATGATCCTCCTTTATCGACATTTCTATCTTTTCCCGATCTTTTTAGTTCCGGGACAAGAGGCGCGAACTAAGTAGTTTTGTCACAGAAAAATAACAAGCATTTCCCGCCTTCAGTCTAACCTTAATCTCTTCTTCAATTTCGTTTTTTCTAGTTATCGTAGAACCTAGATACCTAAATTTATCTACCTGTTCAAACATATTACCATCTATATCGATATCACCAGTAATATCGCCTTTTCCTTTCAAGATGGCGACCGAAAAACCTGCGTTGCTGTACGCTTTAACGCCTAAACGAATGTACCGATTTCGATGAAACTTGGCCAAAGTCTTCTTCTTGATGCCCTTTAAATTTACCTTAAAATAAGCTGAGAAAAGAAGTTACGAGGGATGGTAAAATTAGATTCTGAATAACTCAAAAAGTATATGCTTTTTTATTGATATAGTCATTTAAAAGTTTACGGAACTTCCTAAAAAAAAAATCTCTAGATATTTTTGATATGTTCTAGTGTAAAATCCTTTGTTTTGGTTTTTGATTTTTAGATGTGTTACTGAAGTAATGTTATTTTTTTTTTTTTTTAGCAAATTACTAATGATTTAAAAAAATGTTTAGTCCAATAATTGTAATCACCTTTTCTTTATTTTTCTTTGTACCTATGAAGGTAATGATACTTAAGATGTATAATTGTTTGGAACTAATAAACCATTGTGAAATAATTTGCAGCATTTTTCATATTATATTATATTTTATGTTTTCTTAAGCTTTGTTTATTGTATTATTATTAATTTATTTTATGAACTTTAATAGCTCATAGTTATAGTATCTTTAAGGGTGTATTTTGTATGAGACTATACTACAGTTTGGCAGACTAAGCCGATCTGGAAATAAAGAATATGTAATAAAAAAAAACTATTTTTTTTAACGTTTTATGATTTGGGGTGGGACAACATCCGTGCTGGGCTATGCTGATGATCTGGTACTGTTAAGCGAAGACGTTGAAACTATAAAACTAAATACGACAACGTTAATGAAAGCCGGTAAAGAACTAGGACTCGAAATAAACGTGGATAAAACAAAATATATGGTTAGCTGCAAAAATAGCGATACTACTGGTGATATCGATATAGATGGTAATATGTTTGAACAGGTAGAGAAGTTTAGGTATCTAGGTTCTACGATAACTAGAAAAAACGAAATTGAAGAAGAGATTAAGGTTAGACTGAAGGCGGGAAATGCTTGTTATTTTTCTGTGACAAAACTACTTAGTTCGCGCCTCTTGTTCCGGAACTTAAAAATTAGAATCTATAAAACAATTATCTTGCCTACAGTTCTTTATGGATGCGAAACTTAAGGGATGAGCAGCGTCTTAAGATTTTTGAAAATATAATATTGCGTAGAATATTCGGACCGAAGAAGGATGAGTTAACCGAGAGTTCAGACGGTTACACAACGCCGAATTGCGTGAGCTGTATCCGGGTAATATAATTGAGGTAATTTCATCGCGGCGAATCAAATGGGCTTTTAAAGTTGTTGGGCTTAGTAAAGAGAGAATTCCTAAAAGGTTAATGTGTGCGGTGCCGAATGGTAAGCGTCCTAGGGGTAGACCGAAGCGAAGGTGGGAAGATTGCATTAAAGCCGATCTGAAGGGACTGGGTTTGGACGGCGAACGGTGGAGGGAGGTGTGTAACAAGCGATTGGTGGTGTCGGCATCGAACCTTCGGGTTCGCTAAGCCTTATTATTATTATTTATGATTTTAAAATTTTTTCCTCACATGTGAACTTTGAGCTACAACTCCTGAATCCGAACAAGAAATAATTAAATTTGGAAACCATTTCAGAGTTACGACTTGCCCTTTATCCAATAAATAATGGATATTGATGAAGATTAAGACGCCCACAAGAATGACTTGAAACGGATATTAAGTTAGCTAGCACTTGAGATCAGTTTGAAGACCCGGGACATTAAACTGAAGCATTAAGTTCCTGGGCAACTTTATTCATAATGCGACTTATTGAACTCCAAGCCAAAGTTAAACCGAACTGAAATTAGCAACTCCATACGTCGTAGAAGTTAAATATAGAGTGCGCTATGAACGTTTTTAGCCTAGTCTGCCATAATGAGGAATTTACTAGTAACTATAAAGGATGTACCGAAAGTAAAGGGATAAACAATAGATGGGGAAATTTGTAATTTTATAATGAAGAGAAGAATAGTTGGGGTGTTCAGTCAAAAAGGAAGGCAAAAATAAATTATATTTATTTTTTACATATGCCGACGTTTCGACCTGAAGTTCAGGCCTTCATCAGGGCTAAGAAAATAACCAGATAACAATAAGTAATGATGGTAAAAAAGATAATAAAAAATAAAAAAATAAAATAAAAATAAAAATTATTAGAAAAATAAAATAGATAGATATAAAGTAAAATGAAATTGTTAGAATAATGACTAAGAACTAAGAGATAAATAATAAAAACTGTTACATAGTGTGGAATGATGAAGTAGGCATAATCAAAAAGGGGTGACAAAAGTGTTACATTGGGAATCTTAGAATAAAATGTAAAACATAAAAAAGAAATATAAAGTTATATAAGAAATGAAAATAAATAGTAAAATTAAAACATTGAGAATGGAGTAGTTAGATAGAAAATTGAAATTTTTAAAATTTTATATTTTACGACTGAAAATACTGTACTGTAAGTTCGTCAAAAACTGAATACACACGAGTACACCTACCTACTCAAACCCAACTGGACATACGCCTCTCAGATTTACGATTCGAAAAAAAAGACGCACTTATAAAAAGTAAAAAGTACAGTCATTTCATAATGATGTAGAGATAGTTGACCGTTGATATAATATGAGAAGGAGTTGATCGGGGGGGAGAGGGGGGAGGAGGGGGAAGGGAAGCTGCGGTCAAACAAATACTAAATTAAACAAATAGTATTATTTAATTTTTGCCGACGTTTCGACCCACTTTGCAGGTCTTCATCAGGGCTACAAAGATACAAAACATGGTGAAAATAAATGAATATAAGTAGATATAAAATAAGAAGAAGTTGTCTGATACAGAAATAAAAAGATGATATCAGAGATATAGTGGGTGACAATGTAGTTAAATTATCAAGTATTGTATATGTAGAAGATACAAACAAAAATAGAAAATAAAGGAGAATACAGAATGTAAGTTAAAAGTAAACAGATTGCGATAAAAGATAAGGAATGAGTGTATAACAAACTAATAGAGATTACATTTGATAACTGTAGGTTAACAGATGAAGACAATGAATGTTAACGAATAAAGAGATTGAAAATTGAATAAGTATTGATATACTGAAGCTAAAATAAGAATAATATAACATAATAATAAGATATCAGTGGATAACAAGCTAGTGGAGGTTACATTTGATAACTGTAGGTAAACAGATAAGGGGACTCCTTTATTTTCTATTTTTATTCATACTTATTTTCCATTTTTGTTTGTATCTTCTACATGTATAATACTTGATATTTTAAATACATCAGACAACTTCTTATTTTATATCTACTATTATTCATTTATTTTATTTCCACCATCTCTTGTATCTTTTGTAGCCCTGATGAAGACCTGCTAAGTGGGTAGAAACTTCGGCAAAAATTAAATAATACTATTTGTATAATTTAGTATTTATTTGACTGCACCCCCGATCAACCCCTTCTCATATTATATCAACGGTCATCCATCTCTATATCATTATAAATTTTTATTCATATTCAGAAATAATAATATAGGAACGTATCCTTAGATTTTATTATTCATTCATCTTTCATGAGGACACCCCCATTTTCCCGCAATTTTCTTATAACTCTTTTGCAATAGAGTTGGAAAAAATATTTTTAATAAGTGTAAGTATAAATGTATTTTATACAGAATGTTTTTATAGACATTTTTACATAATCAAACTAAGAAATCAAAAGTATTTTTCAGTTTTTAATATCCATTTTTAGCTAAAAATGTTCTGGAAATGTAGCTATGTTATTGAGACTGTCTTCCTTCCTTTTATATTTAATTTATACAAATTGTATTATATAAAATTATTTTGTTCAGATATTTTCAAGTATATCCAAAAGTACATTACATTCTTTTATAATTCTCAATTTTTTTTCTCTTTAATGGAGTCATCAATTTTTTTAAAATTATAAATTAACATTGACGATTTAAATAGTATAGAGTTGTTTATTACGTCGACAAAAATTAAACAATACTCTTTCTTTAATTTAGTATTTATTTGACAGCACCTCCCCCCCCCCGATCAACTCCTTCCCATACAGTCATTTCAATCTATAATTTTACGACTTATAACAGGAGCTCCAAGTTATGTCAATAGCAAAACTTAACATAACGATTTAAGACAACCAACTATAGACCAAGACATACGTACTCTCTACTCGTGTTTTCATCTCAAACTACACGGACACACAAACAGTCTTATAAACGACACGGCCACGACTGACATGCCCATCAGGAGGAGACTAAAAAGGAGCTGGATGAGAGATCTCCTCGCCTAAATCAAGGAAGTAAATAATGACCAGGAAGAGGTGCTGCTGGGTACTACCCTTCCTCATGCCTACAATATCAATCATTATTTTATCACAACACATCTGCTGATTGTCAATACCATGACAGGCGCGGATACATACTTAAATACAAAAACAAAATTACTGTTTATAAAAAATGTTTTTGTTTTTATTTAGAAGTATATAGAATAGAATAGAATAGAATAGAAAAATAATTTTACTCTGGGACGAAGTCCCTTCAGAATAACAAAAAAATACAGAAATTAAAATTTTACATCTGGCCAGATAAAAACAAACATAACAAATTAAGATAAAGATAGGTCATTAAAGAAAAGAAAAGAAAAAAATATTGGTTATACATACTATATACAAAATAAAATAAAAAAATCTATATAAAAAACTCTTGAAACCATACTAAGATACTTAAAACTATGTACAATGTTAAAATATAAATAAACCCTTTTAGAAAAAATAAAAAATACAGAAAAAATAAATGTATATTCTTCTTAACAATAAAATCTGTTTCTGTTGAGAAAAAAAAAAGAGAGAAAAAGAAAGTTGAATCTATAATAAGTATTCAGGTCATGAGCTATATTTGAATATGTTCTTATAGATAATATGTAATTTTACATAAAAGGTTAGCTGGTGCCTGACTGTTTTTGGGACAGGAATTGGAATAGGAGGGTTTTGAATGTAGATAAGGATGAAGAATGTCGAATTTTGATAGGAAGGGAATTCCAGAAACTAACAGAACGTGCAATAAAGGAGTTTTGGAACGAGGCAGATCTGTGAGAAGGAATGTAAAGGTCGGAAGGTCGAGATCTTGTAGAGAGGGAGTGGACTGAGGACTTGAATTGGAGAAGGTTGTAGGCGTAGGAAGGACGATGGTTGTTGATGATATGATAGAGGAATGTACCTAGGAAACATTGTCTTCGAATGGAGGGGAAGAGTCACTCTAACTCAGTGTAGTGGTGAGAGACATGGTAGTATCTCGGGGCACCAATTACAAATCTCACGCAACTGTTCATTATTCTTTTCAGTCTGTCGCGGAGCTCCACCGAGAGTCCATCATACACCACACAGCAGTAGTCAAAGTGGAGGAAGATGAGAGAGGAAACGAGGAGTCTACGAGTATGTTGAGGTAGGAGATGGCGGAAGCGATGGAATAGTTTGAGGGTAGAAACTGTACACACCCAAATACATATATTCAACTTAATTTTATTCCAATATTAGTATATTTACTGCCGAAGCGAGTCTGGTTATAGTGTCCCTGCTCAGCCTCCATTGGTAATACCTGTGTTGCGGCTGAGTGAAAGACGCTGGGATCGCCTAGAGTTCTGCCTTCCCCTCCACGAGTGTGGGGAAAGGCTCAGCTCGGAGATCTTGAGTGAATGGATATTGTAAATATTGTATAAAAGCATGTGTGTATTAAGTAGTTATTTTGTTAGATTAGTTTATTTTTGTTTAGTTTATATACATTGACTTTTAGTATTATTATATTGCTGTTTATTTATTTTTATTTATTGTATGGTATGAATGAGCTAATTTATAACACTATTACTATTGTACTTGAATGTGACAGATTGTAATATATCCCAATAAAGACTATTATAATAAAAAACATTTTTTAAAATTAATTTTAAGATTTCCTAACCTAAGTAATTAAATATTAATTAATTATATCTCTAGATTGATGAATATCTCGCAAAAACCAACTAAGGCCGTAGGTTTCCTACCTCTGGGATACGTGATAGTAAATCTTAAGGTTTACAAAAGTTTATTTACACCATTGTTTGATTCCACACAGATAAACATGATTTTTTTTGAGTTTTTTAAGAAGGTTTTTGTTCAATAGCAAGCGAAAACTACAAAAATATTTTCCCCTTTTTTTAATTTTCAGCTTTATATTTTAACTTCGATTTACACTAAAATGTATGCCTTAAGGTAAGTTTAATGATAATTAAAATTAGTTTTTGATAGTTATTTATTGTACATTTCGGAATATCCGGTTCTCCCTCCACAGCAATTTAAAAAAAATATACAACCAATACACTATAGGCTCAATCTAGAAACCAGTCATTACTAATAAAATAGATATAAACATATAAATTTTTTAAAAATAAATTTAAATTATTTTACAAACATTTGTCAAAAAATTGAACTTACAAATGACTTATCAAACTGTAATTCCTTCATTTTTTTCACAAATATTTGCAGACTAATTTATATTTATTTAAAAAATTGTTTTATCTATTATGCATTTTGGTTAATAATGACTGATTTTTATATTGAACCCCCCCCCAAAAAAAAAAAACCTGTACCACAACAACCCATGAAGGGTCGGGGTTCAGTACTATTTATGGAAAGTACCGTGTTTCTAGGTCAACGGTTGTGCAAGGAGGATTTGACTGAGATCACGCTCAACCGCCAGGTTTCCCCCCTTGATTAATTATTTAATTAAGGGTACCTACTTTATCTACTCTACTCTACCAAACCCAGGGTCGCCCCACGGCCAATGAAACAGATAAATAAATTGTCTGCCATGAGCCGGGATTCGAACCTGCGACCTCTGCATTGGAAGCTCAGTGCCCTACCACTCCCTTAAGGCATATACTTTAGTGTAAATTGAAATTAAAAAAATATTGTAAAATAAAATATAACTTAGTAAATTAAGTTTATAAAAAATTTTATAGAAAAACGAGACCAAATTAAATTTAAAATCAATAATAATTTGTCTTGATTAAACCATTTTATGGAAGCTTACAAGCAGTTAAACTATAGCAACATGTCTAAATAAAACATAGCACTGAAGTTTAGCCGCTTAAAAGCATCTTATAGTGGTTTTAACTAAAAAAAAAATCTACTTATTTTGTAGAGTAATTGTGTTAAGTTTATATTGGTAGCTACTTACATTAATTTTTGTTTTTAGTTATCTCTTTCTATTTAAGAAAATACAAAAGAAATAATAGAGGAAGAAGATGGTCTGGTCATAAATAGACTAAAATGGCGTCAAAACTATTTTATTTTAAGCCAACGTTTCAACCCGACTTTAGAGGTCTTCTTCAGGTCTAGAACGGACAAGATACAAAAGGATATAAAAATTGTGGAAGTTAAATAATATTTAGATAAAAATTATAAACAAGGTGACTAAACTTTAGGCGAGTAAACAGAGTTTATTATTCTTAAAATTCAATGTAAAAGTTTTAATGGAAATTTCAATAAAGTTCGTAATTGGCAGGAGTAAGGGAATTATTCTTAAGCGTAAAACGTGAGTAAAAATTTCCGAATTAGAGTACAAATAAATAGTAACCTCTCTCATTAATATAAAGCATTCTTACTTTTGGTTATGAGGAAGCAAAAAACATAATGTATTAATTTAAATACATTCAACTTCTCCTATACTCTTACCTCCAGCATTCATATATATATTTTTTTTAAATAGTCATAAAGATATTGTGTAAGGCATGAAAGATAATCTTAGGCGGCGATTTATTGTGTCTTGTATTTGTAATTGCGAATATTTAAATCCTTGATAGAACACGTAGTTGATTGTAAGTTCATACAAACCTTGGCCCTATTCCATATACGAAAATAAGATTTGTGTTTTGTTATTTCTTTTAGAATACTTAATAGCTGACCGTTGTGTATTTTAAAGGAAGGAGATGGTACGGTATGATAGTCGTAAATATACTAAAATAGTGGCAAAACTATTTCAAGCCAACGTTTCGACCCGACTTGACAGTGTTTCTTCAAGGCTAGAACGGACAAGATACAAAAGGATATAGAAAATTGTAGAAGTTAAATAATATTTAGATAAAAATTATAAACAAGGTGACTAAACTTTAGGCGAGTAAACAGAATTTATTGTTCTTAATATTTCAATGTAGATACTGTTTATAATTTCAATAAATTTATTCACCTTATTTATAATTTTTATCTAAATATGATGTAACTTCTACAATTTTCTTTATCCTTTAATATCTTGTCCGTTCTAGTCCTGAAGAAGACCAGCAAAATTGGGTCCGAAACTTTGGTTTGAAAAAAAAAAAGTTTTTCCGCTATTTTAGCCATACCGTACCATCTCCTTCCTTTAAAATACACAACGGTCAACTATTAAGTATTTTAAAAGAAATAACAAAACACAAATCTTATTTTCGTATATGGAATCGGGCCAAGGTATGTATGAACTTACAACCAACTACGTGTTCTATCAAGGATTTAAATATTCGCAATTACAAATACAAGACACAATAAATCGCCGCCTAAGATCATCTTTCATGCCTTACAATATCTTTTTGACTATAAAAAAAAAAAAAAGAAAGATGAATGTTGGAGGTAAGAGTATAGGAGAAGTTGAACAAAAGTTTGTAAAATTAATACATTATATTTTTTGCTTCCTCATAACCAAAAGTAAGAAAGCATTATATTAATGAGAGAGGTTACTATTTATTTGTACTCTAATTCGAACATTTTTACTCGCGCTTCACGCTCAAGAATAATTCCCTTACTCCTGCCAATTACGAACTTTATTGAAATTTCCATTAAAACTTTTTTTAAAACTTGAGTTAAAAAAACAGTTAATTTATACAATACTCGCCAGAGGTCTGTTCCGTATTGTGTCGAGTCAAAAGCTCGAGAGTCCAGCGATGTGGAATATAAATTTCTCTAATTAATTTTGTTCCCTTTTCGAATAATATAATTAATTGAAACATTTAAGAAACCCGGAAAAGGGTTAATTGGGTCGATGTTTGTAAATAATTACTTGTTAATTAGACATTTTTTTTGTGACGACGTGAGAAGCTCCAGACAGAAATTAATTTTGTTCATTTTCATTATCCTTTACAAACAGGGGTGCACAGAAGTGGGTTTCATCATTATTTTTGAGAGGGGCATATTTTGATGGGGTTTTAATTTTTAATTATTTTTTTTTTATTATTTATTGAGTATTACAATAATCTGTCACTTGGAAATTATATAGTGAGGTAGGATAACAATCATACTATATGTACAAAAAATATAAAATAAATAGAAGTTAAATAATAATCGAAAAGTATATACAATAAATAAAATAAAATAAACTACAAATAAGACAATTAAAACAAAGAAAAAACACATGGATACCTATATACAATCAGGCGAGGGAACTCCAGGAGAACCCTGCGCTACTCTCTCAACCCCATAACTGGTACTAAAGCCTGCGGAGATTGATCGAGAGCACTTAATTCTTTTTTCTTTTTTTTTTTTTTTAAAGAAGTGCATATTTTGACGAGACCGTGGATTTTTAGAAAGAAAAGTTTCAAATCAAGAAACAAGGAGGAACACGGAACAGGCCATAGCAAGTTTAATCGTATATGAACTACAATTTGTCTAATTTTATATTTGTTTGTACTATTTTTAAAAAGGGAGAGCAATAAAATATCTTGGAAGAAGCAAACAGGAGAAGGCTAGCTCAGGCAGTAAATGATGCACGAGGTCATTAAAGGAGGCAGAATAAATACATAATTAAACGTTTACCCAAACAAATGTCTGTATTTATATAGCCTTGGGAAAAACATACGAATAGCTTCCTTATGCCCAACTTGAAGAGTACCGGAGATAGCTGAGGACGTTTTAGTCAACTGCACTGTCTTTGGTGGACTAAGGGCCAGAATGCTGAGGAAAACTGGACACTCTATTACCTCACGAAGAATGAATTCTCACTAGTGACGAAGCAGAACTACCCGTATTACAATGATTTTGTGTGTTTAATCTGGGAAGAAGAGAGCTATATTCATGCAATACCGCCATATTGATAATAAAAAGAGTCTCATGGTGAAATGAAAAAGAAGAAAACAGGAGAGTTTAATAAAGTATTAAAATATTTTTTGCTTAAAAGCAGGAATGCCATGTACGATTGTGATATGCCATCCTTGCAAAATCCAAGAAAGCGAGAAAAATATAAATAAATATGTCTACATTTGAGCTCATTATTACTTCCACTTACCTATATATGAAATATATATTAAGGGAAAGTATTGCGATCGTGAAAATTTTCGAAATTTCAGCTTTCAACGAAAATGCGCGTTTTTGAGGTTCTCTGAGTGCAAATAACCAAGTCCTGCAAAATGGTCTATGTGTGTCTGTTAACAGCCTAGCTCAAAAACGAAAAGTCGTACGCAAGTGAAATTTCATATATAAGGTATTTATATGCTAGGGATGTTACAGCAACTTTTTCACCACAATCGGCTAACCAGAAGTGGCACTTTATATAATGGACTAGACACATTTTGGCGATTTTCTCGAAAACGGCTCTAAGGATTTTGAATAAATTCATCATATCAGTGTTACATTACGCAGTTTTAAAGAAAATGTAGTTTTTATTTTGATTTATGTTTTCTTATGGCTAATTTTTAATATTAGCTTTCTCTAAAGTACCTTTAATTTTTTTTTATTTGAAACAATTTAGTAAAGCCGCCTAACTGTTGCATGAACAAGACCACAACTGATAAAAAGAATCGATTTTTTAAAATAAAAATTAAGGCAAAATAGTTACTAATACTTGACAATCTTACTTACTATATGTAAATAATTGGTAATAGTTGGCCCGCGCGAATAGTTCGCAGAAAATTTTGTTTACTAAAAAATAGCAAAACAATATGGAAATGAGTAGTTCGTATGTATTATGTGAGGAAGGAATTAATATTGTTTCTTTGGTCGATTACAATATTCCATTAAACATAATAGACCAAAATATTTATACAAATAGCTTTGCTAGAACCTATTTTTAAACACTGACTGGAAAGATAATAAAAGGAAAATAATTCCCCGATCAGGGAAGAGAATTTCTAAATTATTAAAAAAAAATAAAATTTAAGAACAACTAAATGTCTTTAAGAAATAATAAATTTAATATATCAGCCAGGAAAAAAAGTGCAGTAGACTATTATACTCCTATATGCAATATCTTGACCAGGAAGACATTATTAAGTATACCAAAACTAATGGACTGTATCTTTGTTAATAATTGTCCGATTTTCACGATTTTTTGTTTGTTTTGTAGATAATTTAGTAATCTTTCTAATTATTATGGGCACAATCCTGCATACTTTTTGAAAACAATATATATATAATAAGGACTCCGACAATATTATGTAAATATGCGGTTTTCATAGATACCATTAATTATATATATTACAGCGATATAAATAAGAAAATTTGTATATATATGGGTACTTATAAAAATAACCACAATATAATATATAATGTAATGAATATAATATATGACAAAATATAATTAAATATAAATCGATATAGCGTTTGTAATTTTTATTTTCACCTGTCCTTTGTCTACTAAAAATACTTATTTCTGTTAAGAAGAGGGTGGTAAGTGAAAGATGTGCGATGCGCGCACCGCACCAGATTTTTTTTTTTGCCAAATTATAAATAAACGTCTCAATACTTTTTGAATAAAAAATTCTTCATTTCACTTACCATAGACGGGTGGTGATATAAACAATATTCTTGGCTGCGTCGCAAACAAAAGCTATATGAAAACAATATTTCCGATAAATGGTGATACTTGGATGGTATTTGATCTAGGCTTCGGGTTGATATCGGCACACTTCCCGCTCGAGAAGAACCCCAAGCACACAGAAGAGACTCCCTTTATATTTTATATGCTGAGGGCGCAGCAGGATGTGGTTCCTAACAACCACTCCGGGAATATAATAACAAGTTTAGATTCCGCCTCCAGCCCTCGGCAAACAGTTCTCTACACAAGGGGCGCCATATTTTCTTCTATCACTGTAAGTACACGTGCGCACATCCTCTCAATATAGCCACTTCCTAGTATATATCCCAAGAGACCACGTGTGGTTATCGAAGGGATAAAAAAAAAAAAAAAAATAAAGACATTTTTTAAAATTTAATTTATACACTTTACCTTAATTTTAACACAATATATTTGTATACAACCTATAAATAGACGGTATGAAAATTTTATTATTGAAAATTTGACTAGAGATTAAAAAAAAAAGAAAAATATATTAAGTGGATTAATAAAAAGATTCTTTTTCATGGTGTCAGTTTCCTGTCGTTCAGTATTAACACGACAGTAAGAATAAGTAAGTTCCTAAACTTAACTATGAACTCATAGATGACATCTAATTCGTCTATAAACTAGAAAAAACGATGCCATGTCATATATTAAAAAAAATCGCTTTACTTTGAATAGAAATTATTTTCTGACAATTTTGAGCTATTTTTCGAAGTGCATTCAAAGGGCTATTTTAAACGGACACAAAGCTTAAATATTAGCAGATCATTAAGACCTGCGTATGCTGTTCATAGATTACCGACAAGCTTTCTTCGATAGAATGATAAGAAACAAATTAATAAATACCTTACATGAGTCCTAAATTCCAAAAAAACTTAATAAGGTTATTGCAAATGAATATAAATACTAGCAATGCTGAAGTAGTTATTAAAAGCGTAGTAAGCAATAGCTTTCCAATGACAGATGGGGTTAAGCAGGGGGAAGCTTTTTCTGCCACATTATTTAATATTGCACTTGATGATGTATTTAAAAAACTGGATTCACCTGGTTGCATACTTAACGCAATGGAGCAAATATGTGCTTGCGCCTAATTACCAGGAATTCAAGATTAACAAAAGAAATCTTTGCAATATTGAAAGCCATAGGTGAAAATGTTGGGCTGGAAATCAGATAAGACAAAATACATGTATGTCGGTACCGACAATGAGGCTGGTCTACAGAGCAATGAAATATGTGGTCTCTCCTTCGAGTTTGTCAAAAAATTCAAGTACCTGGAAGTGAATTCTGAAAATAAAATTGCTGCTGAGTTGGACAAGAGTATCATGGCTGGAAACCGGGCGTACTATGCCAAACTAAAAATTTTTCGATCTTCGCTCCTGTCACGAGAAACAAAGATAAGAATTTAGTAAGGCCTATTGCGACTTATGCAGCGGAGACATGGACCCTTTGTACTAGCACAATTAGTGTGCTGAGTATTTTTGAAAGAAAAATATTCAGAAGAATTTATGGAGCTGTTTGTGAAGAGGGTGTGTGGAGATATAGGAAAAATGCGGAGCTATATGAATTATATAACAGCCCAAACATAGTTAATTTCGTTAAAATTCTAATATATTTGTTTATTGAGAAATATTACATTCTGTCACATCAAGGACATTTATAATAGTGTTCAGAGAAAGCACACTCACACTCTATTTACAATAAAAAAAAAAAAATAATACAGAAACTTAATAATAATAAATACAATAAAATAAAATAAAAATAAATACAATAAAATAAAATAAATGTATATAAACAAAATAACTAACCTAATCATACACACTCGGGCTTGAGTGGAGGATCTGGCCATTGCCAAAACTCCAATAGATGCTTATTTACAAAAGGTCTCTGGGCCACTGCCGCTTCAACCTTCGAGGAGGATTGTAAGGATGGGTGGTGCTGGATAGAGATTGTGCAAGGGGATTTGGATGATAGATAAGGTTCTGGTGAAATTTGGAGACTTATTCTGGAATAAGGTCTAGGATAAATGGGATATTAAGGTCATGGTGTAGGATTTTGTTATTTACATAGAACGGAGCATCAACTATTGAAAGGATTGAATACGTTTGATGTTAGAAGCTTTTGCTGTCCCCCACAGTTCAAGTCCGTATGTCCATATAGGTTTCAGTATTGTCTTGTAGATAAGTAATTTGTTTTCAATAGAAAGTTTAGATTTTCTGTTTAGTAGTCTGTATAGCTGGCCGTATCGTCGGTTGAGTTCTTGTCTTTTGAGTCTAGTATGTGGGTTCCACGTTAGTCTTCGGTCTAAATGAAAGCCAAGATTAAAATTAAATTATGGAATGGTTAAGCCAAGTGGTTAGAATGAACCACAGCAGGATGCCTTATAGCCATTGTTCACCACAATGTATGGCAGAAGAAGAGAGGGAAGACCAAGAAAAAGATGGCTACAAGATGTTAAGAGCGGCCTTAGAACACTGGGCGTGAGAAATTGGAAGGAAAGAGCGAGCAATAGATTGGCATGCTGTAATTCAAGAAGACAAGGCCCACCCTGGGCTGTAGAGCTACATAGTAAGTAGTAAGTAAGATCATTAAGACCATAAAAATAACGAAATGTCTATTTATTATATCGACGGTAGGCAATAAAAATCTAGTCATTCCATCTGCTTTTATAGACAACTTCAATCTATAAGCCTTTCGGTTGACAGAATGACTAACTCCAATTTCAACCTTTTTGAGTAATGTCATTTTAGTGATATTTCTACTTGAAAAAGTTATATCTATACAGGCAGTGAGTTAGTTTATTCCTGAGTAAGTGATCACAGTGTTGAAATATTGAACTGTGAATAAAAGTATAAATTTTACCAGTAGAAAGATCACCAAAATTAATAATAATGAATGTTGAAATTGGATTAATATTTAATCTATAATGATTATGGGTTGTAGGACTATTAGATATTTTATTTGTTTTTCGAATTCTGCGTATCCTGAAACGTACAACCTCAACTTTTGGATGGTTAAGTTTTTTAATTTTCTGTTCGATGACAATGGTTCATTATTAAAAACAATAAGCCAAAATAAATTAATAACAAATTTTGAAAAATAGTAAAATAAATTAAAAAATCTGAGGCGCGCAAAAAACTTCCACTTACCTATACTATGCTATACTTCGAATAGAAATTTAAAGCTTACAGCTAACAGATCATTAATACCATTAAAATAACAAAAATCCTATTTATTATATCAATGGTTGATTATGGATTATGGAGATGCGTTAATAATATATCATACGACAATTGTAAACCTTACTAAAATGAAATTACGATATATTCATTGTCTGCCATGGATATGTCAAAAGTCCCACTAATTTCAAATGGATAATGCTGAGGTTTCACAAAGGGAAAATTCACCAAATTATTCACTAATTTAATTTTGTAGTAGAATACTTGATAATTTTTTAGATTCATGTCAGTGCTGTCATAAAGGCTATTTTCTTAAAGTTTACATGGTGGCAGTAGCAGGGACAGTTACTGTCATGGCTACAAACGGCGCAGCTACTATTATTGAGTAAATGGGCCTTAACTTATTGACTGTCTCATTGTTAATTCTATATAACCAGGTCCTTATAAAGGAGAAGGTAAGGATAGAGGAAGGACGTGGGGAAAATAGGATATTGGAAACTGGGCAGTGATCAATGAGCAATGTCCTATCTCAAGGCAATAGGTGTGGACCTAGGTCTCGTCGCTATATCGTTCTAGGAAAGTAAATTGGCTTTGGAAGAAACGAGGAATGCGTCGTTCACAAAGAAAGAACTTATTCGGGGAACTATTTGCTTTCTGTCCCATACAAGCGGCGGGGAAGGACAGGATTGTAAATGGAAAAAAATATTATAATTTAAAAAAAACCGACTACAGAAATAGGAAAATTCTATCCACCCTAAGGGAAAAAAGTACTTCCATATCTAGTAAAATGTTTTGGTAGGCCGCTACGGGAATTTAGAAATAGAAATAGAAATAGAAAATAACTTTATTCTGGGACAAAGTCCCTTTAGAATAACAAAATAGAACATAATTAAAATACTACATCTGGCCAAAATAAAACAATAATAAAAAAAGAAAAAGTAAAGAAAATATTAGGTAAACAAGATATATACAAAAAAAAAAAAAATCTATATGCAAAACACTTAAAACTATGAGAAAACACTTAGGAGTATGTACAGTAGGAAAAATTATAATTATACTCTTTTGAAAAATAAAATAATAAAAAATACATTGAGTTCTTCTTTAAAATGAGGTGTGTTTCTGCTAACAAAGAAAAGACAAAGCGGACAATATAAAATATCAGTGTCTTTAAATAATGATTAATATGAAGACTCATCATTGTCAAATGCTAGAGGTACAGATTTAATTATATACCAATAAAAATAATAATAAAAATAAAAATAAAAAACAAACAATAGATGCGGTCAGTGGCATTAAGAGCAGGGAAATATTGTAATATCCTAGTGGAGTTCACAGTATAGAATAGCACTATCGTTTGATGATGACTAGAAATGTATAATATCGAAAGTTTAGCAAGTATCTGACTGTTTTTGGGATAGGAATTGGAATAGGGGGGATTTGAATGTGGATATGGAGGGGGAATGCCGAATTTTGATAGGTAGAGAATTCCAGAAATTGACAGCGCGAGCTATAAAGGAATTCTGAAAAGAGGCAGATCTGTGCGAAGGGATGTAGAGGTCAGAAGGTAGAGATCTTATTGAAAGGGAATGGACTGAGGACTTGAATTGGAGAAGGTTGTAGGCGTAAGAAGGACGAGGGTTGTTGATGATATGATAGAGGAACGTACTTAGGAAATATTGTCTTCTAAAGGAGGGAAAGAGCCACTCTAACTCAGTGTAGTGGTGAGAGACATGGGATTTACATCTACAATTACTTAAAAAGTCTTGAAGTGAGATAGAAACCCGACTAGTTTAAATATTCTTAGATGTAAATTTTCCTATTTCCTCGAATACATTACCCTCGTATCGTTTTGTTTTCTAAACAATCACAGAAACTCAACGAATAATATAATACATAAAAAAAACCAAAAAAAAAAAAAACCTGTACCACTACAACCCATGAATGAAGATATTTTTTAAAATTTAATTTATACACTTTGGCTTAATTTTACCACAATATATTTGTATACAACCTATAAATAGACGGTATGAAAATTCTATTATTGTAAATTTGACTAGAGATAAAATGTTTTTTAAAACATCTGGTGTGTCCACTCACACGACTTTCCTACCTATTTCAGAAAAGTTTTTATATCTTTACAAAAGTCTACCAAGAAACAAAAAAAGAATTGAATGAGATTTATATTCCTGAAAATTGATCAAAGAAAATATTTGAAGGGTCTTGGGTTCAGTACTATTTAGGGGAAGCACTGTTTATAGGTCTACGGTTGTGCAAGGAGGTGATTTGACCAAAATCACGCTCAACCGCCAGGTTTTTCTTCTTAATCAATTATATTAATAAAGGGTACCTACTTTATAGAGGGTCTAACTACCCAGGATCGCCCCACGGCCGATGAAACAGAATAAATAATTGTTCTGCCATGGCCCGGGATTCGAACCTTTGGAAGCTCAGTAGCCACTGAGCTAACTCTCTCCCTTATATATATATATATATATATAAGATAAAGACCGGAGACTGGCGGTATCAGCCTTAATACTATCTGGTAATGTAAATAAACAGGCTAAGTGTATATAAGGAGGCTTATGGAACGAATAAAGCAGTGTTATTTCAGAAGTCGTGTATGTTACATCTTTTCCCTTTTCCTTCTTTTTTTTTGTTTTCTAAGTCCGACGACGCTTAACTGGTGCCGAAACCCGGGACAACGTCAGGGAAGTAATTTTTTTTTAAGTAGATATTTTTTTTTTTGGTGTTTAAGGAAAAGGTGAAATGCCGACAGAAGGATTGATTAGACCGGGAGTACTAAGCGTACCGGAAATTCCTCAACCTCAGGATATTCCACAGATCAATCAGGTACCCCAGATCGCGCCTCAGGTACCTCAGATACCTCAAGTCCCTCAGGTAGCACAGATCCCTCAGATCCAGGAGATCCCTCCATTACCAAGGGACACGTTGGCAGAAGCACACGCCAATGCCTTGGAATGGATGAAAATAAGAGCAACAACCACGCAGGACTTACGGAGGGCCATTGCGGACCTGGAACGATTCGGAGGCGAGGTAGGCGAGCTCAACCATTTCTTGAAAGGCGGAGATCGTCTTATGTCAAGAATCGAGGTGAAGGTGGCGGAGGACCTGGTGAACCTAGGGGACGCTGAAGAACTAAAAGCAGCTCTTGTGTGCCGAGTAAGGAGGAACGTCCTGAACCAGATCCAAGCGGACGAGGAGACTCCGTGGCCGGTGATTAAGGAGCGGCTGAAGAAGGCTTTTGGAGGAGGTAGGTGGACACCGGAAGAGGACATATTCCAAATGTTTAGGGAGCGGCGGGCCCAACGACAGTCAAGGGGGCAATATGCGGGAGTACTCGTGGCGAAGTACAATCGCATAACCGAGAAGATGCGGGAAACAATGAGCGTGGGAGAGGTCGAAGCCAGGATGGAGTTTCTGTCGACAATATTGAAAGTCCAGCTGGCTAAAGAAACGGGGAAGAGGGACGGACTGCCCAGAGAGCGATCGTTCCTCGAATGCGCCCAGGAGATGATCGACCTAAGTGCCAGAGAGGAGGAGACACGGATGGATGTGGAAGAACCGGGTTGGACCCGAGTGACGGATAGACGACCATGGACAGCCCCGACAGGTTGGAAGAAGAGGGACACCAGGCAGCCGAGTGGAGAAAAAGCCCCGACGAGGGAAAGAAGATCGGGACAGTCGTCGAGGCCGAGGAATGGGCCCCGGAGGGAAGAGAGAAAATGTCACGGGTGTGGGAAGCCGGGACATTTAGTAGCGCAATGTCCGCGCACCAGATGCTTCGAGTGCGGGACGGAAGGGCACATAGCAAGGCAGTGCCCATACATATTTCACAGGAGGGAGAGACCTCAGGACGAACCCATGGAGGTGAATGTGCAGAGGATGAAGAGACGAGCCAGGGTACATCAGCGGGACGGATCTTCGGAGGAGGCAACCGAGGAGTCAGGAGCGTCGGGAACGGAGACGGACGAACCAGGCAGCAGCGGAGGTGAAGGAGGTAGGCGCAGCCAACGGAGTGAGCAGCGACGAGCGGCGGCAGAAAGGAGGAAGCGGGACGACATCTGAGGAGTGTGTCGGCAGAGAGGCGACCGCACAGCAATATGCAACAACATCCGAGGTAAGCCATGCTGGTTGCCAATTATCGAAGTAGACGGGGGAGTAAAGTGTCTTGTGGACACGGGTAGCTCGAGCACTATTATGACTCGAAGGGCGTTAGGAAAAGGGTGCGGGAGCGAGAGGGTACTCCGGATACAGAAATGTGACTGCCAGCTGATCACTCTGGGTGGTCCCTGTAGTGTAGAGGGTGAGGCGACAATTGGGCTTGATCGGTGGACAGGGAAAGAGGGTGAGCTAACGGTGCATGTGGTAGAGAACATGACTCGGGAATACCAAGTCATAGTAGGGTGCGATTTGTTAGGTCAGGTAGGGGCGAGCATTAGAAACCGTAGAGGAGTCTGGAGCGTTAGGTTAGGAAAGAGGAAGTTCGGATGTATAGGGGTCGCGAGAGAAAGAAGGGTGCGGATAGGAGCGGTGGACAGAGTGGAGGACTGGAGGAAGTTGCTACAAGAGGAGTTTAGGGATATCTTCTTCAGGGAAGGTGAGGTATTAGGAGTAACAGGGAGGACGGTGCACGAAATCCCACTGAAACAGGAGAGGGTAACTTACGTGAAAGAGAGAAGATACCCGCAGGCGTTGAGACAGCATATTCGGGAGGAGCTAGATAGTCTAAAAGAACAGGGAATCATAGTTGATAGCACCTCACCATTCAATAGTCCCCTGTGGGCGGTGAAAAAGAAGGCAGCGCCGGGGGATAATAAGGAAAAATACAGGGTGGTAGTAGACTATCGTAAATTGAACGATAACACGGTAGACGAGAAGTACCCGATCCCGAGATTCGAGGATATACTCGATAGGTTGAGTGGGGCCGTGGTCTTTAGCACGCTGGACCTCAAGGCGGGATACCACCAAATACGGATGCACCCGGAAGACCAACACAAAACAGCGTTCACATTTGAAAGGGGGCATTATGAATTCACCAGGATGCCGTTTGGTCTGAAGAATGCGCCCATAACGTTTCAGCGTCTGATGGACGAATTTTTGAGGGGCATCGATGACTCGGTATGCCAGGTATACATGGATGACCTGCTGATTTTTAGCAGAACGGAAACCGAGCACGTGGAGCATCTGAGGGCAGTATTCGAAAGGCTCCGGCAATTCGGGCTGAAATTGTCAAGCGAGAAGTCTCTGCTGGGACAAACGCGGATCAATTTTTTAGGCCACACTATCTCTAGCGAGGGGGTCAGACCGGATGCGGCAAAGGTGGAAGCAATCACGCGGATGGCGGTACCACGGGACGTCAAGGGGATTCGTAGGCTTCTCGGGACGCTGAATTATTACCGGAGATTCGTACCCGAGATGGCAGAGTATTTGGTACCCATTAACAATTTGTTGAAGAAAGGCGCGAAGATTGTGGTGACACCAGAGATGGAGAATAACATTCGAAAATGTATGAATAGGTTGCTGACGGAGCCGGTGTTAGCGTTTCCGGATTTCGAGAAGCTTTTTAATATAACCACTGATGCGAGTGAATACGCGCTAGGGGCCGTTTTGTCCCAGGGGGGGAGTGAGGGTGAACGACCGATAGCATACGCGAGCCGTCGGCTTACGGGTGCGGAATCAAGGTACAGCGCTTTGGAGAGGGAGCTACTCGCGATAGTATGGGCTATCGACCATTTCAGGCCATACGTATTCGGGAGAAAATTTCGAGTCCATACCGACCACAAACCCCTCCAGTGGGTAGGAAAACTCAAGGAAACCTCAGCTAGGGTCACAAGATGGAAGGAGATCCTAAGCCAATACAACATAGAGGTGGTGTATAAGCCGGGAAAGGAAAACGTGGTGGCAGACTGGCTCTCGAGGGCCATCATGATCAACGCGGTTGAAGAGGACAGGGGAGGACCATCGCAGGACGTGCGCCAATTCTTGAGGGAATGGACTCCCGATGGCGAAGGGGCAAATGACACCGCAGGGATTGAGGACAGGGGAGATTCCCCAGAAGAGGAGAGCTCAGCGGAGGAAAGGGCAGCGGAGATGGAAGAAATAGAGGAGATCGTGAACGACAAACACCGTCAGGTGATTTGGAAGACACGAACAACCGGAATCATGAAGATCGATTTCAGAAGGTACGGGAGAAGTAGGATCCGCGTCATTTGGTCGCAGCCCGGGGTCAGCGAAGAACAAATCTGTACGGCACTGAGGGATGCCTCGGAAGCGGGTAAAACGCACTACCTATACGTAGGAAACAATACGGTATGGGATAAGATCAAGCGAATGTGGAGGTCCGAGCGAATAGGCGTGGACAGGACATTCATCCGGTGTAAGTATGCTGTGGAGACGGTACAGGACGAAGAGCAGCAGCAAGCAATCACAGTAGCATATCACCAGGGGAAAACCAATCACCGAGGCGTTAATGAGACGCTGCAGGCATTGCGTCGGAAGTATTTCTGGTGGGGCATGAAGAGGTCCATCCAGGAAGTCATTGGGAAATGCGAGATATGCATGCGCACAAAATACGATCGACACCCCCCCAGAGGAGTTCAGGAGGAGACACCTACAGGGAATATGCCGCTACAGGACCTTCAGATTGACACGTTTACCTGGAAAGGGTTTAAGTGGGTCACGGTAATCGACATATTCAGCAAGGTGGCGATGGCATACCAAGTGATGGAGAAGTCAGCCAATGCAGTTGCGGAAGCCCTACAAACCTGGGTGCAGTTCTATGGGGTCCCCGAGAGGATTACTTCGGACGGTGGTAGGGAGTTCGACAATGCCGCGATTAGGGAGGAGGTGAAGCGATTGGAAATTGCGTGGCATTATAACACCCCAGGACATCCTAAAGGTAGAGGCGGTATTGAACGGCTGCACAGTACGTTAAGCGACCACGTCCGTGTATATCAGGGTGAAAAAGGGTTGGAGCCGGATGTGGCAATGAGGAAAGCGGTAACAGCCTATAACCACTCGATCCACTCCGTAACGGGGTTTTCACCCATGGAAGTTCTATTCGGGATGCGCAGGCCAAGGCGGGATTATGGGGAAACTACGCTTACCGAACCGTTAGTGGATCAAATTCTCAGCAATAGGGTAGAGGTAGAGAAAACATGGGGAAAGATAACGGCGAGAATTAAGCGGGAAAAGCAGAAGCGGGTGGAAAGGCAGAATGTACAAGTTCGCGACCAAATGGGGGAACTAAAAATAGGAACAATAGTTTACCGGAAATTGGGAACCAACAGAGGGAAACAATTGCTACGGTACGAGGGTCCATTCAGAGTGGTTGTTATTAGGGAGCATAACCTGGTAACTATTGAGAGCGTGAATGAGCCCAGAAAGAGGAGAACCGTTCATATCGAACAATTAAAGCTCCCAATGATAGAGTCGGGACATAGACCTATGGATTCGTAGTACCCTCACCGCTGTAGATAAAACAGAGGAATATGTTTTTTTTGTGGCTGTCAAAACAAAACAAGTTGTAAAAGATTTTTTTTGTTTTTTTTTGTTGTATTATTTCATGTATAGAGGAAATTGTGTTTTTTTTTGTTGTTGTTAGGAGTTCTCAAGTGGTAGGAGTTCTAAAGTGCTGTGTTTAGTTTCAGTGTTTTTAATTATTTCTTCTGTATTTAATATTTTTCCAGTTGAGTGGAACTATTTTATTTTCTTTTAAGGATATACTGTAAAACCAATTGTAAAGTGTTAAGGCTGGTCACCGTGGGCTCCGATCTAGCAATATTTAAGTTTCCGAAAATCCTGTTCGTAAACTGGTGGGGGGAGATAAAGACCGGAGACTGGCGGTATCAGCCTTAATACTATCTGGTAATGTAAATAAACAGGCTAAGTGTATATAAGGAGGCTTATGGAACGAATAAAGCAGTGTTATTTCAGAAGTCGTGTATGTTACATCTTTTCCCTTTTCCTTCTTTTTTTTTGTTTTCTAAGTCCGACGACGCTTAACTTATATATATATATATATATTATATATATAATCTATATATATATATTATATATATCTATATATATATATATATATATATATATATTATAGATATATATATATATATATATATATATATATCAAATATATCAAACTTATTCAAATTATCCAAGTCGATGCAGCCGTTCGCTCAAAACAGCATAACAAAAATTTTTGAAAATTTATTTAACACATCTTATGTAATAACGGGTCAGTATTTGTAGCTCAAATTGTTTCAAAATACTCAAGGAATCTTCCTGAATAATTTGAGAAATCAAACTTAAATTTCACAAGAAATTAGTCGGGGGTGCGGTCAAAGAAATACTATATTATATAATAGTATATTTCATTATGTTGTAGAACGCTTCCAACAATGCAACAACATCAAACCTAAAAATCGATCCAGGCATTCACTAAAAACAACGTTACAAAGTTTTTTTCGTATCGATTAAACAACACAAATCGATTAATAATACGAAATACAAATAATAAACGATAGCTCATTATAAAGAGGATGGAAGGAAAAATTCCCTTGCTGACAATCCACAAGTCTGATTTTTGAGATATTTTAATCCATATGCAAAAAAAACTCAATTAGTCCAATCCAGTCAACTGTATCCAAGCGTTACACATCGGAGATCTGACGGCTCAACGTAATTCACACTCGACAAACAAGTATTCACTTCAGAAAACAATAAAATTAATTCATCACGTATGTTAAATCATTTTCATGCATGGAACCATTGATAATGAGATAAGGTGGCAATTTCAGAACGAATGTGTAGGCATTTGATAGATTCAGGACCCCAAAATGTCACTAAAAAAATAATAAATATACTAAGTAGTAAATAAATATAATAAATAAGTAATTGAAAATATAATGAATCATGTATTTTAGTTATTTAACGTATCAAAGATAAAAATAAATATTTTAGGAAGATTCATGCAAAATGAATTTTCGTCTCAACAAAGCGGATACTACCAGAACTCCAATGATTAAAAAAATACTCAATACTTTATTAAACGATTGATTTGTTTGAGCAGAGGGTCCTTTCTGATTGGGATGGACAAAAAAAGAGAGAGTTTCCCGAAGGAAAAAGCCCCTACAAAGGGAAAAGTTGAAGTTTCTTTTGTGACCTCTTTGGATAATTAGTCTAAATCATTGGGATAACCAAACTCATTCAACATAGATGTAAAATGAACGTGATCTGGAGTAGGCCGTAGGCGATTTGGTAGCCGAAAATCTGCCAAGTTTTTTTGTAATTTATTCATGATATTTACCTCACGCGGGCTCATTACCGCGTATGGGGAGCGTCCCACGGGTGGCGGATGTGGGGATGGTCGGTGGAAATTCCTTGGAAGTTCCTCCCGGCTAAGTCCGATGGACTCGCTGACCAACAATGAGAGGGGCCCTCCAGACTTGCTGGAGGGAGGGGACCTCCAGACTTGCTGGAGGTAGGGGCCCACCAGACTTGCTGGAGGGTGTGACGTAGGATTGAACGCCCTACTCACATATCTTTAGTTCACCAAACACCACAAAAAGTCATGGATCTCCCTAAGGTAAAACGCTCATTATCCGGAGGTAAACTAGTCCCCCGTTCGGGTCTCCGGGTGGGGACTGCTTTAGGGGATTCATGGCGCAAGTTGAAATATAGGGATTTAAATATTGGTACGTGGAACGTAAGGAGTTTAAAAACAGCAGGGGGGCTAAAATCGGTCGCGAATGAGGTAAATGGGTACAATTTGGATGTCGTGGCTCTGCAAGAGGTTCGCTGGCCAGGGGAGGGCTCGATGAGGGAAGGGAAGTACACTATTTGGTACGGAGGAAGCGGGAATCATTGTTTAGGTACCGGGTTTCTAATTAGGCGTAGATTACTATCCGCTTTGAGGGACGTACAATTCTTTAGTGATAGAATTTCGGTAGCTACATTTCAGGGACGTTGGTTTAAAATCGCATTAATAAACATACATTGTCCGACCGAAGACAGTGACGATGAAGTCAAAAGTGAATTTTACGATAAACTCGAATGGGTTTATGATAAACTACCACGAAACTACATGAAAATAATTGTAGGTGACGCGAACGCAAAGGTAGGAAGGGAAGAAGTTTATATTCCGACGATTGGTAAAGAAAGTTTGCACGAATATAGTAATGATAATGGGATCCGTCTGATAAACTTTGCCATCTCGAAAAACCTGATAATTAAAAGTACGACGTTTAAACATAAGGATATTCATAAATATACTTGGACATCACCGGATTCGCAAACACGAAATCAAATCGATCATGTCTTGATACAACACAGCTGGCAAAGCAGTATAATTAATGTACGGTCTTATCGCGGAGCAGAATGTGGGTCGGATCATGAATTAGTAATCGCGAAACTTCGACAAAATCTTAATATAAAAAAGAGAAAAGAAAACCGTTTCGATTTTGAGAATTTTAATTTGGAAAAATTAAAAAATCCATCAATTAGAAACCAATTCGAGCTAGATGTTAAGAATAGGTTTGAAGCTTTAGAGCTTCCTGACGAGGACCACGAGGATATTGACAAGTTATGGGTAGAGATCAGGGATAATATTAAAGCGGTCGGTAACTCGTGTCTAGGAAAAAAGGAAAATAAGAATAACAAACCGTGGTTTGATGAAGATTGCTTAAACATGTGTGAAAAAAGAAAAGCCGCTAAATTAAAAGCTCTAAATAATCCTAGCGAAGACAATCTGGAATACTTCCGAATCTCAAAGAACGAAACGACAAAATTGCTCAAAAATAAAAAAAGGGAGTATCTTAAAAATAAAATAATTGAAATAGAAACTAATAGAATCGAAAATAACGTAAGAGACATGTACAAAGGTATAAACAGATCACGTAAATATGTAGGGCCCGTAACGTCTGGAATTAGGGATGATAATAACAATATTCTGACCGATCCGGTTGACATATTGAATAAGTTTAAGGACCACTTTGACAATATTTTAAATACGGGAAATTATGATCTGTGTCCTCCTTCTGAGTACCAGAGTGCTGAACCGTTAATAGAAGGACCAAGTAAAGAGGAAGTTGAAGTAGCTATCGGAAAATTAAAATCATATAAAGCAGCGGGAATCGATAATATTCCTACTGAACTAATTAAGGCATGCGGAGAAGCTGGAGTTTCTAAAATACATCGGTTGGTTAAAAAGATCTGGGTGAACGAGAAATTACCTGAAGAATGGAAAGAATCTATTCTTATTCCGATTCACAAAAAGGGTCCGAGGACGGATTGTAATAACTATCGAGGAATTTCACTCCTTCCGGTATGTTATAAAATATTCACTTTAATCTTAACCAGTCGAATCACGGAATACGCCGAGGAAATTATCGGAGACTACCAATGCGGATTTAGACGGAATCGTTCGACTATTGATCAAATATTTTCTTTACGGCAAATATTAGAGAAAAAATTGGAGTATAACGGTATTGTTCACCAGCTGTATATAGATTTTAAAAAGGCTTACGATTCTATTGACCGCCAGAAACTGTATAATATTCTAATCGAGCAGGGGATTCCAAAAAAACTAGTAAATCTAGTCAGGATGTGCTTGACGGAGACACTCAATAAAGTTAGAATCGGTAATAATTTGTCCGAAAAATTTGAGGTTCGTTCGGGCTTAAAACAGGGGGATTCTCTTTCGCCTGTCCTGTTCAATTTGGCATTAGAACATGCCATTAGGGAGGTAATGCGAACCGAGAAAGGGTTGGATCTGGGCGGGACAACATCCGTGCTGGGCTATGCTGATGATCTGGTACTGTTAAGCGAAGACGTTGAAACTATAAAACTAAATACGACAACGTTAATGAAAGCCGGTAAAGAACTAGGACTCGAAATAAACGTGGATAAAACAAAATATATGGTTAGCTGCAAAAATGGCGATACTACTGGTGATATCGATATAGATGGTAATATGTTTGAACAGGTAGATAAATTTAGGTATCTAGGTTCTACGATAACTAGAAAAAACGAAATTGAAGAAGAGATTAAGGTTAGACTGAAGGCGGGGAATGCTTGTTATTTTTCTGTGACAAAACTACTTAGTTCGCGCCTCTTGTCCCGAAACTTAAAAATTAGAATCTATAAAACAATTATCTTGCCTACAGTTCTTTATGGATGCGAAACTTGGCCGCTTACATTAAGGGATGAGCAGCGTCTTAAGGTTTTTGAAAATAAAGTATTGCGTAGAATATTCGGACCGAAGAAGGATGAGTTAACCGGAGAGTTCAGACGGTTACACAACGCCGAATTGCGTGAGATGTATCCGGGTAATATAATTGAGGTAATTTCATCGCGGCGAATCAAATGGGCTTGTAAAGTTGTTGGGCTTAGTAACGAGAGAATTCCTAAAAGGTTAATATTTGCTGTGCCGAATGGTAAGCGTCCAAGGGGAAGACCGAAGCGAAGGTGGGAAGATTGCATTAAAGCCGATCTGAAGGGAATGGGTTTGGACGGCGAACGGTGGAGGGAGGTGTGTAACAGGCGATTGGTGGTGTCGGCATCGAACCTTCGGGTTCGCTAAGCCTTATTATTATTATTATTATTATTATTCATGATATTTACAACTGTATTACAATATAAATACATTAAGTAAATGTGTACGCATGTGTATAACCACATGAAAACACTTTAATTTAATTCATTTTAATTAGGATGATATATTTTTTTATTTTTTAGGAATACTTCAGTAAGCTTTCAATACTTTCATCAAACAAGGTTTCATGAACCAGAAATTGTGTAATTTTTGAGTTATTACCTTTTCATGAAAATAATTCAAGCACTTCGTGAATGAGTTTTATTTTATGTTTTTTTTTTTTTTTAGAAATGTAAATATATAATAATGATTGATTACATTAAATTGGTATTAACGTCCAGTTTGTAATGAACTCGTTATTATTTTTTTGATTTATGATATTTACAACTGTATTAATAAATAAAATACATTTAGGAAATTTGATAACAGAAAATAATAACATAAAATCATTTGTTGAGAAACTATCCACTGGTAGCACTCTAATAATATGTCTACATTAGAAGATCACGACAAAGCAGCCTTAATGAATTTGTTCGATGTAACAAGTTGTCCGAATGGTTATTTCAATTACAGGTGGTTTGATTTTTTTTTATACAATGCTTCAGCTAGACGCCATTAGCCAAAATTTTAAATAATTATTATTATAGAGATATAGTAAATATTGGTATTTAGTATATAGAGGAAGTAAACGTTTAGGCTAGAAAGCAATCCTTGATGCCCAACTTAATCCAAAGATTGACTAATGGATCGATTATACAATAATAGGAGGCTTAGCGAACCTGAAGGTTCGATGCCGAAACCAGCGTCTGCTGTCTACAGACCTTTCCAAACTCAGTCCATTTATATCGCCTTTAACGCAATCTTCCCACCTTCGCTTCGGCCTACCCCTCGGACGCTTACCATTCGGTACAGCAAATATTAACCTTTTAGGAATTCGCTCGTTACTCAGCCCAACAATTTTACAGGCCCATTTGATTCGCCACGATGAAATTACCTCAATTATATTACCTGGATATAGTTCACGCAATTCGGCGTTGTGTAACCGTCTGAACTCTCCGGTTAACTCATTCTCCTTCGGTCCAAATATTCTACGCAATACTTTATATTCAAAAACCTTAAGACGCTGCTCATCCCTTAATATAATGTGACAAACCAAATATATATATATATATAAGTATTGAATTGTCGTTCAGGCATTTTTTAAAACCTATTCTATTGTACTTTTGAGAGAGAAGTGTATACTGCTGATAATGTTTCAATTAGTGATTACTAAAACACGTGATAATAACATTTAATTAAGTTAGCTAAGGTAATATTTATAATTAATTAATAATATAATATTAACGAGAATTATTTGAGCACAAATTTAAAACTGGCTTTAGCTGCAGTGACGCGGATGAGAGAGTAGCGCAGGGATCTCTTGAAGTCCCGTTTTTCCTTCTATAGTTGGAGGGAGAAGCCTGGCTTTGGGTTCCCTGCCTGATTGTATATATTGCATATAGATATGATTACGTTTTTATGTTTTTAATTTATTTATCTTTAGATTCATAATTGGTAATTGGTTGACTGTCGTGGATAATGAAGAGAAGAATAGTTGGGGTGGTCAATCAAAAAAGAAGGCAAAAATATTTACTTTTACATATGCCGACGTTTCGACCTGAAGTTCAGACCATCATCAAGGGGCTAAGAAAAGAACCAGATAACAAGGTATGAGAAATATAAAAATTAGAGTAAAATGAAGTTTTTAGAATAATGACAATAGTAAGAACAAGAGATAAATAATAATAACATTTACAAAGTGTGGAATGATGAAGTAAACATAGTCAAAAAAGGTGACTTCTTTTTTGACTGACCACCCCAACTATTCTTCTCTTCATTATTTATTTTTAGGTTGTTTTATTTTTTATTGTACATAGTTTTTGATTATTATTTTACTTTTATTAATTTTATATTTTCTGTATATATGGTATGAATGCGTTATATCATATATCTCTATAATTATTGTCCACGTAGACAGATTGTTATATTTCTAAATAAATAAATTTTTAAAAAAAAGTTTATAAGTGAAAGTTGTGAGATGCACATCGGACCAGATTTTTTTCCTTAAATTTCGTAAATGTAAATCAAGCTGATTATGTATTTGACGTAATGAAGCATTTTAAAATCTTAATACGACTTTCGAAAATCGGATTCAATACAATTCAAGTCTATAATGTAGCAGTAGCAATCTCATTAAGGAGAAGAATATTTTATTTAACCCATTCTGTCACGGTTACATTTCATTATTAAGGGGAAGAGTATTTTATTTATCCCATTCTGTCACGGTTACATTTCATTATTCGTTCTCCTTCCCCGGACAGGTCGCTATAAAAGAGCCACTCTTGAAGACCACTAAAAGCCCCCGCTATTCAACCAAGTCCTCTCCTAAAAGCCTAATAACGCATTCTGCTGCTCCGACCACACACCTCAGGAATTGGAGTATAACATTAAACAGAAAGCTGTTCTAACATCTGAAAAGGCTTAATCACGAGATATATGGATACAAACTAAAAATATATAATACATTAGCTTATTATATATTTCATTTATAGATAAGTAAAAGTAGAGTGGGAAAAATATATTTTTTTTTAATCACTTCTGTGATAACAATAATAAAAATCAGAGAATTAGATGTCACTGCAAAATATAATGGCATAAGAGGCATGAGGAGGAGTACCCAGTGGAACCTTCTCCTCACCTGATATCTATTTGGTTGGCAAATAAAACCTTTCGGTTTTTCGTCTTTTTACTTGCACTTACGTATATATGTAATATATAGTAAGGGTAAGTATTGCGATCGAGAAAATTTTTGAATCTGAGTTTTCAACGGAAATATACGTTTTGGGGTACCTTGAGTCCAAATAACCAAGTCCCGAAAAATGGCCTGTGTCTTTGTATTTTAGCAGTTTAGCTCAAAAACAAAAAGTCCTAAGAAACTGCAGATAAAAAAAAAAAAATAAAAATGCAGAAAAATCTTCCTTTCTATAGACTGTAGCGCCTAAACGAATGTACCGATTTCAATGAAACTTTTTCGACACCCTTTAAATTCATCTAGATAACATACTTCAACGAAAAGAAGCTGGAAAAAAAGTTACGAGAGATGGTAACATTAAGTTACAAACAACTCAAAAAGCATACACTTTTTTTGTAGATATTGTTATAAAATGTTACAAAGGTATTTAAATTTCTTAAAAAATGAAATAAGTTTCATCGAAATTAAAGCACTGTTAGTATAGATATCGTGATTTTAATATATTTTTACTTTCCCTTAAGTATATATGTAATATATAGTAAGGGTAAGTATTGCGATCGAGAAAATTTTTGAAACTGAGTTTTCAACGGAAATATACGTTTTGGGGTACCTTGAGTCCAAATAACCAAGTCCCTAAAAATGGCCTGTGTCTTTGTATGTTAGCAGTTTAGCACAAAAACGAAAAGTCCTACGAAACTGCAGATAAAAAAAAAAAAAAATAAAATAAAATAAAAATGCAGAAAAATCTTCCTTTCTATAGACTGTAGCGCCTAAACGAATGTACCGATTTCAATGAAACTTTTTCGACACCCTTTAAATGTATCTATATAACATAATTCAACAAAAAGAATCTGGAAAAAAAGTAACGAGGGATGGTAAAATTAAATTTCGAATAACTCGAAAAGTATACACTTTTTTGTAGATATTGTGATATGATATTTCAAAGGTAAGTAAATTTCCTAAAAAATGAAATAAGTTTCATCGAAATCAAAGCACTATTAGTAGAGATATCGTAATTTTAATATATTTTTACTTTCACTTACGTATGTATGTAATATATAGTAAGGGTAAGTATTGCGATCGAGAAATTTTTTTTTATGTCACTATGATACACTTGTTATCTGATGAATTAATTCCTACGTTGGATTGTTTATCCTGTTCGTAATATGTCAACAACTATATCTGTATACTCTTGTTGAAACTAGCTGTTTGCTATTGCACTGTGAATATGTAAGAAAATATCATTCATTATCAGCATAGTTCGTAGTATTATTTTAAAAAAGGTAAGCGTGCTGCAGAAGCTCTTAGAAAAATGTGTAGTGTTTATGGGGATGATGCCTTAATCGAACGCACGTGGCCGGGATCACGCTCAACCGCCAGGTTTTTCCCCTTAATTAATTATTTAATTAAGGGTTCCCACTTTATAGGGTCCGAGTGTGCTCCAGGAGGGTCTCCCGACTCCATGGTCGGTCAAAGGCTGATTAAAAATGACTAGTCATCAGCCGGATTCGAACTTCTAATTTTGAGCTCTGGAAGTCAGTGCTTACCCACTGAGCTACTCAGCTCCCGCATCATTTCTAGCATCGGTAATATATTTCTTCTTCATTTATTTTTTTTCATGTTTCTATAAAATAAACGAAGGATAAGGATTTTATTTCTTGAATCAATTTTACTAGTAATAGATTTGGTTAATTGAGATTCAGTCACTAGTAATTTGTTTTTTTCGGTTGACCTCTACAGACCTTGTAGATCTTTGGCCGCCTGAACCAGCCTTCTCCACCTCTGCCTATCTTGGGCTACTGCTTTCCAGTTAGCGGCATGAAGCTCAGCCGTATCTTTGTTTATCCTATCCAATCCATCCATCTGGTTTTTGGCCTTCCACGTGGTCTCTTGCCTACTACTCTGGCAGTTATTGTGTCAAGGGGTCCAGATGGATTGCTTCGAGCTATATGCCCCAACGATCTTAACCTCCTTGTTTTCATATCAGGTGATATTGATTGACAGTTTCATTTAGCAGTTCTTTATTGTTCCTCCTCCTCCACGTGTCAAGGTTCGGAACTTTCGGGAATGACTTAGAGTCCAGAGATGATATTTCGGCTAACTATCATATATTTTGTTACTATCATATATCTACATTGAGTTATAGCTCGATTTTCTCTGCTTCTTTTAATTGAGTCCGAGCGAGTCTCTCAATATTCTCTTGATTACTTCCGAGGACAGCTATATCATCCGCATATGCTAGAATTTTATCTTTCATTCCGACGTGCATCCCTCCATCTTCGTGTGATGTTGTTTTTATTACTTTCTCAAGGGCTAAGTTGAACAGAATTGGCACGAGTTCATCTCCCTATCTCAAATCTGTTCGAACTTCAATGGCTTCAATATCAAACTTCAAATAATAAACAAAAACCTTTTTTTCTACATTTTTTTTTTGTCTATAAAATATGTATTTGCGCCTGTCAACAATAAGTTGACAATCAGCAAATGTGATGGCGATAATGATAAAATGACATGACAGGCATGGGGAAGGAAAGTACTCAGCAGTACCTCTTCCCTAACTTGTTTCAATTACTTAGGTTGTCTAAGGAAGGAGATCCCTCATCCAACGCCTTTTTAGTCTCCTCCTCATGTTCTGAGGTATGTCAGCTGTGGCCATGTCTCTTATAAGTATGTTATTATGTCCATTTAAATTTGTGTAAAATCGTTGATATAGGGTCGTTATATGTTGGTCAACGGTTGGAAGATGGAGGTCAGTATGTAGAGTTTTGTTAGTCACGTACCAAGGTGCTTTTGTTATGAGTCGCAATAATTTTGATTGGAACGTTTGAAGTTTTTGTAGGTGGGTCTTTTTAGCGATGCCGTATATTTGTGATGAGTATGTCCATATGGGGTTAAGTAAATATGTATATGTATTAAGTTTCTGCTTTAGTTTTAGTTTTGAAGATTTGGCAAAAAGGGAGTAAAGTAGTTTGAGTCGTTTGTTAAGTGCCATACGTTTAATTTTAACATGTGGGCCCCATGTCATCCTTCTGTCGAAGGTGAGTCCAAGGTAAAGTACAGTGTCCGTTTGAGGAATTTGATTGTTGTCAATATAAACTGGAGGACATGTGTTTTTTCGAAGAGTAAATGTTATATGTTTGGATTTGTCATTATTAAGTCGAATTTTCCATAGTGTGAACCAATCTTGTAGTTTAAGCTAATGATGTTGTAGAGTTAGTGAGGCCTGTGTAGGATCTTGATGTTTTGTGAGGATTATTGTATCGTCTGCATTTAAAATCGTAAAAAAATTGCTTCAGAATCTCACTAAGTTATAAGCATTTTAGATGAATTATGAGCATTTAAATCCGGAGAGCCGGTTAAGCGGGAGTCTACTGTACTAATCGATCGATTTCTAGAGGACATGTTTGTGTAGATTGACCCTTTAATACTTCCAAAGCTGAAGAAGAAATATGGCGACAGGAGAAGACGTTAAGTTGTAGTGTCTGGGTAAGGACTGTGATAAATGGGCGATGTAAACTAAGTTGGAAAGTCATATATGCTAGGAGGAAGCCGAGACCTATACTGAATTATTCAGCATAATACCGCTACGACAAGATAATACATACAACCTATATAAGCTTACATATATCATGTAACTGACATTTTATATATTGGTTGAATAAATAATTTACAAATAAAGAGAATTAAATGATAATTTAATTAATTGAAATTATTCTGGTACAGATCCCTTTTTATCAAATTATTAAAATTTGTCTAAAACTTCAATAGATTTATCTCATCGTAACCTACGACTTATTCTTCTACGAAAATGTTCAAAAAATGGGTCGTTTCCTCATTAAAACAATTAATTTAATAAGATACTAAAAACTCTTAAATACCCATTTACTTTCCACTTGAATCGTATCCACGAAGGGGGATGCTTTCGGGCTGAACCTCCCTCCCCCCAAAAGATGGTAAAGTATAACCAATGAAGAGAAGAATAGTTGGGGTGATCAGTGAAATAAGAAGGCAAAAATAAATGATAATATTTATTTTGGCATTTGGCGACGTTTCGGCCTGAAGTTCAGGCCTTCATCAAGGCTAAGAAAAGAACCAGATAACAAGGTATAAGAAACATGAATAATGTAGGTAAAAAAAAAAATTAAAGTAAAATGAAGTGGGTAAAATAATGACAATAGTAAGAACTAAGAGATAAATAATAATAACCGTTACAAAGTGTGGAATGATGAAGTAAACATAGTCAAAATAAGGTGACTTAAGTATTAAAATGGTAATCTTAGAATAAAATGTAAAACAGAAAAAAGGAATATGAAGTTATATAAGAAATGAAAATGAATAGTTAAATAAATATCTTAATTTTACTATTAAGTAGCATTTCTTATATAACTTCATATTCCTTTTCTCTGTTTTACATTTTATTCTAAGATTACCAATTTAGTACTTAAGTCACCTTATTTTGATTATGTTTACTTCATCATTCCACACTTTGTAACGGTTATTATTATTTATCTCTTAGTTCTTACTATTGTCATTATTTTACCCACTTCATTTTACTTTTTTTTTTTTGCCTACATTATTCATGTTTCTTATACCTTGTTATCTGGTTATTTTCTTAGCCTTTATGAATGCCTGAACTTCAGGTCGAAACGTCGGCGAATATCAAAATAAATATTATCATTTATAATATTGCCTTCTTATTTGACTGATCACCCCAACTATTCTTCTCTTCACTATTCACGACAGTCAACCATTTACCCACAATTTTGTAAAATATAACCATTTCTTATGAAAAAAAAAATTAATACATTATCTCTAAAAATGTTTTAGTTCATTTAATTACATTTAATAGGATTCGAGAATCACTTAAACACCATGTCATACGGATAGTTAGGATCTTTCTTTTTCTTCCAAAGTAATAATCGATATATATATAAACATATATATATATATATATATATATATATATATAATAAAAAAGATTTCGGGCTGATGCTCCGCCCCAAAATTAAATCCTGGATCCACTACAAAAATATTTGTAGGCCACCATCTTTCTTCATTTTGTGATTTATTATCTCACGATTTGGGTAAATTATTTTCATTATGACTGTTCAACAGTTATAAGAGTCTCAATAAATAGAAAAAGTTTAGCGATTTCCATGTCCAAAGTGCTCATATTTTCGAGATTTTTCGGAAGAAAAATAGAAAAAAAAGATTTATATGAAGCAGGTCATCATAAGTTCAAGCAATTGACTAAGTTTTAGACGGATGTTAATAATTTGATTAAAAGGGAATTATACCGTGGAATATTAGTTTTATTATGGTTTTCATAGTTTTTTTCTGCATCTCGTTAATGAGTAAAAATTTGGCTTTGTAATAATAATTGTTTTTAAATTTTATCTACAATACAAAAAAAAAAAGACGTCTTTCTAGTTATATTGTTTAATTATTGACAGTTACCAGCAAAACATCAGGCTTTGTTTTAAGAATCTTCTGATATCATCTATAACATAAATTGTAGTACGACTTTAAATAAAATATATCTATAAAATATTCTCATCCTTAAGTATATCCTACAAAAGAGATTTTTTATCAGTGTTAGGAACAGAAACAAAAATGGTTGAACCAATTAATGGAGATTAATATACAGTGTGATTATCAGATCCTAGGCTTTGAATGTCTGATTAATTGTGGTGCACGTGTGATCATAACTTGACTGTGATATGTAATTAGATTCAAGGTGAGGCAACAGGCTTTGAATTGTATTGGCATAATTAGTTACTATACATAACTCGAGGTAGATTGAACTAATAAAAAGATAATTCAAATTATGAAAATAGACACAATTAATAACTAAAACAGGTATTAGCAACAGGGATAGATCTTGAGGCAATTTATCGCATCTCAATTTTGTTTATTGAAAAGGATGACAGATTTACAAGGGAGGTATTGTACCTATTTTTTGTAACGGTTCTTTTAAACATATTCATTGAGAGATATAACAATATGTCACAATTAAGGACATTTATAACAGTGTTCAGAGAGCACATTCACGCTCTATCAACAATAAATAATACAGATAAAACAATAATACTAAAAGTAAATGAATATAGCCTAAAATAAAATAAAATAAAAATCATTCACTCAATATCTCCGAGCCAAGCCTTTCTCTCCACTCGTGGAAGGAAAGGCAGGACTCTAGGAGATCCCAGCGCCACTCACTCAGCCGCATCACTGGTATTAAGGACCAGTAGAGGCTTACAAGGGCACTATAATCTTAATAACTAATTAGATAAACAAACAAAATAAACCGATCTCCAGATTGAAAACGTTCCAATGCTGAGAATTTTCGTGACTAAAAAAGTTCGTAAAACTAAAAGGTAGTTATTTTCTTTATTTTTCTTCCCAAATAATTATCGATATGTTTATAAAAAGAAAAGCTTTATGAATGAGGTCGCCCAAAATTTATGGGTACGCTACTGAACTCTTTTATATATCATAGTTACAATAACCACTAAATTTCCTGATTTTACTAGAAGATTCATAAACACTCTATTACTTATTTAAGGTTATAAAATGTCAATTAATGATCTTTTGAAATCAACCAACGATAAATTATTATTATTTTTTAATAATATTAATATATTATAATATTATTTTTACTTTCACTTGCGTATATATGTAATATATAGTAAGGGTAAGTGTTGCGATCGTGAAAAGTATTGGATCTGAGTTTTCAACGGAAATACACGTTTTGAGGTACCCTGAGTCCAAATAACGAAGTCCTGAAAAATGGTCTGTGTGTGTGTGTGTGTGTGTGTGTGTGTGAACACTCCAGCTCGAAAACGAAAAGTCGTACGAAACTGATACCTGCCTAATGTAAATAGATAAATGCCTTATGTTCAACAAGTCTTCGTCTAAAGAACCTTTAATTAACAATTTCTCATTATTAAAAGTTCTAAATATAAAAAATGCTAAATATAACTTTTGAAAGAATTTGATTATTGGATAAAGGAGAAAAAAAAAATGCTTATCCAGGTCGAAAATGAATCTCCGGAAATAACAGTCAGAAGGCATACGGATAACATATCGTTGGAAAGCGGAGAATTTGAGAAAACACAATATCTAATATAGAAAGTTGTAGACGGTAACGGAGAGTGGCGAAAAAATTATAAATAATAATTTTTGAAAACTAATAATATTTACCGTAAATCACACTTTTTCAATACAAATTCGAAATATTTCATGGATACGTTTATAATCTTAAATATATTTACTGTAGTTTAATAACTCTAGATCTAGTATTATATTTAAATAATTAGATATCTATCGTCCGTTTATTCCGATAAATCATCATGTAACCTTTTAGAAAATTAAATTAGTGAATAATTTGATAAATTTACCCTTTGCGATATTCCAACAGAATCCACTTACAATCAGTGTGAGAAGTTTTGACCTGTCTATGACGGACAATGCAAATATATCCGTTTTAGTAAATTTTGCAATGGAAAATAACAAATTAATAACTAATAGTCGTACAATTCATAATCAACCGATGATATAATAAATAGGACTTTTGTTGTTTTAATAGTATTCATGATGTGCTAGCTGTAATCTTTTAGATTTTTTAGCTTTAGCTAAGTTAGAAATGCAATTCAAAAACTTTATATTAGCCCAACATGACGAGAAAATAATTTCTATTGAAAGTTAAGCGGTAAGTGAAATTTGTGTGTTGCGCGCACCAGATTTTTTATAATATATTATAGTCAGGCTCAACATGAAGACACATCAGCCAATCAAAATTCCCGGCCTACACCATTCCAAAGCCGATGACTTTATGATGAGGTCAGCATTCCCTCATTATAAAGTTTGTTCCCTGTGTCATTTAATCTCTGAAAAGTTTAATTAGAAACAAACTTCGGTTACTGGTGGGTCATCAAAGGGAGTCCAAACCAACCTTGATTAATATATACTAATTAACCTAATACTGAACTTGCAAAGTTTATTTATATAATTAGTTTATGTTTTTAATTAACTTGACTAAATATTTAACCTATATTTTCTGTTTAGATATTTTTCCGTTTCTTATTCGTACTATAGTAGCGACGTTCTGAAAGTACTGAGTATGAAGTAGTGATTTAACTTTATCAGCTGTGAAGTGAGTGGTTGAGAAAGTCAAGTCAGGATCAATTATTGATGTTGAAAAACACTGGTCGTTCAAAAACAAATAGCTAAATTGTTAATTTCGAAACAAGACAAGAGGCCGTACGGCTTTCATTATCTATATTAATAAAAACGTAAATGTTCGTTTAGTGAATAAATGTTCGTTTAGTTAACGAATCGGATGCAGTGAAAGAAATAGTAATACTTCTATTCATAATGTGGGTTACAAATAGCATCTTAAAATAGAGAGTAATATACTATGGATGTATGGATATAATATGGATATAACAACTACAATAGTTCACTCCAGGTCTCCTACAAAAGTGTGACTTCAAGAATGTAACTACAAGACAAGAGAGATTAGTCTAGAGGATCATGGGGGTAATATACTCAGGAATAGTTGGGGGGGGGGGGTGAATAAATTCAGTGAGGTCTAGGAAGTGTGTGAAAGAAGTTATTAACTATTAAGAATTGATATGTAGAAAGAGACCTTTAGCTGAAATCTATTATTGTTCCCTGAGTCTTGATAATGGGTTCTGTCCAGTCGATACCTTCTAGATAACTATTTCTAAGCTATCAGAGATAGCTTGACCTGGCTATCCAGGGATAGCTTTGTTCTTTAATCCATTGAGTTATGAGAACTGTCAATACAATACATGATTCGCCAATTGGCAAATTTAACAAACTCAATTATTAAAATAAAAGTTAAATTAATATTAATATTATTATTGAATATTTAATAGTTGACCGTTGCATTATAAAGGAAGAAGATGGTCCGGGGTTGCGGATAGAACTTAGAAGTTCTAAGTGAAACTCCTAGAGGAACACACCTCCCTGATGAAGACCTGCAAAGTCGGGTCGAAACGTTGGCTTTCAATAAAATAGTTTTACCACTATTTAGTCTTTTTATGACCGCAACCCCGGACCATCTCCTTTCTTTAATATTATTATTATTTGTTACTGATTAAGTCCATTCTGTAACTGTTTGTTCAAAACCGCTAATCTTCGAAACTTCTTCACCGATTGCTTTGAAATATTGACATAATGTTTCTATCGCATTCAGGAGTGTTTTATATGCATTTAATCACCCTCCGGTCTTTCGTTTCGGAATGGCTGTGTAGACTGTAGCGTCTAAATGGCTGTAACGATTTTAATTAAACATGGCTAAAGCCTTCTCCTTGAAGCCCTTTTAATATATGTATATATATATATATATATATATATATATATATATATATATATATATATATATATATATATATATATATATATGTATATATATATATATATATATATATATATATATATATATATATATATATATATATGTATATATATATATATATATGTATATATATATATATATATATATATATATATATATATATATATATATATATATATATATATATATATATATATATATATATATATATATTGGTCATGCTATATATATATAGCATTTCCAAGTCAATTTCAACCATTTTCCAAGTCAAATTCAACCTTTTCCAAATCAAATTAAACTTTTTCCAAGTCAAATTCAACCATTTCCATTTCAAATTAAACCTTTTCCAATTCAAATTCAACCGTTTCCATTTTAAATTAATGTTTCGAATTTTTGTAAATTTTTGATTTAAAAAAAAAAAAAGTATCATCCCTCCCCTACAATAAGAAGGCCTATTATTATGCTCCCCTAAGTAGAGTTTATTTCAATAATCATTTAATATTACGCCACTGTGTTTCGACTTATTTAAGTTTTTCGAATTTATTCAATGTAAGGTATATAGAAATTTATTCAATATTTTCAATATTTATTTAATATTTTATAGAAATGTATTCAATATTTTATAGAAATTTATTCAATATTATATTTTATTTATTAAATATTTAATTTTTTCAATATATTTGGAGCCGTAGATTTTGAAAACAACCTCCATTTTAAGATTAGGCGACTGTAGTTCGGTTTGTTTAAGTGTTTTTGATTTAAAAAAAAAAACAAAAACAATAACAATAAAATTTAAAAAAAAATACTAAGTACTAATTTATTTTTCAACCGAAATAAATAAAATATATATTGTCTCATTTTTAATTTAATTTTAGTTAACTTTTTTAATGCAGTGGTCTCCTCTTACAAAAATTATATGATTTCGAACAATTAGTTGAAAAATCTGAATATGTAAGGTTAAATTTATTCCTTGTTGCTTTTGCAGCTTTTTACTTTGTGTTTTGTGATTAATTTAACCTTAGCTTCATAATATTTATTTATTTATTCTAGAAAATATATTGATGAAACTTAGTACTGAAAAAAATCCAAAATAAAGTTCCGACATCCTTCCCCGAAAAGTTACTATGGGTTCAAAACTAAATTTGTAAATAACTCAAAAAATACACAATTTTTGTTCACACAATCGAAAAAAAAATCATAACGGATGATTTGGTGCAGAGATATAATGCTTTAAACATTTAGTAATTTTTCTTGGTAGATTTACAGACCTATTGCTTCTTATATAGACAATTATATGTTGCGATTTCTAGAGTTGGAAAACCAAACAATCTCTATATCTATACAAAGAATGGAACAATAAAGAATAAAGAATATCGAATATTCACAAGTATTGTTACATAAAATATATTTGAAGCAGCTGATTTCTTTTCTACTTCTTTTTTTTATTTAACCAGAATGAGCACAGCAACTTCACTGAGTGTTTAACCAATTCATTCAGTCTTTTTGACTTTCTAAACCATTCTCTTCACAGTTGATAAAGTTAAATCACTATTTATGTGTTATTTTGTAACGAAATTTTCGAACTATGGCCGCAAGACTTATAGTTATTTTAAAAATATTTGTTAACTATAAAAACACATTGCTGGCTCGTATAACTCTCCATTTTTATTAACCCTAAACTATCAGCTCTTAAATTGATAAATAAAAACAAAAGAATAATGAACTGCGTTTTTTATTTAATATAAATCTTGCGTTAACTACTTTACTCTCTTTTTGCCAAATCTTCAAAACTAAAACTAAAACAGAAACTGAATACACAAATATAAGGTATCGCTAAAAAGACCCACCTACAAAAACTTCAAACGTTCCAATCAAAATTATTGCGACTCATAACAAAAGCACCTTGGTACGTGACTAACAAAACTCTACATACTGACCTCCACTTTGCAACAGTTGACCAACATATAACGACCCTATATCAACGATTTTACACAAATTTAAATGGACATAATAACAGACTTATAAGAGACATGGCCACAGCTGACATACCTCAGAACATGAGGAGGAGACTAAAAAGGCGTTGGATGAGGGATCTCCTTCCTTAGACAACCTAAGTAATTGGAACAAGTTAGGGAAGAGGTACTGCTGAGTACTTTCCTTCCCCATGCCTGTCATGTCATTATATCATTATCGCCATCACATTTGCTGATTTTTAACAATAAGTTGACAGGCGCAAATACATATTTTATAAACAAAAAAAAAAAAAAATCTTGTGTTAATTTTGGGAAACCATATATAACACATTAGTGCAAAACATATATTGATTGCTTCAAAAAATATTTTATACCGTCTGTGATATTTAGTTTCTCTTTCTTTTGTGTGGAAATATCTACTTCTCCTGAAAGAAGTGTGGTAAGTGAAAGTTGTGTGATGATGTTTTTAATTTCTTGGTAATTCTGAATAAAATAAGAAGGATAAACTTTAAAACACAATTGTTAGCTTGTTAGAATCTGAAACAAAGTAACGTTAATGAAATGTTAAGCTTAATCGAAGTTGTTCAGATCGGCTTTGTTTGATTAGCCACTTTGCTACTTTGCTTTTAGCGGCGTAGTTAGGAACTGAAAAATTCACTGATGGAACTAACAGGATAGCTTAGAAGTTTATTTGCTACATCCAACAGTCAGTTCCTCTTCAAACAGAAAGTTTTTTTGAAAAAAACAAAAAGTTTTTCCACTCCTTCAATAGCAGTAATAATGAAACTCACCTGTTCGAGGTCGATTCTAGCTCATAGTCAGCATTATTAGTTTCAAAACAACCGAGTGTTAAAAACAACGCGTTACTATTGCTCGTCTTATCAAAAGTCATGGTACATTAATTGAGACCTCTAAACCCTAGAACTGTGGTGTGGCACACACCATTTTAAATATTAATTTCAAAAGACTCATATACATGACTACAATAAGACCTATTTGGACTTAAGGAATTGACCTTCGGGGCTCCACTAAGCCATCGAATTCCTCTCGCATCCAATCCTTACAATCCAAAATCCTTGGTAAAATCCTCGATGCTCCTTACTTTGTCACAAACTAAATCATCCATAACGACCTTAATGTTCCTTATGTTTCTGACCTGGCCCAATCCAGATAGCTATCCTTCCATAATAAACTTCAGAACCATCCTAACTCTCTCGTTTCTAACCTTGCTTCCTTTTCGATACCTGACAACCCACTGAGACGTCTGAAAAGAAGATGGCCTCGAGATCTCCTTTTGTAAATACATTTTTAGAGTGCTACCAGTGGGTAGTTTCTCAACAAATGATTTCATGCTGTTATATTCCACACATTTGTTCACATTTACTGAATGTATTTTTACTTGTAATACAGTTGCAAATATCATCAATAAATAAAAAAAAAATATATTAATTTACTTTTATATAAGTAGCTCTTTGGCCAATGTTTTTCATGTAAACATTATATTATGTAAACATTATATTAAGCTAATTAGGATCTTTAGTGCTCCATTATTGGCCTCATATAATTATTGGGGTTTATCGAAAGTCATTGTGCGGTATCCCACATCTCAGTGTGCTATCTACGTAACTGTTCCTAATTTCGTATCCCAGTGTTTAATCTGTTATTTTGAAACTTCGAATAATTCAGAAATGGATTTCTAATGTTTTATTTGTTAATTAATGGTATTTTTCAATTCAGACATTAATGTATAGAAACTATTTATTTTCTTACCTTTACTTTTTTTTTTTTTTTACTGAAATTTACAACTGTATTACAAAGAAAATACATCAAGTAAATGTGACATGTACAACATGAAGAGAAACTACCCATTGGTAGAACTCAAATTAAAGTTCTATATTAGAAGATCACGAGACCATCTTCTTTTCAGACGCCTCGGAGGGTTATCAGGGATCGAGGAGGAAGCAAGGTTTGAAACGAGAGGGTTCGGATGGTTCTGCAGTTTGTTATGGAAGGATAGGTATCTGGATTGGGCCAAATCGATTAAGGTCATTATGAATGATTTTATTTGTGAATAAGTAAGGAGCGTTGCGGATTTTCCGAAGGATTTTGGATTGTAAGGATTGGATACGAGAGGAATTAGATGGTTTAGTGGAGCCCCAAAGCTCAATTCCGTAAGTCCAAATAGGTCTTATTATTGTCATATATATGAGTCGTTTGTAATAGGTTGAAAGCTTAACCTTTACTAAGTAAGGAAAGTATTGCGATAGGGTAAAATTTCCAATACGCGGTTTTGACGGATCTATACGTTTCAGAGCCCCTTGAGTCCAAAAAACACATTTTTATTTTTTTTTTGCTACCTCACTACCGAAGGTAAGGGGAAGCTTTGTATTTATGCGCGGGTTAAAAAAAATTGTGTCCTCAAATCGAAAATTTTCAATCGCGTTTTACGTTTCAGACATCAAATTTGGTTCGGTGTCTGTCTGTTGTCAAATCGATGTAACGGGCATATCATATTTATCCGATTTACATGAAATTTTCAGAGATTGTGCAGGCTGGCGTCTAGATGGTCCCATATCAATTTTATCAAAAGCCATATAACACTTCCGCTTGCGCACGCATATATGTATTTTCTTGGATATGGCAGTATTTCAGAAACAGCTCGTTCAATTTGGCTCAAAGTTGGAAAAAAGGCAAGTAATAACAAAAAAGCAATGTAGTGTCAATTTTATTCGATCCTGTCTTCCACTTTCTCTTATATATGCGCAAACATGTTTTCCTTGATACGTCTATAGCTTTAAAACCGCAAGTTCGATTTGGTTGAAATTTAGAGCGAAGTTAGGGATTGGTAAAAAGATAATCAAGAATATATCAATTTTATCAAATTCTATCCACTATTTCCAAAAACAATTCTTCCGCTTTCAGATCAGGAATGAATTATTCAGGATGTATTATTTGACACGCCTATAGTCGGAAAACGGTTCATTCGATTTGACCCAAAGTTGGGAGAAATTTGCAGAATAGTATAGAAATCACTAAGTATCAATTTCATTGGATTCCATTTAATAATTAAAATTAATATAAATAATTGTTAACAATATAATGGCTGTGAAATGTGAAAAAAATTTACCATATGGAGTAGGAGTTAGGTTATTACAATATTTTTATAAGGTTATAAAATTTTAGATGTTATTCAAAAAGTTAATTTATACTATTTTGTTTGGTCAATTCCAAATGTTACTGGAATGACACTTCCTGCCGTTACTTAGATTTCCTGTGATTTTCCATTAATTTAAATTAATTGTTATTCTGAGTTAGTAAAAAAAAAACTTTATTTGTAATAGTGTTTATTTATATTAAAGTTGAATCACCTCGTATTTAATTTATCTCCTTAAATATCAAATATGTGTGAACATCACGCATATTTTTATATTCCAGCATAGTTTTGTTCTGACTAAGGAAAAGGTCTCGTTAACTCCGAACAAACAAAAAGTTTATTTTTTCGTTCCATCCATTTTACGAGTGAAAACATGCCTATTTAGTATAGATTACTACTGGTAAAGGTCGTATGTAATAATGAAGAGAAGAATAGTTGGGTGATCAGTCAAATAAGAAGGCAAAAATAAATGATAATATTTATTTTGACATTTGCCGACGTTTCGACCTGAAGTTCAGGCCTTCATCAGGGCTAAGAAAATAACCAGATAACAAGGTATGAGAAACATAAGTAGCGATGATAAAAAAATTAAAGTAGGATGAAGTTGTAAGAATAATGACAATACTAAGAACTAAGAGATAAATAATAATAACCGTTACAAGGTGTGGAATGAAAAAGTAAACATAATCAAAAAAGGTGACATAAGTGTTAAAATGGGAATCTTAGAACAAAATATAAAACAGAAAAAAGGAATATGAAGTTATATAAGAAATGAAAATAAATAGTAAAATTAAGACATTGAGAATGGAGTAGTTAGATAGAAAATTGAGATATCGTAAAGTCTATCAAGATGTACAGACAATGTATAATATAATAAAGAGTTAAAACAGAGAAAAGTAATTTGTCCTCTTTTTTCAAAGATATACTCTAATATATTTTTAGGTCCATTGAAAAATATTGTTCATTGTATATTTATTATATATTTTTCATAGCGAACAGAACAAAAATAATATTTATCTGGAAGGAAACATGGTTTTTATCTCAAAGAGTGCTGTTAAAATCCACTGAAACACAATAGTCTATTCATTAAGGGAAGGGATGTTTTCGACAGCCTGTCACTGTTACTACCCACGGTAGCAGTTACTGTCATGTTATTTCAACCTGTTATTTTCTCTAACAAGCTACCCACTTCTACTGCTTTTAGCACAACAACGAAAAAAATACCATTGACTTCCGAAAGATAGAAATTTAGTTTAAAAAGGAAAAAAAAACTACAAAAATCACATGATAAAAATTGAATAAAAGAAAAATAATATCTGGTTTGTCCACTCACACTGCCTATTTCAGAAAAAAAAAATTATGTTTACATATGACCATAAATAAACAAAAAAAATTTAATTAGATTTATTTTCCTAAAAATTGATCAACGAAAAGATTTCAGTACAATTTATTTGATAAACTAAAGCAATGTAAACCGGCTTAAGGTAGATCAGTCTAAAAATTTCAATAAGCTAATATTACTGATCAAAAACTTTTTCCCATAGCTTAATTTTGTCAAACAATAATTTCTGTTAAAAGTAGAGGAAATAGTGAAGCTTGTGTGATTCAGGCAACAGATTTTCTTACTTTCACTAAGTTATCTTTTTTCTCTCATTTGCCCTTTCTGACACCAGGATATGAACTCGTAATCTTGCATTGGAAATTGAAGAGCTGTAACTTCCTTAATAGTAGTCCAAAATGATCGATTTTTATATAGTTTTAAACTGTGTTTAGGCTCAGGGGGCTCTGAAACGTTTTCCATTTCTTGGGCGCAAGCTATTGCGCATGAAGCACGGAATTTTTGTCACAGGCATCAGACATATAAACAAAGAAGTAATAAAATCGGTTCAGTAGTTCTCGAGAAAATCTTGGCACAGACAGGCAGACCAATGGCTAAAAATGTGTTTTTCGGACTCAGGGGGCTCTGAAACGTACAGATTCGTCGAAAACCGCATTTCGGAAATTTGATCCTATAGCAATACTTTCCTTACATAGTTAGTATAGCTAGGAAAGTAAAAAACAATATGACAGTAAAAATATTAACTTAATTTAAAAATGATTTCAGTTTATTAAAAACGATAAGGCAATCCCCTACGATATAGAAATTGGACAAAAAAAGATTTTTAAAGCTAAGGACATAAAAAAAAAATTCGGTTATTACCGAAATATTATTAGATTGAATGCAACCAACTATGTGTGTTGAATAGATTTTACTGATAATTATTGTAAATGATGTACAGATTATAGTTTATACGAAAAAAAAAGTTTCCCTTATATCGATTATTCTTCCAATGCAAAAATGTAAAAAAAAAAAAAACGACTTTCACTTCTTCTTAGTAGAAATAGGTATTTTCAGTTTGGTCCTATATAACATCGTTATTTTAACTTTTTTGGTGTGGAGGTCACGCCAAGCATGTCAATATTTTTGTAGGCCGCCTTTTTTTCGACATTTTCTTATTACCTTACGATTCAAGTGAAAAGCAAATGGTTATTCATGAATTCTTAGTACCAAATTAAATAGACCATGTTTCCCGATCTTCAGATTGAAAACGCCCCAATCCCGAAAATGTTCGTAAATATAATATTTGTAAGTAACGATGAGATGAAGCTGTTTACGAAGTTTCAGGCGGATGTTAATAATTTGATAAAACTGAGGTCTATACCACGGACTATATAGTTGGTTAAAATATTTAATGTTTTAAAGTAAATAAAATTCAAAATTTTTCAATAGCTTTTATAATGTTATAACCAAATTTTGTTTAATGCTGTTTGTTTCAAAAATCTCTTTGACCTATTTCTCTCTTATTGAATCGCCATAACGTTTAGAGAACTGAAAACGTATTCAATTCATAAATTTTTTTTAATACCTTTACTATCACAATGATTTTTTCTTTCATTAAATTTTTATTATGTAATTTTAAATCTTTTTTTTTAAAGTAAATTTTTATCTTACAGAAACTAGAATTAGTTTTGGCTTTGTGCTAACAACAGAAGTAAATTTATTATTTCCAAAAAAAATTAACATTAATTTCCATGTAACATAAAGCAAAATAAATAAAAGTTGATTCCCAATATTGACCTAAATATTTGTTTTTTCATCATTGATGAATTGTAAAAAAAAAAAGATAACATTGCTTCAATTGATGTAAACCTTCCAAAAAATAAAAAATATAAGATTTTGTAGTAGCACATATGAAAAATATTTAGAACACCATATCTTTGTACCGAATTGTCCGATTTCTATGATTTTTTAGGAAATTTCGTAAACATTAAGAAAAACCCACATCAACAAAAGTGTATAATTCTGGAGTTATTCGGAAATCAAATTTTTACAATCCCTCATAACTTTTTTTCAGTTTCTTTTCGTTTAATTACTTTATATAGATAAATTAAAGGAGAAGACTTTAGCCAATTTTCATTGAAATTGGTACATTCGTTTAGCCGTTTCAGTTTGTACCAACACCTGTTTTTCGGTTGCCATCTTGGAAGAAAAGGGCGGGTACTAGTGTCGAAGTATGGATATTATCCTAGGGAGAAGGGAGAGCTGAGTTTGAATCCAAATTTGAAAAAAATCGGTCTAGTACTCTCGGAGCCGCGGATAGAGGACGGATACAATTTTTGGTTTATTACTTTGAATAATGAACCATTGTGATCGACTACAAAATTCATAAACTTAATCCCTCTCAAAATTTGAGGCTTTACGTTTCGACGTAGAATTCGAAAAACGAATAAACGTCCGTCCGCCGTCCGCGCATTTTTTTCGAGACTACTCAATCGATTTTTTTCAAGTTTCGATTTAAAATCAGAGGTCACCCGAGGGTGATCCTCCTTCGTCGGCATTATTATCCGCCTTTTACTTTCAAAATGGCGGCAGAAAACCTGCGTTGCTATAGACTGTAGCACCTAAACGAATGTGCTGATTTCAATGAAGCTTCGCTAAATTCATTTTCTCGACACCCATTAAACTTATCAATTTAACATACTTCAACGAAAAGAAGCTGGAAAATAAGTTCAAGGGATAGTAAAAATGTGTTTTTAAAAGTTTACGTAATTTTCTAAAAAACAAAAAAAATGCATTAAAATCGGACAATTAGGAAGAAAGATATGGTCTCTTGTTTTTTTTTTATATGTTCTGCTGCAAAGGTTATATCCTTCATTTTGGTTTTTCAATTTTTTGAAAAACATTTTCAATTTTTCAATTTTTTGAGTTTCAAAACAACAGAGTGTTAGAAACAACGCGATACTATTGGTAGTCTTATCAAAAGTCATGGTATATTAATTGAGACCTCTAAACCCTAGAACTGTGGTGTGGTACACACCATTTTAAATATTAATTTCAAAAGACTCATATACTTGACTATAATAAGACCTATTTGGACTTACGGAGTTGAGCTATGGGGCTCCACTAAACCATCGAATTCCTCTCGCACCCAATCCTTACAATCCAAAATCCTTCGTAAAATCCTCAATGCTCCTTACTTTGTCACTAATAAAATTATCCATAAAGATCTTAATGTTCTTTATGTTTCAGATCTGGCCCAATCCAGATACCTATCCTTCCATAATAAACTTCAGAATCATCCCAACCCTCTCGTTTCTAACCTTGCTTCCTCTTCAATTCCTGATAACCCTCCGAGGCGTCTGAAAAGAAGATGGCCCCGTGATCTCCTAATGTAGTCCTTTCATTAGAGTGCTACCATTGGGTAGTTACTCAGCAAGTGTATTCATGTCATTATATCAATTATGTCCAAATTTACTTGATGTATTTATGTAATACAGTTGTAAATGTCATAAAGAAATTTAAAAAAAAAAAAAAACCTTTTATTTATTTTTCTTTGTCACTAGGAAGGTAATGTAACTTTAGATGTATAATTGTTTGGAAATAATAAACCATTGTGAAATAATTAGCAGCGTTTTTTTATTCGATTTTCGAAATCTATGTATCGTGAAACGTTTTTTTTAACCTCGAATTTTTATGATAAGTCGAATTTTTCGGACGTTTACAATAACTCATCATTGAAAATAATAAACCAATATGCAGCTTCTTAGAGAAAAAATATCTATGAAGTTCTCGGATGGTTATACAGGTAGTATATATATTTGGAACTCTTTCTAATAAACGAAGTAAGTATTCTTTTTTTTTTCTTATTAATTTTTTTTTTTATTACCTTTTTTTTATTTTTATTAATTTTTTTTAATTTAATGTTGTATCATGTTTGATTTATCCTGTTATTCCAAGTTTTCTTTTGTTATAATTGTTTATAGGAAGGAGATGGTCCGGAGTGGCGGTCATAAATAGGCTAAATAGTGGTAAAACTATTTTTATTAAAAGCCGACGTTTCGACCCGACTTTGCAGGTCTTCTTTCAGGCAACTTAAGTTCTAAGTGAAACTGCTAGCTGAACACACCTCCCTGAAGAAGACCTGCAAAGTCGGGTCGAAACGTCGGTTTTAATAAAAATAGTTTTACCACTATTTAGCCTATTTATGACCGCCACCCCGGACCATCTCCTTCCTTTATAATGCAACGGTCAACTATTAAATATTAAATATAATTGGTAATTGGTTGACTGTCGTGGATAATGAAGAGAAGAATAGTTGGGGTGGTAAGTCAAAAAAGAAGGCAAAAATAAATGATAATATTTATTTTTACTATTCACTATATCTTAATTTTACTATTTATTTCCATTTCTTATATAACTTCATTTTTTTCTGTTTTACATTTTATTCTAAGATTCCCTTTACAATACTTATGTCACCTTTTTGACTATGTTTACTTCATCATTCCACACTTTGTACCTGTTATTATTATTTGTCTCTTGTTCTTACTATTGTCATTATTCTAATAACTTCATTTTACTGTAATTTTTATATTTCTCATACCTTGTTATCTCATTCTTTTCTTAGCCCCCTGATGATGGCCTTCAGGTCGAAACGTCGGCATATGTAAAAATAAATATTATCATTTATTTTTGCCTTCTTTTTTGACTGACCACCTCAACTATTCTCTTCATAATTTTTTATTGTATTTATTTTAACTTCTATATGTAATTTATTAAATAAACGTTTTGGGAGGTTGAAAAAAAAAAGTATTTATTCTATGATTGTGTTTCATACATCCCAAATACTCAATGTCCTTAATTGAGGCAAAATGTATTTTTTTTCTCGATAAAAAAAATTATTAATTAATAAACGAAGATTAGATAGGCGTTTATGACCTCGGGATTTCACGCCCCTAAGCCCTAAACAACAACAACAACAACTCTTTCTAATATCTCAATGACCAGAGAACTGTTCAGGGGACCGAAGACTAGGTTTAGGAACACTAGGTATAGAACAAAGGACTGAGACAGGCAGATAATTAAGGTGTGGATGGAATAATAGAGGCCGTCCACTTCTCTCTAAGGCACCTCCAGCCTCTAGCCTCTTCAGTCAGGATCACACCCGATCTGGTATTGACATCAAGTAGGATAACCTTCAGTATATAGCAGGAGTAGGGAGCGAAGGATATACTCTTAATAAAATAAATCCACTTATTATTTAATGAGGAAAGAGTCATAAATGATCCCGAGGTTTATAAAAGAAATATGAATAAAATGAAATTTTTTATGAAAAAAATCTGGTGCGCGCAACACACAACTTTCACTTACCGATCTACTTTGAATAGAAATTATTTTCTGGCAAAGCTGGGCTATTACAAAATTTTTTGAAGTGCATTTTAAACGGAGCTAAAGCTTAAAGCTTACAGATAACAAGTCATTAAGACCATTATAATTACAAAATCTCTATTTAATATATCGACAACGGGCAATAAAAATCTAGTCACTCCGTCTGCTTTTATAAACCACACAACTTTCTTTACTTTTGTAAACCTCAGAATGACTAACTCCAATTTCAATATTTTTGAGTGTTGTCATTTTAGTTGAAAAAGTTATCTATGCAAAATATGAGTAAGTTGATTCCGGAGGTAGTAGTGATTGCAGTGTTGAAATATAGAACTGAGAATAAAGGTATAAATTTAGGTACTTATTTCTTAGGAAAGATGTTCTTAGGAAAGACACTTTATTAAATATCTGTAGAAAAAAGGTTTTTATAGTCTCAACAATTAAAAAAGAATATTTTAAATTTATCCAAATTTTCGCCTCTTCAGGGAAAAAAACCCAGAGACCATATCTTTCCTCCTAATTGTCCGATTTTAACGATTTTTTTTGTTTGTTTTAGGAAATTCTATAAACTTTTAAAAAATCATACAATATCCACAAAGTGTATACGTTTTGAGTTATTCGGAATTTAATTTTACCATCCCTCGTAACTTTTTTTCCAGCTTCTTTTCGTTGAAGTATGTTATATAGATAAATTTAAAGGGTGTCGAGAAAATGACTTTAGCGAAGTTTCATTGAAATCGGTACATTCGTTTAGGCGCTACAGTCTATAGCAACGCAGGTTTTTCTGCATTTTCATTTTTTTCTGCTTTATTAACTAATCAAATTCTTTCAAAATTTATATTTAGCATTTTTTCATAACTCTGAATAATGTAATATGATTAACTTTTTAAAATAAACCATATTAAAGGCACTTTAAAGAAAGACGTATATGATCATTGGGCATTTAAGTCCTGTAAAGTGACATCAACGGGTATAAGACCTAATTGATATTAAAGACCACTTAATTGTACAATGATACACAGAGTTCAATCGAAATCGTTAGAGCTATTTTTCAGAAAATTGTAAAAATGCGTTTCAGCGTTGATGTAAAGTGGCACTTCCGGTTAGCCGATTTGAAGAAAAAGGTTGCCGTCACATCCAAGGCATATACCTATCTTAAATACGTAATATCAGTTTCGTACGACATTTCGTTTTCGAGCTAGAGTGTTCACAAACACACAGACCATTTTTCAGGACTTGGTCATTTGGACTCAGGATACCCCAAAACGTGTATTTCCGTAGAAAAGGAAATATTAAAATATTTCCACGATCGCAATACTTACCCTTACTATATATTACATATATACGTAAGTGAAAGTAAAAAAAAAACCTGATGGAATAAATCATGGATGAAGAATAGTGTAGCCCAAAATCAGTATTGGTATTGCACTTTGCAAGACCAAGACCACCTAACTGTTACAAGAACAACAGCAAGGCCGGTAAAACAAATTGATTTTTTGAATAAAAATTAAGGCAAAATAGTTACTAATACTTAACAATTTTAGTTAATATATGTAAAGAATTGGTGTAACTAATATACTTTTGCATTTAACTCTTTTAAGTTTCATTCGGTCTTAGTTAGGTTTCTTCAATCTAAAAAAAAATGCAGTAATATTATATTTTGCACAAATAATAATACATTCTCCTGTAGATTTGTATAAGTATATTCACACTTACATATATTATATATTCCACTACACTGATTATTACAGTCTATTTACTTCAGTTTAGGATCTTGTTACTTAGCTTGCTCTGTTTATATTTTAATGTACTTACTGTTTATAATTTTAATAAGCTTATCCACATTGTTTATAATTTTTTGTCTAAATATTATGTAACTTCCACAATTCTCTATATCTTTTTGTATCGTGTTCGTTCTAGCCCTGAAGAAGATCTGCAAAGTCGGTTCGAAACGTTGGCTTTTAACAATATAGTTCTGCCACTATTCTGCCTATTTATGACCGCCACCCCGGACCATCTGCTTCCTTTATAATGCAATGGTCAACTATTAAATATTTAATATCTCTATATTAAAAAGCCAATAAGTAATTACAGGACTGATGGGTGCACAAGACTAAGGTCTCGCATATGGCAACATTTGTGGGAAACCTGCGACCTCGAGACCTATATTTCACATGCGTTTTCTATTCTCCTGCGATAAACCAGCAGGTCGTTCCTGAACTCAGCAGGCAGATCTTTCAACAGATTGATGGAATCCATCGATAGAAATAGCGCTAAGTTAAGAAACTTGCCTGATATAAATCAATTAGGGTAACAGCACCAGTGATGGACATAGCTAAGGAATTGTTTTTTTCTTTTTTGGCTTATACCGCCGTAATTATTATAGTTATATAATTCTACGTTGGACATTTAGAATAGTCTCCTTTTTCTATTTAATACTTTTTTTTTTATCTTCAAATATCCATCCGCACATGTCACGATAGTGAGAATTAGCAAATTTGTTGTTACACCACAAAATGGCATGATGAATAATAGTACCCAGCATTACCTCAACACTTTAAAATAGAAAAATATTCAGTTATGCAGGTATAATCTCCATTTTAAAAAAACAACAAATAAGACACCTTTTTGCACTTGTGACACCATGAAATTCAATTGTTCTAGTAATGGCCAGGGAGTCGGTACCAGTAATGGACATACCTCAGAAATATTCCAAAATCTTTATTTAATTATAATGTTCAACTTACTCTTAGCAAAACTGTTAGTAGGGAGGTGTGAAACAAACTGATTTCAAGAGCACTATAGAAACAACAATGATAGGCATTTTAAAATTTTCTTTTGAGGACTTTGTTCATACAGTTGTCAATAGAGGTACATCAATATAGAAAAAAAATTGGAACCTTTAAATCAACAAGGAAGCTTATTATTTACATTTAAAGTCCAACTTGTCCATTACTGGGCACCTGTCCTAATTATGAAATTACATATCTCATAATATAACTGAAGCTTTCACATAAAAAATAAATGAACAAAAAATTTAAAATAAAAATTCAACAAAGAAAGCCGCCTGAGTGGTCATCTCATAAATTTTTTTTTCTTCGTTTTACATTGAAATTTTAAATTTATTCTATACGTTTAAATCTGAATTAATTATTTTTTTTTATATTAATGTCTATATTTTGAGTAGCTTAATTAATATTTCTCATGTCGTAGAAATAAGCGTTTTTTAAAAATAAATAAAGATTGTTGCAGGTATTAAATAATTCATTTAATGTTGATTTACTTACATTATTTTGTTATTCTATTTTTTGTGGTCATGATTAAATGATTTTTTGTATTTATAATTTCAATTTCTGAAACTACAAAATAAGTGTTTGTTTCCTGTAGTGACAAAATAATTCATTGGGTATCCTGCCCCTCCCCCCCATGATTTATATGTATTTTAATATATTATATATATTTCCTATTTACATTCTTATCCTCGGTTTACCATTACTCATACTTTTTGGAACCAAAAATTATTAAACATTTATTTCCTAACTGATGCGTTCACCCTAATGAGAAAATATTTTTAAAAATACTTAAAGAATATCTCTCCATTGTATTAATAAGTTTATAGTGACTCCGTCATATTTTATTTTATATATACAAAGCGAACCGGACCATAACGTAGACGGCACATTTCTTATTCCCAGAATTATTTCTTATTATGATTACAAATTAACAATAAGAATAATTATAACTAATAGGCCCTATATTGTTTTCAAATGCCAAATTAATAAGAAAAGAAAATATTGCAACGTATCGAAAGATAAAGAAATCAATTGTTACTTTATCGATAAATATAAAAAAAAGGAAAGAAAAATTAATTTAAATCTTCATTAATGTTTGGAACCAACATGTTTACAATAAGATGCATCTTTGATAAAAATTGTCCGATTTCGATGATTTGTTTTTCCTTTTGCAGAAAATTTAATAATCTTTTATATAATCATGGGCACGACAAAGGGAAAAGTGTATAATTTTTTAGTTATTCGCAAATAAAGTTTGTTTTCTTTCATAACTTGTTTGCCTGAATTTTCGGGGTGATTGGACTATTTTGCCCGCCTGAAGGAGAAGGAAGCCTTCGAAATTGGTGGCTCAATCTTGAGATTTGGTGAAGAATTAACGATGATATGGCTTGCCGATCAAAAACACCATCGATAAATAATATAAACTCCTCCTCTCTCGATCATAGAGACCTCAAGTCATGAGACATGTATTCAATGACAGTACTACAATTAATGTAAGATTGTGTGAATGCGAACCCTATGTCTTGCGTTTCTCGAAAATAGTACGTTTTTGGGCTTGAAATCGCAGGGCCTGAAAATATCACCAGTATCGAAGCCTAGCAAAATGTTTGTATTGACTTTATTTATTTTAAAAAGAAAAAAAAAGTGGAGAATACGATTCGCTAATCTGACGTGTAATTCTGAATAAAATGGTACCCCATTCATGGTATTTGAGCATGATAGGAGCTTATATTTGATACAAAACCGATTTCGATCCTTACTGTAATAATATATGTGTGGATTATATAAATAATAAATATAAGGCGTGATACATGATATAGATTTTTGAGGAAATTAAAAGATTAGTCTGCGGCTTCGTTCCGTTTATTTTATGTTGATAAAAAATAATACAATCTGAACTACAGAATACATGTAAATTACAGTTACACGATTGGAGGAACAAGTAGTATAATTAAATGGACGGTTGTATAATTTGTAAAATGGGGGTTAATCAGCCGTTACTCGGACTGGAGTCGTAATTAAATTTTTAATTTATTTATCAGAGAGAGTGGCCTCAGGTGGTTTGGATTTGAGTTAAACCTAACGTAACTAACTCAACGATTAATTAAGCCATTAGCCCGCAACGTCAGCGCCACACAACATATGATAAAGAACCTAAACAGGAAGGACTGACTACATTAAGCACATTAAGCTCTGCTAACGACTTGGCTGGTTCATTGGATAACTCGATCCTCTCTGCGGTTTGAGGTGGTCCAGTTGGATGGGCAGTCTCCATTAAACTGTAAGGAGAAATTAGTTAGCCGATTCCTCGTTAGGACATGGGTTACTCTGATTTGAAAGTCATTTGTCCTCCCACGAACGTACAACGAGATAGGATCTGAAGGATTATTAAATAAATTAAAGTGAAATTATTTCTTTAAAAGCTTGAAGATTGCGAAACTTACTTGAGCTTAAAATTTTAAGACTTTAAGGCTCAGTTTTGCAACGATCGAAATTTGAACAAGAAGCCAGTTCAAAAGAGGAACCACGCCAAGGAAAAACATCTGATTCGGTGCGCGCAAAACACAACTTTCCCTTACCACCCTCTTCTTATCAGAAATAATCATTTTCAAACAAAGAGTAAGTGAAAAATAAAATTATAAAGGCTATATTGATTTATTTTTCACTAGCTGATGTACCCGTCGTCGACGGGTAGATTACGATGAGATGAAACTATTTACGAAGTTTCAGTCGGATGTTAATAATTCGATAAAAACTTGTCTGTACCACGGACAATATTATCTAAACTCAACTATTTCCTCACTACTGTAAAATAATTATTTATTAATTCACTTTTCATCCCGGTTAGGCTCAATTTTAAATTGGCGTATTGACTGGTTATCAAATTGATAAATTGAAAATGCTATTATTTTCAACGAAATATGTTTTGGTAACACAACAGTCACTAAATTAATATTTGCAGCATTGATCGGAATTTGACTATACATTGCAGATTAGGATGAACTGATCTCGAAATAGAATGGGATAAAGTGATGCAAACGTGACACTTATAACTAGTTACGTCACTGGAAAAAAGGTGGCCTACAAAAATATTGAGCCGTTCGGCCTAAATAATCTCTTTATTTTGACAATTTGGGGGTGTAGGTCACGCCAAACGGCTTAAATTTTTGAAGACCAACTTTTTTTTTTGACTTTGTGCTCAAATTATCATACCAACCAAGTAGAAAGCAAATGGGTATTTACGAGTTTTTAGTACCTAATTAAATAGATAAAGTTTGGCTCCCTCCAGATTGAAAACGCCCCAATTCCAAGAGTTTTCGTAAATAAAATATTTTTAGATTACGATGAGATGAAACAATTTACGAAGTCGGCTGTTAATAATTCGATAAAAACGTGTCTGTACCACGGACAATATTATCTAAACTCAACTATTTCCTCACTACTGTAAAATAATTATTTATTAATTCACTTTTCATCCCGGTTAGGCTCAATTTTAAATTGGCGTATTGACTGGTTATCAAATTGATAAATTTAAAATTCTATTATTTTCCACGAAATACGTTTTGGTTACACAACAGTCACTAAATTAATATTTGCAGCATTGATTGGAATTTTACTATACATTGGAGATTGGAATGAACTGATCTCGAAATAGAGTGGGTGAATATAATGCCGACGTGACACTTATAACTAGTTACGTCACTGGAAAAAAGGTGGCCTACAAAAATATTGAGCCGTTCGGCCTAAATAATCTCTTTATTTTGACAATTTGGGGGTCACTCCAAACGGCTTAAATTTTTGAAGGCCAACTTTTTTTTTGTTCGACTTTGTGCTCAAATTATCATACCAACCAAGTAGAAAGCAAATGGGTATTTACGAGTTTTTAGTACCTAATTAAATAGATAAAGTTTGGCCCTCTCCAGATTGAAAACGCCCCAATTCCAAGAGTTTTCGTAAATAAAATATTTTTAGATTACGATGAGATGAAACTATTTACAAAGTTTCAGTCGGATGTTAATAATTCGATAAAAACGTGTCTGTACCACGGACTGTATTATCTAAACTCAACTATTTGCTCACTACTGTAAAATAATTATTTATTAATTCACTTTTCATCCCGGTTAGGCTCAATTTTAAATTGGGTATTGACTGGTTATCAAATTGATAAATTTAAAATGCTATTATTTTCCACGAAATATGTTTTGGTAACACAACAGTCACTAAATTAATATTTGCAGCATTCATCGGAATTTTGCTATATCTTGGAGATTGGGATGAACTGATCTCGAAATAGAATGGGATAAAGTGATGCAAACGTGACACTTGTAACTAGTTACGCCACTGGAAAAGACCATTAAGCATCACCAGACAGCATCTAATGCCTTGATCACGCACCACGCTTGTGAAGCATGCTGGATTGAGTCTGGGCTGCTTTATGGATCGTCAAATGTTTGTCAAGTTTCACGCTTATCGTCTTCATGGGAATCAGATGTTTTGATAGGCTTAAATTGCCTTATACGAACTTTAATTCTGTTTGATAGCAATAAAGGTTAATACTATATTAATGGTTTAATAATAATAAAAAAAAAAAAAAAAAAAACTGTACCAATAGAATCCATAGAAAGTCTTTTGTTCAGTATCTCGTGAGGAAATATGGTTGAGCATGGTGATTTGCCCGAGATCAAGCTCAACCACCTCTTTTTTTCCCTTTGATTATTTCATAAAAAAACACTTTACAGAACTAGGATATACCAGAATAAATTTAAACTAGCCACAGAGTCTAGTCCGTCACCCGGAGCATGGAACACAGCGCCTTGCTCACTGAGGCAGTTATCAATAATATAGTGAAACAAATAATTTTATTTTGTTAGTAGTTAAAGACCAATAGTCTATTAAAAAAAGTATTTATTGTTATTCGAGAGAAATAACACTTCGTTTTAGATATTATGTAAATCTTCAATATTTTTATTTGAATATCAACATATCACAACAAAAGTAAAATTAAAAAAAAAAAAAATCTGGTTTGTCCACTCACAGGACTTTCCTACCTATTTCAGAAAAAAATTTATATTTTTCCATATGTTCATGAAGAAACCAAAAAAAAAATTGAATTACATTTATTTTCTGGAAAATTTATCAAAGAAAAGATTTGAGTACGATTTATTTGATAAACTAAAGCAATGCAAACCGGCTTATGGTAGATCAGTGTAAAAATTTCAATACCCTCTAATATTGCTGATCAAAAACTTTTTGCTATAGCTAAATTTTGTTAAACAATAATTTATGTTCGTAACTTCGTTAATAGTTGTCCACAATGAACGATTTTTATATGGCTTTGTAGGGAATTTCATTACCTTTTAAACGACAGGCTAAACGGCATATTTTTGGGACTCGGGGGTCTCTAAACCTATAGATCCGTCGAAAACCGGATGTCGGAAATTTGACCCGATTACAATACTTTCCTTACCTAGTTAGTATATGTAAGAAAGTACAAATGTACCACTAAAATCCATAGAGGGTTCTTGTTCAGTATCTCCTGAGGAAATATGGTTGAGCATGGTGATTTGGGCCGAGATCACACACAACCACCTGTTTTTACCTTTGATTAATTATTTCATAAAAAAAAAAAATAAACACTTTACAGAAGTTGGATATGCCAGAATAAATTTAAACTTGCCACAGAGTCCAGTCTGTGACCCGGGGGCATGGAACAGTGCCCTACTCACTGAGACCGTTATCGATCAATCTGGACTCACTTCATTATCACATATTAGGGGTTTATTATCGTTATTTATTTAATTTTAAATGATATAAGCGGCCGTATCTTTTTGTCTATGTTCATAAGACTATATTACTTGCTGTGTGTGAGTTCTAATTTTCTGGTTTTAAAAGTTTGGCATTCGAATAACATCTTTTATTTTTATTTTTTGCCCTGTATATTTCAGCAATTGTCTTATATCGCTTTTACCAAAATTTTTATGTATTGTATAATTATAATTGTGTGTATTAGAATATTATAGTATTGATATTGTTTATGTTGTGTAATATGAAAAGGAATTTGTATATATATATATATATATATATATATATATATATATATATATATATATATATATATATATATATATATATATTATATATATATATATATATATATATATATATATATATATATATATAAACGAATAATATTTTAATATAATATTTTAAATAATATTTTAAATAATATTTTAATAATATTTTAAATAATATTTTATTTTTCTAATAATTTTTTTTTATTTTCTCATACCTTGTTATCTGGTTATTTTCTTAGCCCTGATGAAGCCCTGAACTTCAGGTCGAAACGCCGGCATTTGTAAAAAATAAATATTATAATTTATTTTTGCCTTCCTTTTTGACTGAGCACCCCAACTATTCTTCTCTTCATTATCCACGACAGTCAACCAATTACCAATTATATATATAAACATATGATTAAGTATAATTAAGTGTTATGTCCAAAAATAAAGCATTGATGAATATGTTGTGTTTCGAGCAATCATATATAGTAGGGCAGCACTGCGTTAAATAAAATATTTCTCTCTAGTGAAATAAATAATTTTATTTAGTTAGTAGTTATAGACCTATAATCTATTGAAAATGTATTTATTGTTATTCGAGAGAAATAACACTTCGTTTTAAATATTATGTAAATCTTTCATATTTTTTTTTATTTCAACATCAAAACATCACTACTAAAGTAAAATTAAAAAAAAAACATAATCATTAAAATAACAGTAAGGAATATATGTAAATATGTAATTTTATTCCTTGAAAACAGCAACATGCTTATCCCGCATTAATGGACCGACCACAAATAGGTATATTTTACAAAGAGAATATTTCAATCTAAATTCAATTCAATTCATGGCATTATTCGGCGAAGCTCTAAGAGGAATTGAGGTTATTGTAGAATTATTATTAAACAATCTGCACTATATATAATATGGTATAACATATTCCTTCTTCTGCTTTTAGAAGTGATGGATACTGTCGAAAGATTTATCAAACGAAATAAAATTTATTGGAGAAGTGACCAATAGTAAGTACGATCCATAAATTTATTCAACAGCATTTATTCAACATCCATAAAAATAATTTTAACTTTAATTTGCCTACATATGTAATAAATATTAATGGAAAGTATTGCGATCGTGACAATTTTAGAATCTCAGTTTTCACAGGAAATAACCGTTTTGAGGTCCCCTGAGTCCAAATAACAGAGTCCCGCAAAATGGTGTGTGTGTGTGTGAACGTGTCTGTTAACAGTCTAGCGTAGGTGATGATTAATGAAAGTTGAGTGATTTTTAAAAAAATGAAAAAAAAAAAACCAATCAAGGTTCAGTCCAAAATAAGCTAATGAGAATTTAAGCTTTTCATCAATATATATATATATATATATATATATATATATATATATATATATATATATATATATATATATATATATATATATATATATATATATATATATTCGAATTCATAATTACATACAAAAGTTACTAGATGTTCTTTAAATGTCCATGAAGATGTAATGGCCGAAACGTAGCGAGTGGATATACAGGAAACATTTCTAACACAATCTAGTGCGCGAATCATACGACTTCCACTTATCACCCTCTTCTTAGCAGAAATAATTATTTTCAGACAAAGGGGAAGTGAGAGTAAAAAGTATTGACACTATATTTATTTATATTTCATTGTGGGTATTTTTATTTGTTTAATTATCCTTATATATACAAATATTAATTTTTATATCGCTGTGTTCCATACAATCAAATATTAAATAATACCAACAATAACATATATGAAAGCCAAATATGTATATTTATAAAATATTGTCGGAGTTTGGAAGTTATATTAAGTACATATTACGTTTGGAAGCCTGTTCTAATCTTTCGGGCTTGCTCGAATTCATTTGATTCCTTTATTATAACTATTATCCGTTACGATCTGTTATTTCTCCTTTAGGTAATCATCACATTCTCTCATATTTTATATTTATATATAAGATTAATGTGAAACGGTTAATTGTTTCAAATTAAAAAAATAAAAGTACTTTAGAGAAAGCTAGTAATGAAAATTAGCCATTTAAGCCCTGATAGAAAATATCAATGAGAATAAAACCTACATTATATTAAATACTACTTAATAATACACTGATATACAGAGTTTAATCAAAATCGTTAGAGCCGTTTTAGAGAAAATCGTAAAAATGTGTTAAATCGATTACATAAAGTACCACTTCGTTTTTGAGCTAGACTGATGGCACAGACACAGACCATTTTGTGGGACTTAGTTATTTGGAATCAGTGGACCTCAAAACATGTATTTCCGTTGAAAACTCAGACTCGAAAATCTTCACGATCGCAATGCTTACCCTTACTATATACATTATATATATGGATAAGTGAAAGTAATAATATGTATACTAGAGATTTGATTCAGGCTAAACACTTTTCATAATCACTTTGGTATTTTTTTTTCAGTTATCGCGATATAAGTTGATGAAGTTTGTTAGTAAGAGATTAAAAATGATGAATTGTTCAATGCCTCAGACCATCTTAGAAGTAATATGCTAAAACATTTTGCAAGGACGTTTGCTTTATAAGAGTCACCTTACGGTGACGACAATCTTTCAAAATAGGATAGAGTTTCCTTTGCCCAATCATATTAGCTAATGTTTAAGACAGTTTTATCGAGAATTTTTAATAATATTATCATAATTGGTAATTGGTTGACTGTCGTGGATAATGAAGAGAAGAATAGTTGGGGTGTTCAGTCAAAAAGGAAGGCAAAAATAAATGATAATATTTATTTTTACATATGCCGACGTTTCGACCTGAAGTTCAGGCCTTCATCGGGGCTAAGAAAATAACCAGATAACAAGGTATGAGAAACATAAGTAGTGATGGTAAAAAAAAATAATAAAAAATAAAATAAATAAATATAAAGTAAAATGAAATTGTTAGAATAATGACTAAGAACTAAGAGATAAATAATACAGACTGTTACATAGTGTGGAATGATGAAGTAGGCATAATAAAAAAGGGTGACATAAGTGTTACAATGGGAATCTTAGAATAAAATGTAAAACATGAAAAAGAAGTATGAAGTTATATAAGAAATGAAAATAAATAGTAAAATTAATACATTGAGAATGGAGTAGTTAGATAGAAAATTGAGATATTGTAAAGTCTATCAAGATGTACAGACAATGTATAATATAATATTAAATATTATCATATAATAAATATTATCATTTATTTTTGCCTCCCTTTTTGACTCACCACACCAACTATTCTTTTCTTTAATAATATTATCAAATTGTTCATTTTAAAACCTAAAATTATAAATGGTGTTTTAGAAAATTCCAGATATTCGAAATTAAGTATACAAATTATATTTATTATTAATCATTTTCGTCAGAAGAATAATTCATACATTTGTTCTAAACCTAAGTAATAATTTTTGGAACAATAACATTTCTTTACCTCTATAGCTCACTGATAGTTACTAAATAAGCACACTTACATTATTCACTATACTAGAAGACATCTATCTGAATTACTAGCAGTGGCGAATATTTGCTTCGTAAGATACATTTGTCATTGTTAACAGAAGATTCTCAGTATAAGTGGCTTTATTAACGGAAATAGTTATTCACAATATCAAAATTGGTTCAATCAAAAATAATGTAACACACATTAACCCAGAATTTACTAAATATTAATTCTGTAGTATATACCTTTTCCGGCTGAAAAGAGCGATAGATTTTGATAAATGTGGAGTCAAAAAAAGATTAATTTTATTATAGGGAGTGAATTACTATTTATTTATGTCTGAAATATTTAAACACGATCAATCTAAAAGACTTTCGTTTCACAAAATATGTACGTCAAAATTGCCAAAACATGTTAGCATAAATATACAAAAAAATAATTAACATATACAATATAATGAAAGCCGGAATATCTAATATATTGGAAAATAGTTAACCCATTTAACGTTTAAGCGCCAATTCAGGCAACACAAATAAGATCATATACAGGAAAAAAAAATACATTTATTTTAATTTTTTTTTAAATATGGATGTTTTGTATATCTCATGACACTTTCTTTTGCGTTTTTGATTTCTGATGTTATATCTGATGTTATGTCTAAATAACAAAAATAAAAATAAAATTAATTTATTTTACCCTTTATTATATAATTATATTTTCATGATTTTTGGTATGCGTATTTTTTCTTTCATGCTTTTTTTCTAATCATCTGTTTAATAAACTACTGTGGTACAGACCCCTTTGTATCAAATAATTAACATACACTTAAAACTTCGTAAATAGCTTCATCTCATAACCTACAAATATTTTATTTATTAGGTACTAAAAACTCGCATACACCCATACGCTTTCCACTTGAATCTTTAGATGATATTATTACAAAATAGAAAAAAAAAAGGTGGCCTACAAAAAATGTTGGTCCGTTTGGCCTATGTAACCAAATTATCTTAATATTTTCGTGGTTAAGGTCACACCAAACGGACCAATATGTTTGTATTAGCCTATTTTTTCGACTATATTTGACCTTTTTTGCCTATCTAATACGGCGTCGCGTTAAGGTACAATTTTTAATAATAGCTCATTAAGGAGGAGGAAATGCTGAACATTTCCTTTACAGTTTTTGAGATATTTTAATCCATATGTAAAAATATTTTAATTCGTCGACTCTAGCCGAACGAAATCTGACGAATCAATCTAATTCACTCTACAAAAAAAAAAAAAAAAAACGTGTCTAAAGAAATTTTCACTTTAAAAAAATATTCTTTTTGAGTTGTTTTCAAATAAAGTTTCTTTTCCTTCATAACTTTTCATCCTAAAATTTGTATAGAATGTGCTTATTTTTTCACACGTAATCTTCAAATCTATTCTACCGACAAAAACATCTTAAAGATAGACATCTTTAAAAATTAACTATTTAATTATTAAGAGATAAATGAGCCTTTCAGTTGACAGAATGACTAACTCCAATTTTAAAATTTTTGAGAAAAATCATTTTAGTGATATTTCTAGTTGAAAAATTATAATATCTGTCCAGAGAATGAGTACGTTGATCCCAAAGTAGATGATTGCAGTGTTGAAATATAGAACTGTGAATAGTGTTGAAATGCGAGACCGAGACAAGTCTTGGTCTTGCAAACTGTCTTGGTCTTACGCAAGACTCCCGTAATAGTCTTGCAGTTACCTATTAGCGTATTACTAGAGAGATATTACTGTAATTTTTTTTCGATATGAGAAACCTAACTAAGTCTGAATGAAAAATTAGAAGAGTTAAATGTAAAAGTATATTGGTTATACCAATTCTTTACATATAGTAACTAAAATTGTCAAGTATTAGTAACTATTTTGCCTCAATTTTTATTCAAAAATCGATTTTTTTAAGAAGTCTTGGTCTTGGTCTTACAACAGATAGGCGGCGTTGCAAGACCAAGACCGATTATGGGCAACACTAACTGTGAATGAACGTGCAAATTTTCAGAATAGAAATATCATAAAAATTAATAATCAAAAATGTTGAAATTTTAGAGTTAGTCCGTTTGTCAACTGAAAGGGTCAAATAATGCACTCTAAGCCATATAAACACTTAACATTTTTCTCTCACTATAATTATTGTCCACGTGACAGATTATTATATTTCTAAATAAATAAATATTAAAAAATACTTCAATTAGTCAACTTTACCGGAACGCTACACATCGAGGATCTGACGGTTCATTCTTCACAAAAAAAATAAATAATAATAATACAAAACATGCCTAAAATGTTTTAACTTAAAAAAAGAAAAGAAAAGAATAGTGTTATTGACTACTTTGAAAAAGTAGGAAAGTAGAACAAATGAAAGAGTTACCCATCCGTTGTTTTTTCGATTCTCGAAACGGTTCGCTCTTGACCGAGCAAGGAAAAAGTACAGTGATCTATTCAATGTTGACTTTTTCAGAACCAACACTGGATGAACAATATTCCATTCAACCGCACCGCGGTTGGGGGGGGGGGGAGTAACAGGTGGTGGCCCCCGACTAGGGGTTTGGAAAAAAACTCGACAGAGAATTAAAAACACAGTCCCCACGGTTTACTGCCTCCATGAGCTGAAGCCACATCGATAGAGCAATGTAATCGATTATTAACTATTACTAAAGAATGACTCACAGGTCATATTGTAAAAACAAAATGTCAACTGAGCAGATTAAGAATAGCTTCATCACGTATTCTAATTGTTACATAATTGCCTATATTTGCAAGTCTATAATTTGTCATTTGAGAACAAAATGTACACGAGAAGCTGTTTTTGTAGTTTAGTCTTGTAAAGGAAAAACACACGATTTTAAATGGAAATTCATAAAATCGATAATATTAGAATCGAGGTTTATGATATTAACCACTCACAAATCCTCAAATCACAAATCCTCAAAATTCCATTAAATCGAACTAACGACATATTTAAATTATATAAAAAAACACTGCAAATTATTTCACAACTTACATCTAAAGTAATATACCTTCCTAGTTACAAAGAAAAATAAATAAAATGTGATTCCAATTATTAGACTAGACTATTTTTTTTTAATCATTATTAATATGCTAAAAAAATTAACATTACTTCAGTGACACATTCAAAATTCAAAAACCAAAACAAAGGATATAAACCTTTGCAGTAGAACATATAAAAAAAAACTGGAGACCATATCTTTGCTCCTAATTGTCAGATTTAAACAATTTTTTGTTGGAAATTCCGTAAACTTTTAAATAACAATATACAATAACTACAAAAAAGTGTATCTTTTTTTGAGTTATTCGGAATTTAATTTTATCACCCCTCGTATCTTTTTTTCCAATTTCTTTTCGTGGGATGATGTTATATAGATAAATTTAAAGGGTGTCGAGAAAATGATTTTAGCCAAGTTTCATTGAAATCGGTACATTCGTTAAGGCGCTACAGTCTATAGCAACGCAGGTTTTTCGGCCGCCATTTTGAAATTAAACGGCGAATAGTAATTTCGATGAAGGAGGATCATCCTCGGGTGATCTTTGATTTTATATCCTAATTTGAAAAAAAAAAATCGGTCCAGTAGTTTCGGAGAAAATGCGAGGACGGCGGACGGAAAGCTAAATTTTTATTCGTTTTTTGAATTCTACGTATCCTGAAACGTAAAAACTCAAATTTTGAGAGGGGATTAAGTTTTTGGATGTCTTGGTCGATCACAATGGTTGGTTATTGAAAATAATAAACAAATAAATCTTCATCTAAATAAAATAATTTGATATTAGTATAGTATGACATTTCACTGCCATTATATACTTAAAAAGTAGATGCATTTACTTAAATTCGTTATTGAAATCGGTACTACAGCATTCGTACACTATTTCCCCATTTTTCCAAATTTAAATCGAATCGGAACTAGTCCATCTAAACATCTGTTTAATAAACTACTATGGAACGGACGTCTTTTAATCGAATTATTAACATCTGCCTGAAACTTCGTAAATAGTTTAATCTCATCTTAATCTAAAACTATTTTATTTACGAAAACTCTTGGAATTGGGGCGTTTTCAATCTGGATGAGGGCAAACTTTGTTTATTTAATTAGATAAATTGGTTTGTAAGATTATTTGATAACAAAATCGATAAAAAAAGGTGGCCTGCAAACATATTGGATTTGACCTATATAACCTAATTATTTTGACAATTTGGAGGTGTTGGTTACAAACGGCTCAATAATTTTGTAGGCCACCTTTTTTCTCGATTTTGTGATCAAATTATCTTTCGATTCGGTTATCTTAGGAGTTTTTAGTAGCTAATTAAATAGACATAGTTGGCCATCTCCAGATTGAAAACGCCCCAATTCCAAGAATTTTCGTAAATAAAATATTTTCAGGTTACGATGAGATGAAGTTATTTACGAAGTTTCAGGCGGATGTTAATTAATAATTCGATAAAAAGGTGTCTGCACCACTGACTTACAATTTAAATAAGTTTTTATAAATAAGAAAGTACCGATGAAATTACGCGAGCTTGTTATTAGCTTAGAGCTTTAAGTTACAACAATCAGACAGATGACAACTGACGGTTGAGCGGGATCGAACAATAAGTTTCCACAATCATCTTCCACCGAGAGACGATTAGTGTTTCAAATGAATGGCCCTCAGGAGGTTGGAGTGGAAGTTAGGATCTAATTTGAAGGCAATCTAATCGTCCTTATAACCAAATTATCCTTCAGGACACTCCTTGCTTCTCCTCAGGATCTTTATGCACATTTACTTGTCATTTCTGGGTAACCGCTTATTAAAAAAAAATAAGGTGGTGGGTTCTATCGTGTGGTTAATATCGAACATTTTAAAAAGTATTTTTGTTTTTAGGATCTGAATTTGTAAACCTATGACCTCATGTCCCACAGTATCCTTTAATAATACCCCACTTATCCCTGTTGAACAAATCCGATACCTTGGACTTCATTTGGACAAACGTCTAACTTGGAATCCTCATACCAGACTGAAACGACAAGAAACCGCTCGACGTTTCCGATTACTTCAGCACTTACTAGACAAACGCTCTAAACTTCCCCTTAATTACAAAAGACTCATATACTTGACTATAATAAGTCCTATTTGGACTTACGGAGTTGAGCTATGGGGCTCCACTAAACCATCGAATTCCTCTCGCATCCAATCCTTACAATCCAAAATCCTTCGTAAAATCCTCAATGCTCCTTACTTTGTCACTAATAAAATAATCCATAAAGACCTCAATGTTCCATATGTTTCCGATTTGGTCAAATCCAGATACCTATCCTTCCATAATAAACTTCATAACCATCCGAATCCTCTTGTTTCTAACCTTGCTTCCTCTTCGATTCCTGATAACCCTCCGAGGCGTCTGAAAAGAAGATGGCCTCGTGATCTTCTCATGTAGACAAATTATTAGAGTGCTACCAGTGGGTAGTTTCTCAACAAGCGTGTTTCATGTAATAATATTTCTATGTACAAATTTACTAGATGTATTCATACTAATACAGTTGTAAATATCATAATAAAATTTAAAAAAATAAAATAAAATGATATGAATTTAAGAACCACCCTTCGCAATTAAAAATATCTTTTGATTTTGCTAGACCGTTTATAAGAGGAAGTTTTATGGTCCAAAAGTCTAGTCCGAATTGTGTGAGTTATTTGGAGAAAACCTTTAATAACGCACCGTCATAATGTAAATTATCTGCATTAAATTTGCAATATTCTTCCCAATACCAAGCAGTCGCGATCCAAATTGGTGTCCATCGACAAAAATTTGCATTATTTACAAATTGTTTGTAACAAAAACCGTGTTCTGCCGACATCAAAAGGCGATGTCGCGCAGGAACAGATTGTTCAAAATCAAAGAAATAGTTATTCCTAGAAATATAATAATGATAACCTATTTTGTGACTTCAATCACAGTTCAGATAAATCTCGTTAAAAAAAACAGGACAAATCATTATTTTGGTATTTTGTTTTAGCAACTATCACGGGAACTGATAAAACGAAGGTAATAATTACAAGCTCCTTTTAGGGGTAGCAGTCTCTATCATATTACACAAAATGTAAAATACAACTGAATCGTGACCACACGATAGAACTGAAAACATCAACAAGGCAAGATTATTAATATGAATTATAAATAATAGTTAATTATAGAGAGGATGAAATGCTGAACATTTCCCTCGCTTACAGTATGAAGGTCGGATTATTTTATTATTTTATTTTTATTTTATTTTCCTCCCTACCCTGCCTTTAAGACAATACGGGAGTTTGCAGCAGTGACTTGATACACATTGTATAACAAATCACTGTTGCATGTTTATCTATTTACATTTTTAAATTGCTGTGCACACAGCCTGCTTGATAATTTTGTCACTTAGTTATTGTTCTCCATCTTCTTCTCCTGTCCTAATTAGCGGCCTTCCAGGTACTGCTTCTTCACGCCTTCCCAGGGAGAAGTGGGTTGGGCCCACAGTTTTTTTCCAGCCGCATACGAAACTTTTAAAGTGCGGGTAGTTTTGTTCAGACATTAGTTGGGGTAATTGTCCTTCTGTAAGAACGAAAAGCCCTGTATCCCTCATTAATTTGGCCCTCAGTGCCTCATAGCTGGTGCAGGCTACAAGGATGTGCTCAGCGGTTTCAGGTACTCCACAAGTGGGGCATAAGGGGTCGATATTTTTACCGTGTTTAAAAAGTTTTGCTCTGAAACCCCCATGCCCCGTGAGGATCTGTGAGACCCAGTAGTCCGGGAGGACCCATTTCTTTTCTAAGCGCGATTTAATGGTGGGAAAGAATTTTCTTAGTGTGGACCCGTTTGGGGTTGTCACCCATCGCCGATTCCATTGTTCCAATGTATCCTCCCGGAGGATCATCTTCCATCTTCTGGGGTCATCACAAATCCTCTCCCGAATGTTTGCTGGTAAATCCGCCAAGTCATCCCTCTTAATGTTGTACCGATAAAGGTCTTCCCGCAGAAGGAGGTCGAGAGGAATACCTCCTCCTAAGACCTGCACCGCCTCATGGGACACAGTTCTGTATGACCTGGTTACTCTAAGCAGGGCCACCCGCTGGATTGTTGCCAACTTGCGCTTCTGACGGTACGAGAGATTCCGGTTCCATGCGGGGGACGCGTATCTTGAAGGTCGGATATTTAGTTTCTGAGATATTTTATTCCATTTCTTCAATAAAACTCGATATCGTTTGGTTTTCAACACTATCTTCCTTGTAACCTCCCTTATATTCTCCCACTTCGACTACGGCTGTTTGGTGTATGGAGGGCTATCTGCCAGGCTAGAAATGAGACTGAAGAAACTGATGAACTGTTTCATAATATAACATATTCGGGATTCCCCGTATATGTTACCCGTATGTGTATACTCATATTTCTTGTTGGTACACCGAGTTGAAGTGGCTTTATACTACTTCCCGACCATAATTCCTCCTTGGTGTTTTCCTTTTCCAAGCCCTCAGAACTAAAAATCCTCCCTACATCCTTGAACTCCTTACCCTACATTCCTCTATACACTCTCTCAACCTATAGATTTATATATTCCCTCCCATAAAACTACTTTATATACTGTATTACCTCCTTTTGGAACTCACTTCCTACCTCCATACGTCAATCCTCATCCACAAATTCCTTTAAACAACTCCTGTTCCAACACCTACTCCACATTCGAACTTCCACAAACAAGTAAAATTACTCGCATCTGAATACTGTTTAATTTCAATCTACTGTACAATTGCAATAACAATAAGCAGTTAATTAGTTTGTATTTTACATTATTTTAAGCCAGAAAAATACCTATAAATTTGTAACTCTGTTATTATTGTTAGGAAACTGTAGTCCCAAAATAAAATTATTTTTTTCATTTCATATCTTTTTCCTTTTCGTCTCTCTAACAGAGTTTTGCGTTAAGATACAATTTTGAATAATATCTCATCACAAAGAGGATGAAATGATGAACAACTGCAAGATCTCCGGATATTTCTTTGCCAGTTTTGAAACGATATTCTAGAAACAATGGCACCATTAAGCGGTCAAATTGTCCGTTTGAAATTTCCTCTTCCCATAATTGAAGAGAAAATTTCAGTTTGAAATTTCGCTCCATAATATCTTTTTGGTTTACTATTTTCAATAATGAAACATTGTGATAGACCAAAAAATTCAAAAACATACCCCCCCTCAAAATTTGAGGTTTCACGTTTCAAGACGCGTAGAATTCGAAAAACGAATAAAAATTTTTTTGTCCGTCCGCCGACCGCGCATTTTCTCCGAAACTACTGGAACGATTTTTTTTTTTAAATTTTGATATAAAATCAGAGGTCACCCGAGGATGATCCTCCTTCATTGACATTACTCTCCGCCTTTAACTTTCGAAATGGCGGCCGAAAAACCTGCGTTGCTATAGACTGTAGCTCCTAAATGAATGTACAGATTTCAATGAAACTTCGCTAAAGTCATTTTCTCGACGCCCTTTAAATTTATCTATATAACATACTTCAACGAAAAGAAGCTGGAAAAAAAGTTACGAGGGATAGTAAAATTAAATTCCGAATAACTCGAAAAGTTTTTACTTTTTTGTTGATATTGTATGTTGTTATTTAAAAGTTTATGGAATTTTCTACAAAACAATGATAAAATCGGACAATTAGGAGCAAAGATATGGTCTCTAGTTTTTTTTTTATACGTTCTGCTCTAAATGTTATATCCTTAGTTTGGTTTTTAAATTTTGAATGTGTTACTGCATTAATGCTATTTTTTTTTAGCATATTACTAATGATTAAAAAAACAGTTTAGTCCAATAATTGGAGTCACCTTTTATGTATTTTTCTTTGTAACTATTAAGGTAATGTTGCTTTAGATGTATAATTGTTTGAAAATAATAAACCATTGCGAAATCATTTGCAGAGCTTAAACAGTTACCTTAAACATGATTATAGAACTGAAACTAATTATAACTAATTTTAGCCACCGTAAATACAATCCAGCGCTTAAAGTTGTTATGACGTAATAACTTCAAGAATAATTTTTCCAAATTTAAGAGCCCTGATTGTTTCAAAATTAGTGTCCATTATAACAGGATATGACGATGATTTATCAGAGATAAATATGCTTTAATTGTAAATAAAATTTGATTCGTAATATTGTTCTAAATATCTTTTTTTTTAATAATTATGAATTTATAATAATAATAAAAGGTTTAGTGAACCCGAAGGTTCGATCCCGACACCACCAATCGCTTATTACACACCTCCCTCCACCGTTCGCCGTCTTAACTCAGTCAGTTCAGATTGGCTTTTTTTTTTTTTTATTTATTTATTTAGACATATAATATTCTGTCACAGGGACAATAATTATATTGATAAATGAACACATTCACACCGTATTTACAATAAAAAATAATAATAAAATTAACAAAAGTAAAATAATAACTAAATAATAATAAATAAAAACTATGTACAATAAAAAAAAATAAAATAACCTAAATAAAAGTAAATTAAAAACATAAAAACCAGAATGGCATTAACAAAATCTTCTCACCTTCGCTTCGGTCTACCTCTCGGACGTTTACCATTCGCTACAGCAAATATTAAACTTTTAGGAAGTCTTTCGTTACTAAGCCGAATTATATTAACCGAATGAAGTTCACACAATCCGACGCTGAGTAACCGTCTAAACTCTCCGGTTAACTCATCCTTCTTCGATCCGAACATATAATTTATTTTATTTTCTCTTCTCCTAATCTTTACGCATAATCACTTAAATAAGTTAGGGAACATATGTATATCATTATTTGTTTTTTTATATATTTTTTTGTTTTAGTTTTTACAATTTCTTTCCCTACATATTAACAGTTATTATTATTTTTTTTAATTTTTATATTCCATCACTACAATGCTTTACCTATAAAATAGATTTTACTTTCCTTTATAATTTCATTCAGTGATTATTGTGCAATTATTTTAGCTCTAATATTGTAGTACTGAACCCCTATTACCCAACTGTCCTCGTTAATTTATCCTAAGAGCTTAATTAATACTTAATGTATTACATGTATTTTGTCATTATTCATTGTAATAAGTCTTTTGACCAGATTTGTAGTTAATATATATGAACAATACTGTTATTCTAAAGGGACCTAGTCCCAGAATAAAGATGATTTTTCTATTCTATAACGCAATATTTTTTTTTTCAAAAACTTTAAGACTTTAATTCAAACAACAAACAACGTTAAACTTGATAATATTATTAATACATTGAAAGAGATATATCTCCGGCCATAGGATATCATGAATATTTACGAAGCAGGTTTCTTTGTTTACTTATTGTTTTATTTGTGAAAATTGTATTCAGTTGTATTTTACATTTTGTGTAATATGATAGAGATTGCTACCCCTAAAAGGAGCTTGTAATTATTATCTTCGTTTTAGCGGTTCCACTGATAGTTGCTAAAATAACATACCAAAATAGTGATTTATCTTTTTTTTTAACGAGCTCTACCAGAACAGTAATTATTTATTTATTATTAGTTGTACATATTTGTGGCTCACAATAAATTTGCCATCTACCTTGGTATTCAGCAAATATGATATCAAGGAGAAGAATAACAAAACAAAAAGAAAAAAAATAACACATACATTATAACATAACAAATACACACAAAAAAAAAGATAATGCAGCAATTAGCTCAATGCAATAAGTCTCTTGGCCAGCGCCTCAGCAGTCTTCTGGGCGGATTATATGGATTTGTGGCAGTAGATAGAGCTTGACTAAGTGGATTGGAATTTAGAGTCAGTCTGTGACATGAAAATTATTAAAGCGGTCAGTGGCAGTTGCCGTGATGAAAGGAGTGTTAAGTTCAGTGTATAACGTGAGGTTTGAAACATAATAGAGTGCGTTTACAATTTTCCCTAAGGACTTTTGAGAGGAATGACTAGATGATTTTTATATTTGATTTCTTTGCAGTTCCCCATAGTTCGATCCCACATGTCCAAAGTGGTTTAATGAGGACTTTGTAAATAGTTAACTTATTAGTCACAGATAATTTAGAACCTCTGTCAAATAGCCTAGAAAAAAGTGAGTATCGCTGATTAAGTTCTTTTCTTTTTTGTTTTATGTGGTATGTCCATGTCAGTCGTTTGTCCAAGTGGAGACCCAAATATCGTACAGTTTTTGAAGGTGGTAGAACTGTAATTGAAGTTACAAAGGAGGGCTATCATTATTATATTTATAGGAATAACTATTTCTTTGATATTTGGAAAAGTACAATATTGGTTTTAAAAAAAAAAAAAATTGGGTTTTGAATATTCTGTTCCTGCGCGACATCGCCTCTTAACTTCGGCAGAGAACGGTTTATGTAACAAATAATCTGTATATTATGCAATTATTTTGCCTTCTTGGTGGGCAAAAATTTGGATCGCGTCCGCTTGGTATAGGGAGATTATTACAAATTTATGCTGAGAATATAAAGTATGAAAGTCCGTTACTAGAAGTTTTCTCCAAATAAGTCAAAAAATTTAGACTATAAAACTTCCTCCTATAAAAGGTTTATCAAAACTAAAAAATATTTTTAATTGCGTAGGGTGGTTCTTAAATTCAGGTCCTACAAACAAAGATACTTTTTAAGACAATGTTCGATATTAATTCTCAAATAATATATTTATATAATATATATATTAGGATTAATAAATAAATAAACTAAACTTCAGAGGTCGCAATATAAAACAGGTTACCTCGGTATGTGAGGCCAGTCAGTCTAATAGAGGCAACTCACACAAACGAACGTACGAGTGATGATACTTGTACGAAAATCAATATCGGGTTTTCCAGGATATCAAGTATCCACCCAAAGGTTTGGACCATGGACCATGGACAATGGATGGTGTAGTTCAGTTAAAGAAATATAGGTCCCCTCGCGCGCCTGCCGACTGAACAGCCATAATTCATAGATCTAGGCCAATTAATTACTGTCCTTGAACTCGAATGAATCGAGTGGTTCCAAAACTTTCGGCTATGGAGTTAGGGGTGGTTAGGGCCTTAGGCTGCATCATAGAGACTGTCCCTAGCAACGTGAGTTTGGGTGACCCCTACGCTACCTAATTTTTTTTTTTATTTATCTATTTATTGAATAATAATACAATCATCCACTTCTAGAGGGCTATAAGTATTAGGACTAAGAGTTCTCATTCAAACAATATATACAAATAATAGAGAAATAAATATAAATATAAAAAGTAAATAAATAATACTGATGAAGAAAGTAAATAAAAGAAAAAAAAACTAAACAATAACATAAAATAGAAAATTCTAAACACAATCATAACTATATAATATATATATTCGCCCAGGAATCTCCGAGCCAGGCTCTTTCCCCCACATGTGGAAGGCAAAGCAAGACTCCAGGAGATCCCAGTGCCACTTTTCCAGCCGCATCACTAGTATTAGAAGCCAGTGGAGACTGAAAGAGGGCACTAGAGGCACAGACGCTCGGGACATGAGTGGAGAAGCTGGCCGTTGCCAGGACTCCAGAAGCATATTTACAAGAGATCTCTAGGCCACTGCCATATTAACCTTCGTGGAGAATTGTAGGGATGAAGGGAGCCGGATAGGGATTGATCTGGAGGATTTGGATGATGGATAAGGTTCTGGTGAAAGTTTGAGAATCTGGATGGGATGATGTCGAGGACAATTTGGATGTTAAGGTCATGGTGTAGGGTCTTGTTTGTGACATAATATGGGGCATTGGCTATTGTTCTAAGTACTTTGGACTGGAAGGATTGGACGCGTTTGATATTCGAATGTTTAGCAGTTCCCCACAGTTCAAGTCCGTAGGTCCAGATAGGTTTCAGTATTGTCTTGTAGATTAAAAGTTTATTTTCAATCGAAAGATGAGATGTCCTGCTTAGTAATCTATACAGCTGGCCATATCGATCGGTTAAGTTCTTGTCTTTAAATCTGGTATGTGGGTTCCAAGTTAGTCTTTTGTCAAGAAGGAAGCCAAACGCTACCTAATTAAAAATAAACACTTTAACAATTTATATAACATACAAATATGTACCTAATTTGCCAAAGAAACAGGAGTATTGACCCGCTAGAACGTGAAATATAATTGTGCGTTGGCGTAGAAGCGTTTCTATAAAAGACAAAGAAATTACTAAAGTCCCATAATATCAGAGGCCTGAGGGAAGACGTACTGCTGAGCAAACAAAGATTGCGGAGGTGGAGGGTAAATGAAGAGCTGTGAGGTTAGTGTGGGCACAGTTTAACTTTCCATCACGCAATCCAACTTGTTTCAACGGTTCGCTTAGGATAAATGGGATCCAATGTTTATTTTTGATTAGTTTTCTTATAAGAAGTATTCAATTTTTTTTTATTAATTTAATTTTCCGATTAATTCAATGTCAAGATCTAGAAGGTTAATATGTCTTGGAATAATTGGCGACCTTCCTGTCTTGAATTTAATATTTATAGTTAGTGGAGGAGATCCCCCATCCAGCTTCTTTTGAGCCTTCTACGGGTGGTATCGAGCATGTTAGTTATGGCCATGCCTCGAATCAATGAGTTGGTATGTTCGTGTAAGTTATTATGAAATATCTTGTAATGTGTTCGTTAACTGTTGGCATCTGTAAGTCTTTATATAGAGTAATGTTACTGAAAAGTCTGTAGTTTACGTGGGTGTCTTTTTGGTTGTCCCATATATCTGTAATGCGTAGGTCCAAATAGGCTTGAGTAGGTAAGTATATGTATTCAATTTCTGTCCAAGTTTTAATTTCTAATTTCTTGCAAGGAGTGAGTACAATAGGCGTAGTCTTAGGTTTAGAGTTTTTGTTTTGTTTTTGATATGATATTCAAATTAGGTTTAAAAATAATTAAACAATAATTTAGAGCACAGCTGGGGAACCGCAGTAATGTTACACATTGATCATAGAATCCACAATAAATTTTATATTTTACTGTTGTTATTATTTTTATTAGTAAATATTTATTACACAAATATATTCGACTTAGATCGAATTATTTTCAAATTTTCGTAACATAAATAATTAAATCTTAATTAATTCTAGCTCTAGATTAATGAAAATAGAGCAAAAACTAACGGGTGCCGCATACAACATTATACATTAGGAGATCACGAGACCATCTTCTTTTCAGACCCCTCGAAGAGTTATCAGGGACCGAAGAGGAAGCAAGGCTAAAAACGAGTGGGTTCTGGAAGGATAGGTATGTGGATTGAGACAAATCATTCTTTACGAATGCTTCTTTGGTTATACAGATATATTTACCGGGGATAATTATCACATACTTGGATTTCAAAAATCGATATATTGCTTTTTAATTTAGCCTTCGGCGAATTAAAAATCTATTGAAAAGTTACATGGAAGTGAATATCTATATGATTCCTTGGACATATTATTTCGTATAATATAGAAAGACGCTTTTTGGATATATTCAATAAATAAAATAAAATATCTAGGTATGGCTTCTATACTGTCAAAAATAGACCTCGATACTCCTAGCGAACTAAAACTAGACTCTTCTGCACCAAATATATAGGTGCAAGTACAATAATGGACTAGCAGAAGGGAAACAGCATTGGTAAAGTACTGACTTTCATAGCTCAAGGTCTCGGGTTCGAATCTGGCTTATGGCAAGTAATTATTTAATCTGTTTCATCTGAGTTGAATCGACCCTTGGGTTGGTCGACCCTCTTGGAGCTCTATTTAGTGGATTCTATTAATCAATTAAGGGGGGAAACCTTGAGGTTGAGTGTAATCTCGGTTAAATCACCTCCAGCTTTTTTTTTTTTTATTATTATTTAACTAATTGTATATGCATGTGTGGTTATAGCGCCTCTTCTCAACCTCTACTGATCTTTAATCTCAATAATGTGGCTGAGTGAGGGGCACTGGGATCTTCTAGAGTCCTGCCTTTCCTTCCATGAGTGGGGAGAAAGACTCGGAGATCTTCAGTGAATGAATTTTTTTTTTTTTTTTAGATATTATATAGTATTGTATATAAGTTTGACTGTATTTTTATGTTTTTAATTTACTTATATTTAGGTTATTTTATTTTTTTATTGTATATAGTTTTTATTTATTATTATTTTACTTTTGTTAATTTTTTTTTTTGTATTTACGGTGTAAATGTGTTCATTTATCAATATAATTATTGTCCCCGTGACAGAATATTATATATCTAAATACATAAATAAAAAAAAAGATATTATATAGAAGCATGAGGGTATTCGGGTAGTTATTTTCATTAGTTTAGTTTCATTTTTTTTTTTTTTTTTTGTTTATATACATTTATTTTTAGGATTAGCATTTTTCTGAACTATTTATTTTTATTTATTGTGAATGTGCTCTTTGAACACTATTATAAATGTCTTTAATTATGCCAGATTGTAATATATCTCAATAAATTTGTTTAAAAAAATATATATATATATTTAACTAACAAACTGTAGGTATATTTTCCAATGGGACAAGCTACCTATATAATTATTTACTAAATAATTTTGCTTGTTGTAGATACTAATAATTATGATGTTGTCGCTTAATATACGCCAAATCCATTAAGTCGAGGATTATTAGCTATATAGCTTTATAATGTTTATATAGAGTTTTCACCAAGTTATACTACTATCTTATATAGCTGATATCACTATAACTTAATTAACTAATGCCTTCACAATATCCAAGTTTTCAACTATAAATTAATATAGACAGCCAGCGTTTCGTTTGCTTACTTAACGCCAGTGAACCCATGATGAACTAGACGTTCCTGTTCCTGTATGGGATATGCAGTAATGAACTTTGACCTACCATCCTCGCTAATACCATCCTCGCTTATGAGATCTGTTGGAAGGAACCGACTTCCACCTTAGCTATGCAATCACAGCCCTCGATTATTGAGTTCCGCCTAGGGATTTCCATCTTCAACGAGGAATATCAACAATTCCGGTTTCGGGGATTTTAAGATCAGTTCGAAAAATTCCGTTTTGTGTCCATGGAATAATTAGATGGGTGATTTACTAAACATTTTTTACAATAACTCAGAGGTAGAATAAATGAGACATTTATATCCAAAGTGAAGACAAATCGATTTTTATCGAAATAGAAATCACAATGATCAATTTAACGACCAATACTGACTGGAGATTGGAATGCAAAAAAATGCAAAATGAACAATGGCAATTTAAGTGGAACCAATCTAAAAAGAAATTGCAAGAAATTAAGAAAGATATCCAACCATGGACGACCTCTTTCAGAAAGAACAGGAAAGAAGAAATAATTTTAACTCGGCTTAGAATTGGACATGAAGTCTTTACCCATGGCTACCTAATGAGAGGCCTGGAACCACCATTTTGTAAAACATGCAACACATCACTTACACTGAAACACATTGTAACAACTTGCAGACTATACTCTGACACCAGAACAAAACATAATATACCTTCCAACATATCTGACGCACTTCAAGATGACGAAGAAAAGATACAAAAAGTGTTTGAATTTATAAAAGACATTAAATTTGTCTACCTAATTTGATTACATCTAAAGCCGCTAATGACCCGCTAGGGTAGATGCGGAATGTAACAATAAATAAATAATATCAGTATCGATTCCAAAGTAAAAAGTCAATGAATCCGATGGTCCGATTATTATTGTTATTATATTTCTTTCAAAAAAGAACCTAAATATTAAAAAATGTGGTGTGAAAATAAGTTTATTTCCAAAATTGGCTATTTTTTCAAGTAATGTAATGACACTTTTATTCCATAAATATTAAAAACAAAAAAAAAGAAAATTCTTTGGAACCTTTTTAAATAGTTTTATTAAAGTAAAAATTATGAAAAAAAAAATCATTTAATTTTACCATATTCGTAAACAATAAAACTAAATACAACGTTAATGAAAGCGAATAAAGAACTATGGCTCGAAATTTATTTGAACATATAGAGAAGTTTATAACTTAAAAAAAAATTGAGAAAATGTGTTCAGCATTGATATAAAGTGGCACTCTCGGTTAGCCGATTTTAAGGAAAAAGTTGCTGTCACATCTAAGGCATATACCTATCTTAAATACGTAATATCAGTTTCGTAGGACTTTTCGTTTTTGAGCTAGACTGCTAACACACAGACACACAGACCATTTTTCGGGACTTGGTTATTTGGAGCCAGGGTATCCCAAAACGTGTATTTCCGTTGAAAACTCAGATTCAAAAATTTTCTGGATCGCAATATTTACCCTTACTATATATTACATACATAGGTAAGTGAAAGTAAAAAAGTAATTGAAGAGGAGATTAAGGTTAGGCTGAAGGCGGGAAATGCTTGTTCTTTTTCTACGACAAAATTACTTAGATCTCGCCTACTGTTCTGGAACTTAAAAATTGGAATCAATAAAACCATTATCCTACCTACGGTTTTTTATTCATGCGAAACGTGGCCACTTACATCAATTTGCAAAAAAAAATAAAGGTTTTTGAAAATAAAGTCTTGCGTAGAATCTTTGGACCGAAGAAGGATGAACTAACCAGAGAGTTTAGACGGTTATACAACGCCGAATTGCAAGAATTGTATTTGGTTAATATAATTGGGATGATTACATCGCAATTAAATGGGCTTGTAAAATTGTTGGGCTTAGTCACAAAAGAATTCCTGAAAGGTTAATATTGGCTGTAGCGAATGGTAAACGTCCGAGGGATAGACCGAAGCGAAGGTGGGAAGATTTCGTTATAGCCGATCTGAAGAGACTACGTTTGGACAGTTAACGGTGGAGGGAAAAGTGTAATAAGCGACTGGTGGTGTCGGCATCGAACCTTCGGGTTCGCAAAACCTGTATTATTATTATTATTATCGTAAACAAAATGTTCATTTTTTATAGTACAATTTTTATAACTTCTCCCTTTCCTCGAATCATACGTGTTTTTATTTGTCTGATGTTAAGTGAAATTCTGTAGTCCAAAAGATGTTAGAGTTGGTTATATCGTCTAGTCAGTTCTTGTATTTTTAATTTTGCAAGAATGTTCCAAGCAAATCTTTTATCTAAGTAGTCCGAGATTCTTAGTTTTTTTTGTAGGCAACGGATTTTTGTCGATAGTTATATGTGGACATAAAACTTTCCTTAGAGAGAAATTTGTATTGCTTAAATTTAATTTTATAATCTTGGAAAAAATGTAAAGATGGTATAGGATATTGTCATAATATTTCTACAAAAATCAGAAAGTTAAAATAATACCCCATCAGATTGAAATGAAACATACAAAAGAAAGAAAACATACAAAGCCTATTCAAGAAGCTATCGTTCTTCCAAATGTTGGCATTCTAAATATACGTAAGTTATATTCGGCATATTTTGCTAACAATGTTTCTTCAGCTCTGTAGAAATCACAAAGGAAGAATATCAAATATGGCAAATAACATTGCTGACTAAAACCTTTTGTAACCTTTAAGCTTCAATAGGAAAAACTAATAAACATTATTATCATTTAAGGATTTATCATTTAACGAAAACAGAGAGTAAAAAAGTCAAGATCCAATCTTTTATTATATTAAATGCACTAGCGGATTCAGGATTTAATTTTGGGGGGGGGGGGGCTTCAGCCGGAAAGTTTTTTTTTCATAAAAATAACGATAATTACTTTGGAAAAAAAGAAAGAACCTATATGAAATGGTGTTTAAGTGATTCCTAAATCCCTTTTAAATGTAATTACACGAACAATAATTAAGAGATACTTTTTAAATATTTTTTTCGAAAAAGCATGGTTACATTTTAGCATTTTGGGAGGGCTTCAGCCCGAAAGCCCCTCCCCCCACCCCGTAGATCCGCCCGTGATTAAATATATAGTTTAATGCAGGCATTGCTTGGTTATTACTTCTTTAATACTTTAAAAATAACTTTTTTTGAAAATATTTTTATGTGTTTTTTGTATATATTTTCTTTTAAAATTTTAAAGGTTCACCGTTCCAAAAAAAAAAAAATTCGCATACTTTTGTAAAACTTATTTATATATTCTATATTGACTTTTTTTTTTCTTTTATGTCCATAGATAGTTTATAAGCTCTATAGATATATTCTGTATGATCCCTCGATTTTTTCAAAAATCTAGTTATATTCATATATGTAAAAAAAAAAAAACCTTTGACATCTTCATCAAACTATATAGTTTTTTTTTTCTCTAGTAAGTAACAATGAAGGTAGAAGAGTGAATTAGGCACGTGGTTAATAAGCTCAAGTTCCTGGGTTCGATTCCGGCTTACGAAAAATTTCATAAGTCAGGAGACCCTCTTGGGGCATAACCTTATAAATAAATAATTAAGGAGGGAAATCTGGCTATTGAGCGTGATCCTAGCTCGGTCACCTCCCTGCAAAACCGTTGTCCTTGAAATAGTGTTTCCTTACAAAGTACAACACAAAACCCTAGTGGGCGGGGTGGCCGAACGGCCTGACGTGTGTGCACAGCACCGCTGTCACCCGGCAACCTGACATATGATACAATGATAAAACACAGTTTCGAGTTCGCGTCCCGGTGCGGGGGGCGTCTTTTTAAAAAAAAAAAAACCGAAGGGGTGCGGTCAAATAAATACTAAATTATACAAATGGTATTATTTAATTTTTTTGCCTCTTGTATAATTTAGGTATAATAGTACTATTTGTATAATTCAGTATTTATTTGACCGCACCCCCCTCCCCACCGATCAACTCCTTCTCATATTGAATAAATTTAAAATATTTGAAATTTACATTGGAAACATTTTCTATGTAAAATTTAATAAAAAGTTAACATAAGAAAAACATTACATCTTTTTTCTAGGAAGAAAGATGCAACCCTGTGCAAACCCTGAATTCAAGATGAGCAATAATGTTTATTTAAATATAAATAAAGAAACCATCAAATAGCTCTCTGAATATTAAACTCACGAAAAGGTTGAGTTGAAGTTGCCTAGTAGATACCTTAATGAAAGTCGATCTCTACCTCTTGGAGAGCCGGTCTTTGTCAACCGACCTAGGAAATAGAATTGAGCAAAGGGACGAGTGGAAGGGAAGGAAGGACAGAATAGGAATTATTTAAAAGGACTCTCCAATCGCTAACTTACAAAGGGAAAAGAATAAAGCGGATTCCAAGTGCACAGGCAGAATAAAATAAAATAACAAAGGCTTACAAGAGTAGAATAGAAAAGGAATAGTCCACGCTAGGTAGAGTTCTAACGTAGGTTATATTACAAACATGTTTAAACAAATTCAAAAAAGCAACAAAATTAGCATTTTTCTAGAAGGAAAAACAGATAGTTCAACATCTAGTAGATAATTAGTGATGTAGATAATTTGAAGAAAAAGTCATATGTTAGAAACCTGAGCGTATGTGGCTCTAGTGCTCTCATTCTCCACTGGCTTCTAATACTAGTGATGCGGCTAAAAAAGTGGCACAGGGATCTCCTGGAGTCCTGCTTTGCCTTCCACATGTGGGGGGAAAAAGCCTGGGTCGGAGATTCCTGGGCCAATGTATATATTGTATACAGTTATGAATGTGATTAGAAGTTTTTATTTTATTTTATTTTTTTCTTATTTATTCGCTTTTATTTTATCAGTATTATTTATTTAATTTTTTATATTTATAGTTGTTTTTCTATTATTTGTATATATTGTAAGAGTGAGTACTTATAGCCCTGCAAAAGTGCCTGATTGGCCGGGTCGGTTGGAAGTGCTGTTAATATAACATATATTACTACAGTCGCGGTCATAGAAATTGGATAACCCAATAAAAAATATAGCACTTTCACTTATCTAAAAAAAAAAAATAAAAAAAATAAAAATAAAAAAAAAAAAAAAAAAAACTTATCTATACATAAACTATATAGTAAAGCAAAGTATTGCGATCGTGAAAATTTTTGAAACTCAGTTTTCAATAGAAATACACGTTTTGAGGTTCCTGAGTCAGCAATAACAATAACAATAACAAAAAAAATCCCGCAAAATGGTCTGTGTGTGTAGATAGTAAGATAGTAAAATTACATATTTAGCGCATCCCTGGGATGTTAGAGCAACTTTTTCGTCAAAATAGGACAACGGGAAGTGGTACTTCGATGAAACACATTTTTACTATTTTCTCAAAAACGGCTATACAATTTTTTATTAAAATCAATGTATCAGTGTAAAATTAAGCAGTTTTCAATATTATGTAAATGGCTAATTTTCAGTATTAGCTTCCTCTAAACTACGTTTAATTGTTTTTCATTTGAAACAATTATCCATTTCATATTGTTCATTGATATAAAAAATAGTTACATATAAGTTATGAAATAATTTTATAATTAACTAATGGAGAAATAAGAGATCATAACGGAGAATAGTTGTAATGGACTCAAAGAATACGAGCGGGGCCAAAAGATTAGTACACGCTTCAATACATAACATGAGTTTTATATAATACGGAAGCAATTTCTAGAACGTGACTGTGTATATCATAATAGTATTTTATTGAATTTTTCAACGTTTCGGGCTGCGTTGTAAGTCTTCATCAGAGCTACATAAGGTACAAACTATAAATATTAACTGGTTTAAGGTAAAAAGAATAAATGAATTATCATTAGATATTAAATAAGTATAGGTTATTATTAGTAGCTAAAGAAATTATAAAAAAACTTGGAGTTATAATAAGGAATCCTCATTTGAAAGCAGGAGAGAAGGACCACCATAAGATATCCTGATAAAGGTCAAAGGCATCTTTTTAATTTAATTTAAATTTTCAATTTAAATTTAAAAATCCTGTGACATCAAGTCCCGATTCAAAAAATTTTCTATTAGTTTTAAATAATTTAAAAATCATTAAATTTAACGGCTCAGGCTGCACCTATTTAGTTTGATATTACGAATAATGGTGTTGAGTAATCTTATTGTAGAGTACTCTATATTTTAGAGTCCTCGAAAATAAACTAAATGATCCGGAAGAAGACGATGCGACCGGAAAATAGAGATATCTTCATAAAACGGGGATTCGCCAGTTTCCGGTGAGAACGACAATGTAGGAAATGGACCATAAAAGGGCGTATACTTACAAACGATGCGATCAGGGAAATGGCTTTCCAAAGAGGCATAAAGAGTTTTATGATAATCTACAAAACCGTTAAACTGTATCTCTCACAAGTGGTCGTATTTCAGGTTAGCTGACCAATCCCAGTTTAAAATATCTTTAATTAAGGTTAAATTTCCGGAATTAGATTGTTAAATACATACTATATTAAATTATTTTATATAAATACATATGAACCAATTAAAAAGGAAACCAAACACCAATATTATATTTCTATCAGATAAGACACAGGAACTTAAATCTATATAAACATCTAGACTCCAAGTCCTAGCAGGATAAATTGAAAAACTTCAACTCCACTACAAAATCTTAGTATACTAACCGAGTACTCTAATGGGTACCAGGGCATTGCGGACTATAAAATAGAAATGAAATAGCCAACCAACTAGCAAAGACGAGCTTATACTCTCAATCCCTCACCATTTGAGGAAAGCTCAAAGAAAAAGAACATATTAATTAGTTAATATGTTCTTAAAAGATAAACTGTCTTAACAATACCAACAAAATTGACGTGTCAGAGTTGCATGGCGCAAGATGCTCCATCAAAATGTTTAAAATAGAGACATTTTTATGAGTTTATGGATTTTTGACCTCATACGGATCTCATTACGAGGAGCGTCCCTCGGATGGCGAATGTGTGGATTAAGTGGAAATTTATTAGAAGTTCCTCCCGGCGAAGTTCGATGGACTCACTGGCCAAAAATAAGATTTGCTACCTTTAGGATTAAACACCCTACTAATGCCTCATGCGCTAACATATCTTTAATTCACAAAAAACGTAACAGTTATGGATCGTTCTAAGATAAAACTTTTGTAATATCGAAAAAAAAGTTTCCATTTCTTCCCTACCTCCCTTCCAAGGCGCAAGTCCCCTTTCCAAGATATTTTATTAACCTCCTTTTCAAAAATAGTGCAAGTGAAAGACTAATTAAAAAAGTCGTAGATCTAATAAAAATATACTTATCTATGGTAAAATCCATGTGGTCCGCTAACTGGTTTGAAACTTTTAATTTCGAAAATTCATAACCCCGCCGAAATTCGTCCCTCCCCCAACAAAAAATTCAAAATTCATCAAACCCCTTTCTTGGAACCCCTGTCCGGATGTAAACTAGTCTCCCGTTCGCGTCATGTGGTTGGGATTACTTTAGGGAGTGCATCGAATAAGCTGAAAATTAGAGATTTAAGTCTGAGGAGGTGGAACATAAGAATTTAGAATACAGCGGGTGTGTTTAAATTGGTAACAAAGGAAGTTGAGGGGTAAAATTTAGATACTGTGGCACTGTAGGAGGTTCGCAGGCCAGGGGAGGTAAGTATGTGGTGCGAAGGTAGCGAAATCCTTTGTTTAGGTACCGGATTTCTAATTAGGAATGGGTTGCTATCCACTTTGAGGGGTATACATTTCATCCCAAGAATATTTGTAATGGAAAAAATAATATATATATATATATATATATATATATATATATATATATATATATATATATATATATATATATATATATATATATATATAGAGAGAGAGAGAGAGAGAGAGAGAGAGAGAGATGGAGAGAGAAAGTATAAATTAATAAAAACTAGCTCTAAAAACTCTAACAATATATACAGTAATTTAAATAATAATATGTAAACAGCTACATAAAAAATCTTCTCAAGCATAATTACAGTTGAAATGGAAAAAAAAAACCTCTACACACACACCTATATACCTAGAATGAAAAAACAAAACCTGAAGAGAAGAGAAAAACATAAATAAATTGAAAAATAATAATTAAATTAAGTGAAGAAAGGGCATTGATTTTTTGGTTTATTATTTTCAACAATTAACCATTGTGATCGGCCAAAAAATTCAAAAACTTAACCACCCCTCAAAATTTGAGGTTGCACGTTTCACGATACGTAGAATTCGAAAAACGAATACAAATTTATTTGACCGTCCGCCGTCCGCGCATTTTCTCCGAAATTACTGGACCGATTTTTTTCAAATTTCGATATAAAATCAGAGCTCAACCGAGGATGATCCTCCTTCATCGACATTACTATCCGCCTTTTAATTTCAAAATGACGGCCGAAAAACCTGTGTTTCTATAGACTGTAGCGCTTAAACGAATGTACCGATTTCAATGAAACTTCGCTAAAGTCATTTTCTCGACGCCCTTTAAATTTATCTATACAACATACTTCAACCAAAAGAAGCTGGAAAAAAATTACGAGCGATGGTAAAATCAAATTCCGAATAACTCAAAAAGTATACTCTTTTTCGTTGATAATGTGATAAAATGTTTCAAAGGTATTTAAATTTCATAAAAAATTAAGAAGTTTCATCGAAATCAAAGTTCTATTACTAGAGGAAAAAAAAAAAAATCGTTAACATCGGATAATTAGGAGCAAAGATATGGTCTCATGTTTTTTTTTTTTTTTTTTTGTATGTTCTACTGCAAAGGTTATTATATCCTTTGTTTTGGTTTTCGAATTATGAATTTCTTACTAAAATAATATCATATTACTTATGATTAAAATAAAAAGTTTAGCTCAATTATTGGAATCACCTTCTATTTCTTTTTCTATGTAATCAGGAAGGTAATGTTACTTTAGATTATAATTGTTTGGAAATAATAAACCATTGTGAAATAATTTTTAAGAAAATTCATTTCATTAAATGAAATTTTATGATTGCTGATCATCTGATTGCGATGCAAGGATGTTTTTAAATGATTAGAGATATACACTTTTTTTGTATAGTCAATTAAGTAAATAGAATAGAATAGAATAGAAAATTAAACTTTATTCTGGGACTAAGTCCCTTTAGAATAACAATGATGAGTTAATACAAAGTAAAGTACAAATCTGGCCAAAAACTAACTTCTAAAAATTTTAATATTATATACATTATTTAAAAAGTATTTAACCAGTATAACATAAAAAATAAAATATATATACAAATGAACATAAAATCTTCTCAAAATTACTTAATTGTGATGAAAAAAAAAAAGAAGAGAAATTACATATTTATATATACATAACTACACAATTTATAAACAATAGGCTATCTAATAGAAAACTAACTTAATACAAAATGAAATAATATCTACAGTGGTTTATATAATAATATGCAGACAGTAAGATAAAATAAAGTCTTAAGATACTTGTGGTGTAACGGAAAAAAAAATAACTAAAAGGAACTATTTATACGTACATTCTCATATTGGGACACATAAAGACAAAGATATAAAATATGAACATATATACCCGCAAGAAAAAGCACAACCTAAGGAGAAGAGAAAAATAAATAAATAGTAAAAATAATAGTCAAACTAGGTGACAAAGATCATTGCTGTTTTATGTTAAAACTTAAACAGTAGGCACCACTATTTACTTCACGCAAATTCAGTAAATCACAGCTGATCCGTAACTACATTATCTCTAATCATATCAACAAGTTGCAGCAGTACATTTGTAACGTTGATTAAGGTTTCGTCAATAACGAACGGTGAGTAGTGTTTAACATTTCAACGAGAGAATATCAAACTAGCAAACTGGATATGATTAGCTGTAGTTTATTAACAGCCTTAACTCAGCCAGAGGACTCGCTATCAGACATCGCGGGAGCGAACAGTGATAATTTCTGTTGAGCAGGCTGGGAGCATAATTCATGTTCTCTGGTCGTTGCAAACCGCGACTAATGTTCTCCCGTTTAGTCAGAGAACACGGAATTTTCGAAAATTCTATCCTCACCAATTAAAAGTGAAATCCAAAAATATTCTAAATATTCATACATTTTTTTTTAATTGATGATATTTACAACTATATTACAAGTAAAAATACATTCAGTGAATGTGAACAATGGAATAAAATAGCATGAAATCACTTGTTGAGAAACTACCCATTGGTAGCACTCTAAAAATGTATTTACAAAAGGAGATTTCGAGGCCATCTTCTTTTCAGACGCTTCTGAGGATTATCAGGGATCGAAGAGGAAGCAAGGTTTGAAACGAGAGGGTTTGGATGGTTCTGAAGTTTGTTATGGAAGGATAGGTATCTGGATTGGAACAGGTCAGAAACATAAGAAACATTAAAGTCGTTATGGATTATTTTATTGGTGACAAAGTAGGGAGCATTGAGGATTTTACGAAGGATTTTGGATTGTAAGGATTGGATACGAGAGGAATTCGATGGCTTAGTGGAGCCCCATAGCTCAACTCCGTAAGTCCAATAGGTCTTATTGTAGTCATGTATATGAGTCTTTTGTAAATAGTTGGCAGTTAAGATCGTTTGTCTAGTAAGTGCTGGAGTAGTCGGAAACGTCGAGCAGTTTCTTGTCGTTTCAGTCTAGTATGATGATTCCAAGTTAGACGTTTGTCTAAGTGGAGTCCAAGGTATCGGATTTGTTGAACAGGGATAAGTGAGTTATTATTAAAGGATACTGTAGGACAAGAGGACATAGGTTTACGACGAAGGGTAATGATGATTTGATGTGATAGAATCTATTTTTACCCTCCAGTTTTGACTCCATTCTTCAAGGTTTGTGATGTGTGATTGAAGAGTTTGGGATGCAATTGTTGGGTCGTTATTAACTGATAGGATACATGTATCATCGGCATACGTTCATAAATATTAAAGTGTTTTAACAAATGTATAATTTATTTACATTATATGTTTGTATATCCGCCTGAAACTTCATGAATAGCTTCATCTTAACGTAACTAACAACTATTTTATTTACAAAAACTCTTGGAATAGATGCGTTTTCAATTGAGAGATCGTTAAACTTTCTCTATTTAATTAACTATATGCCCATTCACTTTCCACTTGGATTGTAAAATAATTTTATCATAAAATCGAGAAAAAAAGTGGCCTACACAATCTCGTTATTTTCACATTTTGGGGTTTTATATTTTTTAATGCCATTTATCTCTCGATTTTTTGATCAAATTATCGTACGATACATGTAGAAAGCAAATGTGTATTTACGAGTTTGTAGTATCTAATTAAATAGACAAAGTTTGCCGACTTCAAGATTTCAAGATTCAAAACGTCTTAATTTTGAGAATTTTCGTAAATAAAACATTCGTAGATTACGATGAGATGAAGCTATTTACGAAGTTTCAGTAGGATATTTTAATAAAAAGAGGTCTGTACCAATGACTACTAATTTAAAATTGACTTATTAAATTGATAAATTTAAAATGCTATTATTTTCCAAGAAATATGTTTTGGTTACACAACAGTCACAAAATTACTATTTGCAGCATTGATCGGAATTTGGCTATACATTGGAGGTTGGGATGAACTGATCTCGAAATAGAGTGAGGGAATGTGATGTCAACGTGAAACTAGTTACGCCACTGGTAAAAAGGTGGCCTACAAAAATATTGAGGCGGTTGTCCTACACAACTTCGTTATTTTCACATTTTGGGATTGTAGGTAACGGCAAACGGTTCAATATTTTTTAATGCCCCATTTTTTTTTTCGATTTTTTGCACAAATTATCTTACGATTCAAGTGGAAAGAAAATGATTATGTACGAGTTTTCAGTACCTAATTAAATAGACAAAAGTTCGCAGATCTACAGATTGAAAACGCCGCAATTCCGAGATTTTCGTAAATAAAATAGTTATAGGTTACGATGAGATAAAACTAACGATGAAGTTTCAGGCGGATGTTAATAATCTGATAAAAATGGGTCTGTACCACCGACTAATATCAGGTATTCTCCAAATTTTACCAGAACCTTACGTATCATCCAAATCCTCTTGCACAATCCCTATCAAGCACCTCCCATCCCTATAATCCTCCAAGAAGGATGAAACGGCAGTGGCCTCGCGACCTTTTGTAAATTGTATATATTGGAGTTCTGGCAATGGCCAGATTCTCCACTCAAGACATGAGTGTATATGGCTAAAGTGCTCTCGACCAATCTCCGCTGGCTTTAGTACCAGTGGTTGAGAGAGTAGCGCAGAGTTCTCCTAGAGTTCTCTCGACTGATTGTATATAGGTATCCATGTGGTTTTTGCTCAGTATTAATTTTCCTATTTTTAGGTTATTTTATTTTGTTTATTGTATATACTTTTTGATAATTATTTATTGTTATTTTGCTTCTATTTACTCTCTATTTTTTGTACATATAGTGTGAATGTTATCCTACCTCACTATAACTAATGTCTAAGGGACAGGTTGTTGTAATACTCAATAAATAAATTTAAAAAAAAAAAAATGAAAAATATCAGGTAGCGTAGATTCCCTTTTACGGATCTGAGCAGTATCATAAAGACTCTATATTATATTATAAAGATGTATAGTTCTTTTTGAACTAAAATTATGATGAAATTTTTATTTTATCTTTCAATATAACAAATAAGAGAAAAGGAAACAATGAAAAGAAAATCATCTTTAATTTCTTTTTAAATACAAGGTGTCGTCTAAGTAGGGGGATATATTTATAGAAGTGATAGTAGATCTGAAGACCTACAAGAAAGTTTTTTTTTTTTTTTCGTCTATAAAATATGTATTTGCGCCTGTCAACAATAAGTTGACAATCAGCTGATGTGATGGCGATAATGATATAATGACATGACAGGCATGGGGAAGGAAAGTACTCAGCAGTACCTCTTCCCTAACTTGTTCCAATTACTTAGGTTGTCTAAGGAAGGAGATCCCTCATCCAACGCCTTTTTAGTCTCCTGCTCATGTTCTGAGGTATGTCAGCTGTGGCCATGTCTCTTATTAGTCTGTTATTATGTCCGTTTAAATTTGTATAAAATCGTTGATAAAGGGACGTTATATGTTGGTCAACTGTTGGAAAGTGGAGGTCAGTATGTAGAGTTCTGTTAGTCACGTACCAAGGTGCTTTTGTTATGAGTCGCAATAATTTTGATTGGAACGTTTGAAGTTTTTGTAGGTGGGTCTTTTTAGCGATGCCGTATATTTGTGATGAGTATGTCCATATGGGTTTAAGTAAGTATGTATATGTATTCAGTTTCTGTTTTAGTTTTAGTTTTGAAGATTTGGCAAAAAGAGAGTAAAGTAGTTTGAGTCGTTTGTTAATTGTTATACGTTTCATTTTAACATGTGTGCCTCATGTCATCCTTCTGTCGAAGGTGAGTCCAAGGTAAAGTACCGTTTGAGGAATTTGATTGTTGTCAATATAAACTGAAAGAAAGTTAATATAAACATTGGTTATCATTATTTGCGACATTCTTTTTTTAAAAATAAAAGGTGTATTTATACATTCATATCTATTATTATACATCACAAGCCATAGAAAAAAAAATAAATATAAGCTTTAGAATAATTTCTTATAATAAATGTTGGTGGTAAGACGGGAATAGAAAGCACATATTTTTTTTTTTTTTTAAACAACTTGAAGTAAATTGCATTGAAGCACCTCTTCGCTGAAAGGCACAAAGGAGAAAGAAAAATAAGAAGAAGTAAATTCCAAGTTTTTTTCTCCAATAAACCTCAACTTAATTAATATGAACTTAAATCTAATTAAACAAGAAAGTTTTTCTAAAAGTAGGGTATCTTTACATTAGAGTTGAAGGGCGATATAAAAAGAAATCGGAGTACTTCATATTTTTATAAAAACAGAACTAAGCTTTGTCCACTCGAAAGTTGCTGTCAAATGGTTTTACAATATTTTCAAAATTTTAAGACTAATAACTGCAGTTTCTGGTACGTCACAACACAACTTTACATACCGACCTTAGACAACCGACTCCTTACGTACTCTCTATATCCGATTTCATCTTATACTACACGGACTTATCAACGACACGGCTGACATGCACATCAGGAGAATATTGAAAAGGAGCTGGATGAGAGATCTTCTTCCCTGATTTAAGGATGTAAACAGACCAGAGAAGAGGTACTGCTTCTATTGTTCATCATGTATATCATGCTATTTTGTACCGTAACAACAAATCTACTGTCACTATCACAGATGCGGATGGAGATTTGAAGACCAAAAAAAAAAAAAAAAATAGTTTTAACAATGACAAATTCTACTTGTATACAATTAAAAAAATTCTAATTTGCTGTGAAGAAATCGTTAATTACTTTTTTACTGTTTTCATATTTCCATCCACATCTGTCATAAGCTTGAAAATAAGCAGATGTGCTGTAACTGATAAGAAAATTGACATTTTAGTCATGAGGAAAAAATAGTACTCAGCAACATCTCATCCTGGTCTTGGTTTAATTCTTTAATTCAGGAAAGGAGATCTCTCATCCAGCTCCTCTTTAGTAGTCTCCTGACTGTGGCCATGTCGTTAAGATGTCCGTGTAGTTCAAAATGAAATGGGGAGTAGGGAGTACGTATGTTTTGGTCGATAGTTGGTTATCGTAAGTCGTTTTGTAATGCTTAAGTACATTTAGAAAAAAAAAACAACACGAAACATGTCTTCAGAAAATAGGCCCAATGTATTTATAAACGTTTTATAGCTCTTGAGGGCTTATGTCATTTAAACATTTAAATGTTTTCTTATACTTAAGGGAAACTCAGTTTATAATACTATACGACCAAAGCCAATTTTATGGACACTTAAATCATAGAAAAATTGTTTCCGAAACTCAGATGGTTTAAAAATAGTGTTGCTCAAATGCGAGACCAAGACTCGTCTTGGTCTTGCTCACTCAGTCTTGCTCTTGGTCTTAGTCTTGCGCAAGAGTCTTGTAACAGCCTTGCAGTTACCTATTAGCCTATTACTATAGAGATATTGCTGTAATATTTGAGATAGGGGAAACCTAACTAAGCCTGAATGAAAAATTGGAAGAGTTAAATGCAAAAGTATATTAGTTATACCAATTCTTATACATTTAGCAACTAAAATTGTCATTCATTAGTGACTATTTTGTCTTAATTTTAATTCACAAAAACGATATTTTTTTACTAGTCCTGGTCTTTGTCTTTCAACAGTCAAATAGTCTTGGTCTTGGTCTTGCAAAGTGCAAGACCAAGACTGATTTTGGGCAACACTATTTAAAAAGTGGACCGATGGAGGTGGTATAAACTATGTTTTAAAGATTTCAACGTGATGAAGACATCAGTATAGTTCTTTTAGAATAAAAAATATAATGAGATTTTTTTATTTAATCTAAGAGACAATAGAACAACGAAAAGAAAATCAGTTTTAATTGTTTTTCTTATATAGTCCTATTAGTGTATGACTTCCTAAAGCGAAACCTGCAAGATCAATGAAGAATGACAGTAACAATATTGTCAAGGATTGATTCAATCACGATGAACCCTATACGTATCAATCAGACTGAAGTCATTTTAGCACCAATAAAAACATCGAGGAGGCAGAATATCGTTTCGCACCCTCCAAAATATATCGAATACCAATAATAAAATCTACAAGAATGAATAAAAGACGTAAACTAAAATCAATCAAGAAATTAGGATAAAGTCGATTAGATTTGCTAGAAATAGGTGAATATACCTATTAATGTTATGAAATTTTATAGAGATATTTTATCTCGGTATTATTCGATAATATCTCGAAAACGGTACATTTTATAACTTCATGTCATCGAAATCTTTGAAACATAATTTCTACTACCTCCATCCTTTACTTTCCTACCTATACCAGTTAAGGAAGGTATTGCAATCGGGTCAAATTTCCGACATACGGTTTTCGACGGATCTATACGTTTCAGAGCCTCATGAGTCCGAAAAACATTTTTTTAGCCATTGGTCTGTCTGTCTGTGCCAAGATTTTTTCGGAAACTACTGAACTGATTTTATTACTTCTTTTTTTATTTTGTTGGGTTTTGACTACTGATGCCTGTGACAGAAATTCGGTACTCCATGCGCAAATAGCTTGCGCACAATAAATGAAAAACATGTTTTTCTATAGCGCAAAAACGGCTCTAACGATTTTGATGAAACTTTCCTATAATGTTCTAATCATTGTTCTCTCAATTTTCGTATATAAACTAAATTACCGAAAAAATTCAGGGAAAAAATTTATAAAGAAAAGACAAATTTTATGGGGCCTAACTTCCTAAGTATATAATATATGGTAAAATTTATAATAAAACTTTTGAAAGGTAATGAAATTCCCTACAAAGCCATATAAAAATCGTTCATTTTGGGCAACTATTAACGAAGTTACAGCTATTCAGTTTCCAATGTAAGATTAAAGTTTCATATCCTGGTGTCAGAAAGGGGTGAATCTGAGAATAAAGATGACTAAGTGAAAGTAAGAAAATCTGTTGCCCTCATCACACAATCTTCACTATTTCCTCTAGTTTTAATAGAAATTTTTTTATTGACAATACTAAGCTATGGCAAAAAGTTTTTGATCAATAATATTAGAGGGTATTGAAATTTTTACACTGATCTACCTTAAGCCGGTTTACATTGCTTTAGTTTATCAAATAAATCGTCATCAAGTTCCTGGATAGTGAAAGACTTAAAAAACACATTTGACAGGCTTTTTTTTTTTATTTATTAATTTTTTTTATCTATTTATTTTTATTATATTTTCTCTTATTATTATTTATTTATTTATTTTTTCACTTGATTTCATTTCATTTTAAATTCGTTTGTTTATTAATCTCAATTCATTTATTGATTCTACTGCTATTTTTTAAAGTTTATTTATTTATACATTTTTTATACATCTTATTACCTATAAATGTCTATTATTATCCTTATTTATTTATTTTATTCTATTAATCAATTTCTTTATTTATTTTATTTTTTATTTTATTATTATTTTTTTTTTTTTGTAATAACCATCCAAATAGTATTAAATGATGTTATTTAGTTGATCGGGCGCTTATGACCTGGATGTTTTGCGCCTAGACATCGAAACAAACAATCAAATAAATCGTACTCAAATCTTTTCATTGATAAATTTTCAGAAAAATAAATCTAGTTCAATTCTTTTTTGTTTCTTCATGAAAATATGTAGAGATATAAAACTTTTCTGAAATAGGTAGGAAAGTCGTGTGTGAGTGGACACACCAGATATTTTTAAACGAATTGAGTTTTGAAATTTCCTAATTTTTTCTATGACTTTATTATAATTATAGAAAGGGTTTATATTTTGAAATTATGAATCTACGATATTACCTTTCGTTCGAAACCTCATATATCAAAATCTATCACACGCCTTCTCATTATCCCTCACTGCTTAATTTACAAACAAAGGGACTTATGTGGGTTTTTTTTTTGAAATATTAATTGTTGCGAGAAATAAAATAATCCTAAATAATAAAAGAATCGAGACAACCCGCCTTGAAAGGACTGCCTTGAAAGGGTTGAGTAATCTTTATTGTCTAATTAAAATGACTGAGATGCGAGATCTTTGCTCAGGATCCAAACCTTAATGCCCAGTATAATCCTATTTAAAACGCCCCCGGAAACGACATAAACTGCTATCAGGATTTATGGCTCTTTGGGGATGATAATATCCGTCTTAGTGTTCCCGGGCAATCAATGAGGCTTTGATAAAATGAAGATTTTAAGAGCAAAATTATTGCATAGATAAAATACAGTTTTACATAAAATTGATATAAGAAGACTAATATAAAAGAGAATAATATAACAATAATAATAACAACTGTGCCTTAATAGCTACATTATAATTTAACAGCACATAATTCAACATTCAAAATAATAGGGTGTATAAAAAAAAAATGATAGTTTTATCAAATTCTAGCTATCAAAGGACTTTAAATATTTTATTTCTATTTAATACTTACCAATACTTAATAATCTCTTAAGAGCATTCTCTAAGCTTGTTAAATCCAATTCGACTTCTTAAAAAAAAATACTCAGTTTAGTTATTTATTTCAAAGAAGAAACAAGTATCCTACGAAATTCTGGTAATTTTAAGGCATTATTGAAAACAAATTTCACAGCCGCTGAAACAACTCGTGAAATTACCTAATATAAAGGGGTTAATATAAATAAGTTGTCCTTGACTAGCGCGCTGCGCGGCGTTGGTTTGAAAAATTTAACAGTGGAGTTACGACGTTGGGAAGTGAAGAAAGGTCCCAGGCGATCATTAATGGATATTGATGAGGCTCTGCAGGAAGCAATTGAGTCATACCTGGGAACGAAGCTGCAGACAGAGCTGCGAACCTGGCAAGAAGAAAAACTAATGGAACCACAATGATCAATTTAACGACCACTGCTGACTGGAGATTGGAATGCAAAAAAATCCTAAATGAAAAATGGCAATTCAAGTGGAACCATAAATTGCAAGAAATCAAAAAAGATACCAAACCGTGGACGACCTCTTTCAGAAAGAACAGGAAAGAAGAAACAATTTTAACTCGGCTTAGAATTGGACATGCAGCCTTTACCCATGGCTACCTAATGAGAGGCCTGGAACCACCATTTTGTAAAACATGCAACACATCACTTACACTGAAACACATTGTAACAACTTGCAGACTATACTCTGACACCAGAACAAAACATAATATACCTTCCAACATATCGGAAGAACTTTAAGATGACGAAGAAAAGATACAAAAAGTATTTGAATTTATAAAAGAGATTAAATTTGTACACCTAATTTGATTACATCTAAAGCCGCTAATGACCCGATCGGGTAGATGCGGAATGTAAAAATAAATAAAATAAAAGTCAAATCCGTACACGAGTACTCGCGAACTTGCCAGGGAGTATGTTGTGTACTCTCCATGGGGAAGGTGAAAAAGTGCTGTAGACTGGTCTCTCACGAACTTACTCCTCAGCAATCAGCTAAGAGGTTAGAAATTTGTGAAAATGTATTTAAAAATCCATTCTGATATGAGAGTCCTTCTTCATCCACCATATAGTCCTCGCACTATCGTATTACTCTTTATTTAGATCCATACCCTATAATCTTCAAGAGAAAAAATTTGATAATTTTGAGGAAGTTAAAATTGCGGTCCAAGAGTTCTTTTTCACTAGAACTTGAATAAATAGAAAAAACGAAATTGAAGAGATTAAGGTTAGCCTGAAGGCGGGAAATTCTTATTATTTTTCTGTGACAAAACTACTCAGCTCGCGCCTCTTGTCCCTGAACTTAAAAATTAGAATCTATAAAACCATTATTTTATCTACAGTTCTTTATGGATGCGAAACCTGGCCGCTCACATTAAGGAATGAGCAACGTCGTCAGGTTTTTGAAAATAAAGTATTGTGGAGAATATTCGGACCGAAGGAAGATAAGGTAACCGAGGAGTTCAGACGGTTACACAACGCCGAACTGTATCCGGGTAGTATATTTTAGGTGATTACATCACGGCAAATCAAATGGGCTTGTAAAATTGTTGGGTTCAGTAACGAAAACATTCCTAAAAGGTTAATATTTGCAGTACCGAATAATAAATATTTGCTGTACAGAAGGAGGGAGGATTGCATTAAAGCCGATCTGAATTTTAGCAACTATCACGGGAATTGCTAATACGAGATAATAATTACAAGCTCCTTTTAGGGGTATCAGTCTCTATCATATTAAACAAAATGTAAAATACCCTTTGCAAATACAATTTTCATAAATAAAACAATAAATAAACAAAAAACCTAATCCATTAATAGTCAATAGTATATAGTCAATAGTCAATAGTCAATACATGTTATCAAGTATAACGTTGTTTGCAGTTTGGATGAGAAACGTCCTAAAGTTTTTGAAATTAAAGTATTGCGTTGAATTTTCGGACCGAAGAAGGATGAGTTAACCGGAGAGTTTAGACGGTTACACAACGTGGGATTGTGTGAACTTCATTCGTTTAATATAATTCGGCTTAGTAACGAAAGACTTCCTAAAAGATTAATATACGATGTACCGAATGGTAAACGTCCGAGGGGTAGACCGAAGCGAAGGTGAGAAGATTGCATTAAAGCCGATCTGAAGGGACTGGGTTTGGACGGCGAACGGTGGAGGGAGGTGTGTAATAAGCGATTGGTGGTGTCGGCATCGAACCTTCGGGTTCACTAAGCCTTATTATTATTATTATTATAAATTATAGATGGGGCACCAGCGACCTCTAGGACGCATGTGACGTAGCTGCGGCCCCGAAAGGTGTTATCACCATTTTAACTATCTAGCAGTAAAATTAATTAATATATAATTATTTAAGTTAGGAAATTTGAAAATTAAATTGAGTATACGTATATGGATGGTTGTGTGTATTTAGTGATAAATAAAATTAATACCAATAAAATATAAAGACTTGTTGAGGTCCCTATTAGCAATGACTAATCTTACTAGGGCCACTAATGGTAAAAACATATAAATGATCCTATCAGGTGATACGACATAAAATAAATGATGTACAGGTATAAGTAATTTAATTAATTAATTTCTAAAAAATGTTGTCATTGAATTATTTACTGCATTGTCACTGCCAAACACTTGAACTTTGCAAAAACAGAAAAAACGTATATTGTAATGATGTTCACGATTGCGTGAGATTGTATAGAAATTGGGATATTTTGTGAAACTTTGGTCCGAGGCCCGTTATCTTTGTTGTTGGCAACAAAGTGGTTAAATGGCATTGTTTGATACCTTGCGATGGATCTGATAAGAAACTGAAATAAGTACTTTGTCAAGCAAATCGACAAATAGATCCATTTATGACTCATCGATATATTTGTTGATTTGCATGAGTCGCTTATAGAACCTAGAAATCACAGATATTATTTTAGTTTTTAACATATTTTTGTTTAAACATTATTTATTTATTCGAACTTGTCAAATACAAACGGACGATAGGAAAATCATTTTTAGATAATAGGATAAAGTATTGGGATCGTCTAAAATTTTAATTTCCGTTTTCAAACGAAATACACGTTTTCAGATCTCCAGAATTCAAATAAATAAGATTAGCAAAATGGTCTGTATGTCCGTGTAAAAAACCTAGTTCAAAAAATAAAAGTTATAGAAATGTTTATATTAAGAATTTATTTAATAAAAGAAGTCAGGGAAAAACTGTTGCTGAGTACTTTCCTTTACCATGCCTCACATGTCATTCATATCTTGTATTTCCAGCATATTTGCTAATTGACAACAAAAAGTTGACAGGCGCAAATACAGTTTTTATAGCCATAAAAAAATATTATGACATGTACAATGACTCACAGTCAAAATGATACACCTGGATGTTGGTAGAAATTTTTGAATAAGTAAATAGTGCAATTTATATTACATTGAAAACAATAATTTATAGTGATAAATAAATATCCTAGTAATATGTCCTCTTTTTATGTTCTGTTATGTGTTCTTTTATTTACTTATGTTATGTTTGTTGTTGTGGGGATGTATGTCTGATTCTGGAGTAGAAAATCTTCACTTCATAGTGGAGATATTAACATGGTATAGTGAATAAATATGTTTACATATACATTTTGAGAAGAAACTTAAAAGAAATTTTGGAAAATTTGAGCTAAAAAACAAATTTTGTTTTTATATGGATGACTCCAAACACTTTGCCATGTTAGTTAAGGAATGGCTTCTAAATAACTGTCCCGTAATTATAAAACACTCTACCGCAGTCACCTGATCTTAATGTGATAGAACACCTGTGGGCGAAATTGGAGGCAGAAATTAGAAAACACGAAATTTCTAACAAAGAAGACTTTAAAAATATCTCATCGAAGAATGGAACAGTCTAAGGCGGGAAATAGAAAACATTTTTTTTTTTCATAATTTAGGCAATAAAACTTCCAATTTTCTTCATATTTTTTTATTTATGCTTGTTGTCTCTTACGTTTCGGGACAATTTTCCCATCATCAGAGCAATATTTTTATTTTTACATTCATTTTTTTGATGTGGCACCATTTGTCAAAAATTAAATATTTGTCACATTTTTTAAAAATTATTTGGTGTTACACATATTAACTGATACACCATTCAACATCTGGCTATTTTTTTTTTGTTCGACTCAGACAGACCATTACAGACAGACTGAAGGACGTGATAGAAAATAATGACTTATCTATAAGGTATTGAACTAAATTAATAGTATTTAAAACTTAATAAGAAGTGAGGTGTATCATTTTGACTGTGAGGTAAAATTATCCAATTTTTTTTATTGATATTTTTAAATAATCACAGTTGAATAATTTAATTTTATTCATATGGTAAGAATGTGCTCTCTGGACTCTTTATAAATGTCCTTTATTGAGACAGATTGTAATATTTATCAATAAACAAATAATCCTTTAAAAAAGTCGTATTGAGTCTACATGTTTAAGGAACATATTTAAAATGAGATTATAAATAAATCTTTTGTAGAGTTTCTGGTCTTATTTATTTACTGTAACCAATGAAGTACTTTTTCTACTGGCTGTATCACTTCCACTGTGAGCTATTGTATATAAGCTATATCACCTTTATATCACCAATTTTATACATTTATGCATTTTTTTTTTCAAAAAATAGGTGAAAAGATTTTGATTAACTTCGTCTTGTAGAATTAAATAATTATAAAATTGAGACTGATCTTACCCTCATCGGTATACTTTACAAGGACTTAAATACCTGATTTTCAAAATGTCTTCTTATAAAGAAACTTAAATATGATTTATTTGCAAGTAACTCTATTGGTTAGTACTGATCGAAATTCGATAAAACAAAAGGAAATTGAAAAAAACAATATCCCAAAATGAGAAAAATATAGTTATAATACATCGCTGAAAAGATAAAGATTTTAGAAAAAAATCATATCTAATAAGGTAATGAAAGGTGACGACAAAATCATGAACAACGATTTCTGAAAATCAATATTATTTAAAAAAAACAAAATATTTCTATGGAAACTAAATTAAAATATTTTCAATTATTTTTGAGATCTATAAATCAAAAATATTCAGTTGGCAAGTAAGTAAAAGTTCTTTGATGGAAAACTTAAGATTTTGGATGGGTAAAAAAAATATGTTGATATTTTGGTTTTTAATAATGATTTATAAAAAATTCCTAAATTACTACTAAAAAAAATAAATAAAAAAAGTTAAACCCCAGACTACGACTATTGTACTCACTTCTTTCAAGATGCTCAAAATTAAAATTAAAACATAAAATGAACACTTACATTTATTTACTAAAGCCTATATCGACTTACGCTTCTCAAGTATACGGAACAGCCAAAATAACCCACATACCGAAACTACTAACCTTTCGGTCAATAAATTTCATCACTATAACTAAAACTCCATGGTACGTAACAGACATTACTTTACATAAAGATCTAGGCATACCAACACATGACTTATATGGACATACTAACACACTGATACAAGACATGACCTCCATTAACATGTCCGAAAACACGGTTCAGAGGTTCAAAAGAAGCTGAATGAGGGATTTCTTCATCTCAAGTGAAGAAGGGATGCCGCTGGGCACTCCTTTCTCTCACGCCGATCAAGCCACTATTAGTATTTCCCCGACAACAGACTCGCTAATTTTCAGTACTTTTGACAGGTGTGGGTAAAAATACATAAAGTATTATAAAAAAAATCGATGATTTGATGCCAATATATCAGTAACAACAATTTGAGACTTTTATTATTTTTGAAAATTGACACTTCCATATTTTTGTCACAGATGGTCAGCAGGACTTACTGGAGGTTTCAATTTAGTCTTTCGGACAAAATATTTGTAGATTACTGGTATTAGACAAACAAACTCGGTCTGAGAAAAAGTTGAGGTAAGATAACTGTTGCGAAAGATTATATACAAACAGCCAATCAGCGAAATATACATAATCTTTCTTAAGGCAACATTGAAGTTTCCTAACCAAAGCTTTGCCCTAGAAATCGTAGTTAGGTACTTATGTTTTCAACCACGAGGGGAACAACATCACAGACTTTATAGACCCTTTTACACGGTAAAGTTTCACGAACAAAGTTGGGATAGTAGTTAATATTGTGCATGCTTTTCCACTAGCTGTGCCACGAAGTTAACCTTACCTTCAAACTTTACTTCGAGGAAAGATACCTTTTATTTTTGTAACAAAATTATGAACGAATTATCTTCTCTTCAACTTCATATATAGGATGTTCCGTAGATAATGGAAAATATTTAAATAAGTTATCGTTAACATAAACAGCTCCAAAAAAAGCTTACATAAGCAGTGAAATATCAAATAGATATGGTATGTTACATATCACTTCAAACAATTTTAAAACTTTTACTGGGAACCACTCCGACATTTTTACTGACTGTAAAAAGAACATAACAAAACTCAGGGCGTCACAGAAATAATAAATCAGAAAATTACAGAATAATGGATTATTTGTTTGTCAATAAATATTATAACCTGACTCAATAAAGGACATTTATAATAGAATTCTGAGAGCACATTCACACCATATTTACAAATTCAAAAAAATAAATAAATAAATAAAAATAAGCTAATTTCAAATAATATAAAACTATAAAAGAACAAAATAAAATATCATAGTGAAGGAAGAAAATATAAATGATGGTAATAATAGAATGAAAATAAATGAATAAAATAGAATTAAAATTACTGAACTCCACTCAACTTACTAAACAAGCGACTAATCTACACCACTATACTAAAACCTATTTGGACATACGGAGCAGAACTTTGGGGTTCCGCAAAACACACACACATCAACAAAATTAAAACCACACAATCCAAAATACTCCGTAAAATTGTCAATGCTCCTTGGTTTATTTCAAATCACACCATACACACAGACATGAACATACCAACAGTAAAATCCTACATACACAACAAGTACACAACATTTCATTCTTCTACTCTTAACCATCCAAATCCACTCGTTCTATCTCTATCTTCCTCCCTGTTACCTGGTGAGCCTCAAAAACGACTAAAAAGGCAGTGGCCTAGAGATCTGTTGAAAAGTTGAGAAGATATCAGGAATTAAAGAAGATATAATTAACGCCAACACATTTGCTTGATGCGTTCTAACGCAGTGGTAAATTCAAAATAACAAAAAAAAAAAATTATCTTTAAAAAAAAAGTAATGAAAATAAACATCTTAGATGCAGGCTTACCTAATTACAGAATAAACTGATTGGTTTGAAGAATAATATGTTTACTACACACAAGGACCAATGCTAAAGTTTGTTAAAAAATAAGAATGCGAATATGGATCGATTTGGTTTTGAGACATAATGAAACCATTTTAAACGGTCAAGTTTCTCTATCAAAGTAAATTCATTCGAAAAAAGTAGTATAGAAAATTAAGTTTGTAAAAGGAGCCTTTATGGTTTAAATATGTTTTCGAGCAATCTTGCTCAATCTCCACTGGGTTTAGAGAGAAGTGCAGGGATCTCCTGGAATCATACTTTCCCCCCACAGTTGGAGGAACAAGTCTGGCTCGGAGTTCTCTCGCCAAATTGTAATAGTGTATATAGATATGGCATGTGTTCATTTTATTTATTTTTAGGTTATTTTATCCTTATTTATATATATAATAGTAGGCCCGTGCGAGAAATTCGCAAAGCATATTGTTATCAAATGCCAGATTAATAATAAAATAAAATAATGCAACCTATCAAAAGATAAAGAAATCAAATGTTACTTTATCGATAAATATAATCGACAAAAAAAAAACAAAAATTAATTTAAATCTTTATTTTTGTTTGGAACTCACATATTTACAAATTTCAGTAAGCTGTATCTTTGCTAAAAAATGTCCGCTTTCAAAGATTTTTTTTCCTTTTGTAGGAAAGTAAGCAATCTTTTATATAATCAAAGGCATAACCAAGGGAAAAGTGAGCAATTTTTCAGTTATTCGCAAAAAAAGATTGTTTTCTTTCATAATTTGCCTGAATTTTTGGGTTGATTGGACTATTTTGACCGCCTGAAGGAGAAGGAAGCCTTCGAAATCGGTGGCTCAATCTTGAGATTTGGTGAAAAATTGAAGATGATATGGCTTGCTGATCAAAAGCACCATCGTTAAATAATATAAACTCCTCCTCTCTCGATCATAGAGACCTCAAGTCGACGAAATGAGACATGTATTCAATGACAGTACTACAATTAATGTAAGGTTGTGTGGATGCGAACCCTATGCCTTGCGTTATCTCGAAAATAGTACGTTTTTGGGCTTAAAAACGCAGGATCCGATAGTTCCGGAGAAAAATTGCTGTACGCATCAAAATCTTCATGATCCGATTTGTCCCGTATCGATCTACAGACCTACCACTGTTCAGGTATTGAAGCCTAGCAAAATGTTTGTATCGACTTAATTTGTTTTAGAAAGAAAAAAACAAAAGAGAATACGATTCGCTAACCCCCCCGTGAAATTCTGAATCCAACGGTACCCCATTCATGATATTTGAGCATGACAGGAGCTTATATTTGGTACAAACCCGATTTCGAGCCTTACTGTAATAATATATGTAATATAAAGGACCCCAATGCTATTAAAAACTTAATATTGTTCCTTAAGGAAATCAAAATATTTAACAAAATTTAATCACACCTTGTAATTGTCGGAAGGCAGTGGATCAGCTGATGAGAAGGTTGTCTCCTCAACTCCTCTCTCAGTTTTTACCAATTTTATAGCGGAATCTCTCTGATTATTCACGTGATACAGTTAAAGTGTATATCAGAGCAGTTGATATTTACTGTTGGCATCTTTTTTTTTTGTTATTTTAAGAAAAAAAAAAAAAAAATTTTTTTTTTTTTTTTTTTTATTTATTTATTTATTTTTCTCTTATGATATGCGGTATGATCAGCAAGTGATGGCCAGTAAGGTGCCCAAGAGGTCTCGGTCAGACGGAGTTAGCTCACCAGCCAAACAAAGGACTCGTCGCTGCCTACGAGAAATACCTCCAGTGACCAAAATGAACACTTCAGAACTCGAACCTCAGCCCCAACCAGGTACGTCTGCACAAGAAACGATTGAAGAATCACCTTTCTTTACTCCAAACCCCTACCAAGTGCTTCAAAATGACAGAGAAGTAATGGAGTCTGCAGCAATACCCAGAGAACCAAAACCTCCTCCGATATTTGTGAAAAATATAAAAAATTTCCAGATGTTCTGCACCCAACTAAATAAAATCTGCTCTGGCAGTTATTCATGCCTTAACAGGACCAATGACACCAAAATAACACCTGATTCTGCAGAAGCCTACCGAAAAATAGTGAAGTACTTATCAGAAACAAATGCGAATTTTCACACTTACCAGCTGAGGCAGGAAAGAGCTTTACGAGTAGTGATAAGAAATTTACATTCCTCAACCCCCACTGAAGTTATTAAAGAAGAACTAACGACGCTTGGTTTCAATGTACGCCAGGTAACAAACGTTTTGAAGGAGGACAGGGAGCAGCCAGGATTACGAAATAGGATCCCACTACCATTGTTTTTCGTGGACTTGGAGCCATCACCAGGTATCGAAAAAATATATGATATCACAAGAATATACTACACAATGGTGAAAGTTGAAAAGCCATATCCCAAGAGAGACATCGTGCAGTGCCATAATTGTCAGACCTATGGCCACACGAAGACATATTGCCACCATCTGCCGCGTTGCGTGAAGTGCGGTGAACAGCACAAATCTGTAGAGTGCACCAAACCTATACAAGATCCAGCAGTATGTGCCCTATGCTTGGAGGGACACCCGGCCAACTACAAAGGCTGCCAAATTTACAAGAATCTCAAAACCAGACACCAGAAAAACCGGATTCAAGATGAAGCACTAAGAACAAGAAGAGAGAGAGAGCCTTCCAGAATTGTAAACAATGATGTATCATTCTCCCAACTACTTAGAGGTAAGACTTTAACCGATAAATGTCAAGCCCTGCCACAACAACAACCTCAAACCCAACCTCAAAATCCTCTTCATCCTAATATACCTAACCACCAACAACAAATTCCTCATATTCCTCCTCCTTCAAATGCAACAGATCTCACAAGTTTGTTAGCATCTTTCCTCACCGATTTCAAATCCCTTGTTACTCCACTCATATCACTCCTCACGAATCTCGTATCTCACCTCATCCCTCCTTTGAAAAATCCTTAAATGACTCACATCCCTAAACCCATATCCATTCTCCTTTGGAATGCGAATGGTGTTAGAAATCATACAGACGAACTATCTACTTTACTACTTGACAAGAACATTGATGTGGCACTAATTACTGAAACTCGACTAACCACTAAACAGCACTTCAATATACCACAATACCTGACATATCGTACTGACCACCCTGACGGAAAAGCACATGCCGGTACTGCTGTAATTGTACACCAATCCCTCTCCCATCACGTACTCCCATTACCAATACATGATTTCCTACAGTCCACCGCTATCGTGATAAAAACCTTCTCCTTTCCGGTCACTCTTGCATCAGCGTATTGCCCTCCTAACCGATCCATATCCAATGCCCAATTCAGTTCTCTCCTCGACTCCTTAGGACATCACTTCATCTTGGGTGCAGACCTAAATGCCAAGCACCAACAATGGGGTTCCAGAACCACGAATTCTCGTGGCCGAACCCTGCTGTCTGCACTCAATTCCCAACGTTTTCACCTCCTTTCCCCCAACTCTCCTACCTACTGGCCCACAGATCCCAACCGTAATCCTGATCTTCTTGATTTCTTTATCCACAGCGGCTTAAGTCCCCTCAATTGTTCCATTACACGTCTAAATGAACTTTCCTCTGACCATAGTCCTCTAATCCTTAATGTTTCACTTGAACCTGTTCCCAAACCTTCTCCACCGTCATTCATTAGAGGCCCAGTAAACTGGGACCTTTTCCGCCAAATAATCTCCGATAATATTGATCTCAACATATCCCTCAAAACTCCCGATGACCTTGATAGTGCCGTAAATTCCTTTACTACCACAATCCAACAAGCCGCCTGGACTGCCTCCTTTCCAAAAGACTCCTCCAGAATTCCTATAAAGACCATTCTACCCCAACACCTCCTTAACCTAATCCGCACCAAACGCCGTGCCAGATTATTATGGCAACGAACCCGACATCCTACCGACCGCTGCTCCTATAATTACTACTGCAAACAATTAAAACTGGAATTAGCCACCTTCAGATCACAATCCTTCAACTCCTACCTATCCTCCCTCTCTTCTCGCGACAATTCCCTTTGGAAAACCACAACAAAAATCCTAAATCCTCACCGCATTTCCCATCCTCTCCGACGATGTGATGGCTCCTGGGCAGCATCTGACGAAGATAAAGCTGAGGAGTTCGCCATTCACCTATCCAATACATTTATTTCACATCCGGAATCCCATCCTGCCCACACCGTAACAGTAGAAGAACTCCTTACATCACCAATCCCACTTTCCTTGCCCCCAAAAGCTATTCATCCTTCCGAAGTAAAATTTCAATTAAAAAAACTAATCCTCCGTAAAGCTCCTGGACATGATCTCCTTACACCTCAAATCCTTCGACAACTTCCATCCAAAGCAGTCATATTCCTTACATATATCTACAATTGTATCCTACGCACCACCCACTTCCCTCTGTTATGGAAACACTCCACTATTATCCTTTTCCCAAAACCAGGAAAACCTCTCAATAGCTCAACATCCTATAGACCAATCAGCCTACTCCCGATCCTTTCAAAAATTTTTGAAAAGATCCTTTTGAAACGAATCCTACCCATTATAGAATCCCAAAATATCCCTTCCCATCAGTTTGGTTTTCGCTCTCAACATTCTACTGTTCAACAAGGACTCCGAGTTGTTGATCATATTTCCTCAGCCCTAGAAAACAAGGAATACTGTTCGGGTGCCTTTCTGGACATTGCACAGGCATTTGACCGGGTATGGCACTCCGGACTGCTCTCCAAGCTTAAAATCCATTTACCTCAGTCCTTGTACCTAATCCTCCGATCCTACCTCTCTGACCGCTCCTTTCGAGTTCGCTGTGGAACAGAATTTTCCCATATCTACTCCGTTAAAGCCGGTGTTCCCCAAGGCAGCGTCTTGGGTCCCGTGCTTTACATCCTCTTTACTGCTGACATCCCTGTTCATCCCGATACTTTTCTTGCAACATTCGCTGACGACACCGCAATCTTATCATCCAACTCTGATCCCGAAATAGCATCCTTAAATCTCCAAAGTCATCTCACCTTGATTGAGCACTGGTGTAATAACTGGCGCATTAAAGTTAATGAATCTAAATGCCAACATATTACTTTTACACTCCGACGCAATTCCTGTCCACCAGTACTCTTTAATTCCATCCAGCTTCCTTATTCAGACACAGTCCGGTATCTTGGCTTTCATTTAGAACGAAGACTAACTTGGAACCCGCATACTAGACTCAAAAGACAAGAACTCAACCGACGATACGGCCAACTATACCGACTACTAAGCAGAAAATCTAAACTTTCCATTGAAAACAAGCTACTGATCTACAAGACAATACTGAAACCTATTTGGACTTACGGACTAGAACTGTGGGGATCAGCAAAATTTTCTAACATCAAGCGCATCCAATCCTTCCAGTCTAAAGTCCTTCGAACAATAGTCGATGCTCCTTTCTATGTATCCAACAAAACCCTACATCATGACCTTAACATCCCATTTGTCCTAGACCTTATCCCAGAAAAGTTCTCCAAATTTCACCAGAACCTTACTTACCACCCAAATCCTCTTGCACAATCCCTATCAAGCATCTCCCATCCCTATAATCCTCCAAGAAGGTTGAAACGGCAGTGGCCTCGCGACCTTTTGTAAATTATATAAATTGGAGTTCTGGCAATGGCCAGATTCTTCACTCAAGACATGTGTGTATGTGGCTAAAGTGCTCTCGACCAATCTCCGCTGGCTTTAGTACCAGTGACGTGGTTGGAAGAGTAGCGCAGGGTTCTCCTGGAGTTCCCTCGCCTGATTGTATATAGGTATGCATGTTATTTATTTTTTTTTTTCCTTAGTTTTAAATTTCTTATTTTTTAGGTTATTTTATTTTATTGTCTATTGTATATACTTTTGATTATTATTTTGTTCTATTTATTTTATTTTTTTGTACATATGGTGTGAATGTCATCCTACCTCACTATAACCAATGTCGAACAGACAGATTGTTATAATACTCAATAAAGAAATTAAAAAAAAAAAAAAAAAAAAACCTTGTAATTGTAAATGTTAAGTTTTTTAAGTTTGTAAGTTCCTCTTAAATTTGTAAATATACCTGTTAATTTTTTCTCTTTTAATCATAACTTTTAACTATAATAGTTTTTCAATTTTTCTTCTCGTAATTTTTAATATTTAAATTGTACTTCCTAACTTTTCTTCTTTTAATATTAATTCTGTTTTTTAAACTGTATTTTTAGATTATATCCCTGAAATCATTAACATTTTATTTAAATGTCCTTGTTAACTGTTAACTTATCATTCTCCAATCTTTAATGTTTAATTCTAATGGTTCTTGTACTTTCTAATGTTTAAACTGTATTCTTTAACTTCGCCTCTATTAGTATTAATTTTTATTATTTAAAAATGTATTTTTTAGCTTTTTTTCTTAATATCATTAATCTTTGTTGTCTCTGTTATCTCATCTTCTATTAAATCTTTGTTTCAATTTTTATAATTTTAGTTCAATTGTACTATCATAATCATCTGTAATTATTCTTAACTTTTCAAACTTTAAATTGTATTTCTTAGCTACAGTTGAGTTATGTGTGTATTAATTCATCAAATTGTAATATAGGGCGAAAATGACCCAAGTGGTTGAAGAGCCCAAAACATGTATAAATAAAATAAATAAATAATATATGTACGGATTATTTTTCTGTATAATTTATTTTATTTATTGTACATAAAGTGTGAATGTGATCTCTGAACACTATTATAAATGCCTCTTGAGACAGGTTGTAATATTTTTCAATAAATAAGTTTTTAAGAAATATATATTTTCACATATAATGGAGTGATGTACTGACTCTAGTTGATAAGTTTTTCAGCTGTTGATGTGAGATGAGCAATATTAAAAATGTTAATGGACATAGTTTTATTTATGAATGAAATAAATATCCTGAATATCTACCCCTCAATTATAAAAGACGATCAATGAAAAAGCTGTTGCTAATCACCTTATAAGGAACACCTGTGCGGAATTTCGGCCCTCCAAGCTAACTAAATTACTCATGAATGAGTCAGCCAAGGCTTTCCCATTCATAAATATAGACTCGGTCATTCACAAATAGCATCGACTACAAGAATCGAAACAATTAAAAAATTATTAATGATGTAGAAATAATTGACCGTTGATATAATATGAGGAGTTGATCGGGGTGTGCGGTCAAATTAATACTAAATTAAACAAGTAGAATTATTTAATTTTAGCCGACGTTTCGACCCATTTTGCAGATCTTCATCAGGGCTACAAAAGATGCAAACATCTTCTACATATAATACTTGATATTTTAACTACATTGTCACCAACTATATCTCTGATATCATCTTTTTATTTCTGTATCAGACAACTTATTCCTATTTTATATCTACTTATATTCATTTATTTTATTTTCACCATGTTTTGTATCTTTTGTAGCCCGGATGAAGACCTGCAAATTGGGTCGAAACGTCGGCGAAAATTAAATAATTCTACTTGTCTAATTTAGTATTAATTTGACCGCACCCCCCGATCAACTCCTTCTCAAATTAAGAAATTCTATTTTACTCTCCACTTTCTACGACTTGGTAAGGAAAGTATATTAATCGGGCCAAATTTTTGATGTGCGGTTTTTAACGGGTCTTCACGTTTCTGGGTTTCGAAAAACGAATTATAAGCAATCGGTTAGTGTTAAGTCTTTGTTTGTTAGTGTACCTGTGTCTCGCGTACGTCTGTACATAACTTGCTGATTTTTTTTTTTTTTTGTTTCGCAGAGTTTCGGTCACACTTAGACCATCTTTCATTTCGCTGCACAGTGGTGTCGATTGTTAATCTAGCGGGACAAAATTCTAGAGATAATTTCTCCTCATCCAGATTAATTGGCAATTGTTAAAAAAATAATTGAATGATTTTTAAATATTGTTTGTCTAAAATTTACGTTTTTTTTTATATTTCATGAAAATTTGAAAATCAAAATATAACATTTCTATGTTAAAAAATCTCTTAGACGGAGATTATCAATTTCTCGTCTGGTATTAAATACATATATTCGTATCCGGTTTTACTGAGAAATTCAAAACAGTCACTTAAAGCTCTACTTTTCGTGGCCTACAGAATTTTTTTTAGATCATAATAAAATGTTTCTTTGTTTCTAAAAAATAATAAGATGAAATTGTTAATTTTTCATAATTTTGGGGCATGCGAATAAACGTTTTAAGTTAAAGTAATAAGGATTTGATGTTATATGTCTGTCATGATTAAAATTTTAAAAAATAGATGCTTAACAATAATAATATATTTCAATATTTTCAGCTAATCACAGTTTAGATTTTCTATATAATTACAAAGTACTCAGAAAAAAAACTGGGAAGGAATCGTTGAAATGGACGAAAGATAAAAAAAAATAGTTACTTCTTCTTATAATGGACTGAATTTATTTATTTTACTTTCATTTGTTTTGTGGGAAATATACAATATAGGTTACAATATTCGTTAGCGTTACACATCTGAGCCGTCTGATAATTTTTGTGGGTTATTTTAAGTAAATGACTGCTAAATATTGCAAAGATGGCCTTCTTAAAATATTGCTAAGGGCTGCTTTAGGATTTGTTTTCTTAATCAGTGCCTTGTCTATTAATTTAAAAAATGTATAATCTATTGATTATTATAATTTTGGTTTTCATTAACTGGAGGTAATTTTCCAAAATCGTAATCCAAATGATCCAAAGGTTTTTGCGTTTGAACAAAAATAAATAAACATCTTCTTGCTGATTTACCACCAAGCAAGAGATAAGACAAAATAAAGAAAAACAACCTCATAAAACTAGAAAAAACATTACATAATCTGTAATTAAGAGCTTCCGGATAATATACTTTTATTTGTTTTCGCCTCTACCCCAAGGGGTCAAGTTTTAATAATTAAGTTTAAAATTTAAATTTTAATATATATTAATTAAATAAATCGTTTTGAAAATAAAACCAAACCTATTCCAGGGGAATTTAAACTACTATAAATATTTTAATTGTTATAAATATATTAATTGTTATAGAGACATTACCTCTATGTATCCAAAGGAATATATAATCTTAATTATAGCTCTATCTCATAAGATTGTTTTTACAATATGTAATATATTTTATTGTATATTATTATCATTATATTGTATTTGATTTTACTGTTATACAAAAAAATCCACTTTTTTCAGGGGTAAGCTTAACAATGGGTCATTGTAGACTTTTGAAATTTTGACATTATATTAAGGTTTGTTTCACTTAAAACATAGGCTTTAAATGAAAACAAAATATTGAGTATAAAGTTATGAATTCTTGAGTAATTTGACTAGAGATCTCGGTTAATGTTGATAATAAATGTTAATAATAAACATATGTTTATAGGTTAAAGAACATCTATATAAATAAAATAAAGGTTTTGTCTGTACATTGAATAGAATCAACCCTTTTCATGATATCTTTCCGTTTTATACCTTACAGAAACCAAATCCACTTTTAACAAACTTTTTGTTTGTCTGTATGTCCGCATTGTCTAACGAAATTTTGTCAGGGGTAAGCTCGAACATCTGTAACGCGTTGTCGCTTAAAACGGGTAAAGCCCACTCATTTTTTAACATCGTTCGATCTTCCCGTTCAAGGTGAAATGGGAAAAAAACTCCCAAAAATTTCTCTCCACCCGCTATAATATTCAGATCAAGTTCTAATTTTACACGGATGTAGGTGACTCAATGTCCAATGTTTTTTTGGTTATTTTGCCAGCGATAAGCTGAGTAGAGTTTAAAGAAGTGGAGAGACTACAACTCTTTTTGATACAACAATCTCCTCACTTCATCATAAATGAAAATTTAACACAACAAATTTTAATGGATCGGTGGTGGTCGGTTTAGTTGTGTGTTACCTAAACAAATAGCCAAATAACAAAGTTTTTGTTAAGACTATTGCGAAATCTTGACTTCCATAAGTCCCGCCATAAAAAAAACTCTTCTCCTCTCTCCCGACCCAATTTTATGAAACTGAATTTGGTTTATAATATAAAATCCATCTCAAAAAATGGTTTTCAAATTTTAACTATAGAACCGTCAACGACGGGTACATCAGCTAATTTTACATAAAGTTAAATTATTTACAATAAAATAATTAAAATGTTGCAGATTAAGGAATAAACTGCCCACGCATTAGCTTCCAAGTTAACATTCAACAAGTTTTTCCTTTTTAACTTAACTTAATGAAAATGAGATTTACTTTGCCGACTGAAGAAAAGCCCGAAAGGATTTGGGAATTCAAGTCAAGCAGAATACTAAGTGAAGTGGAAATGCGGAAAGCATTCAGCCGCTCGGAAAACCTTCCACAGTTTGCTCTGTGTCCTTCTTCTTTAAAATTCCTACTTTCATATTTCAGCAGCCTTTAAAAATGTTAAATAGGTTTCCGTTTCGAGAGATGTTTGTTCTCCCGTATCAAATTAAGCAAACTAAAGGTTATACCAACAAGTGTGGTGTGGTCTGTTCTACATCAAAAGCCCGTTATTAGAGTTCTTTTACAACATGTGCTTTGAGAGTTAATGAGTCTTTTGAAGACTTCTATTATGGGAGCGCAAATTGCTATTTGATAATTTAAGCATGTTTGATTATATTTACAAAAAAAAAAAAAAAAAAAAATAGACCACATGGATTTTCAACATGAAGAGAAGAATGGTTGGGTTGATCATAATGTTAATTTGACAGATCACCCCAACCATCATTCTCTTCAATTATTCAATACAATAAACCATTTCACTCCTTCCGGTATGTTATAAAATATTCACTTTAATCTTAACTAGTCGAATCACGGAATACGCCGAGGAAATTATCGGGGACTACCAATGCGGATTTAGACGGAATCGTTCGACTATTGATCAAATATTTTCTTTACGGCAAATATTAGAGAAAAAATTGAAGTATAACGGTATTGTTCACCAGCTGTATATAGATTTTAAAAAGGCTTACGATTCTATTGACCGCCAGAAACTGTATAATATTCTAATCCAGCAGGGGATTCCAAAAAAACTAGTAAATCTAGTCAGGATGTGCTTGACGGAGACACTCAATAAAGTTAGAATCGGTAATAATTTGTCCGAAAAATTTGAGGTTCGTTCGGGCTTAAAACAGGGGGATTCTCTTTCGCCTGTCCTGTTCAATTTGGCATTAGAACATGCCATTAGGGAGGTAATGCGAACCGAGAAAGGGTTGGATCTGGGCGGGACAACATCCGTGCTGGGCTATGCTGATGATCTGGTACTGTTGAGCGAAGACGTTGAAACTATAAAACTAAATACGACAACGTTAATGAAAGCCGGTAAAGAACTAGGACTCGAAATAAACGTGGATAAAACAAAATATATGGTTAGCTGCAAAAATGGCGATACTACTGGTGACATCGATATAGATGGTAATATGTTTGAACAGGTAGATAAATTTAGGTATCTAGGTTCAACGATAACTAGAAAAAACGAAATTGAAGAAGAGATTAAGGTTAGACTGAAGGCGGGAAATGCGTGTTATTTTTCTGTGACAAAACTACTTAGTTCGCGCCTCTTGTCCCGAAACTTAAAAATTAGAATCTATAAAACAATTATCTTGCCTACAGTTCTTTATGGATGCGAAACTTGGCCGCTTACATTAAGGGATGAGCAGCGTCTTAAGGTTTTTGAAAATAAAGTATTGCGTAGAATATTCGGACCGAAGAAGGATGAGTTAACCGGAGAGTTCAGACGGTTACACAACGCTGAATTGCGTGAGCTGTATCCGGGTAATATAATTGAGGTAATTTCATCGCGGCGAATCAAATGGGCTTGTAAAGTTGTTGGGCTTAGTAACGAGAGAATTCCTAAAAGGTTAATATTTGCTGTGCCGAATGGTAAGCGTCCGAGGGGTAGACCGAAGCGAAGGTGGGAAGATTGCATTAAAGCCGATCTGAAGGGACTGGGTTTGGACGGCGAACGGTGGAGGGAGGTGTGTAACAAGCGATTGGTGGTGTCGGCATCGAATCTTCGGGTTCGCTAAGCCTTATTATTATTATTATTATAATAAACCATAAACCAACAATTATAATTATGTAAAGATAGGGATATACAAAAAAAAAAGTATAAACATGATGGATATAATTTTGGAGCGTTTCGTCAAGGATTATACAGGATTATCTGGTCGAGATCATGTTCAAACCCTAGATTCCTCACCTCTTAACTATTTGATTTAATAGTACCACTTTATAGAGGCTGATTGTACCCTATGAAGGTTTCCTTATCGATCTACGGCTCATAAAACGAAATAAATAATTAATTGCCACAGACGGACTCATATTTTTTGAGCATTCCAAAAAATCGATTAAAATTAGTAGAGTAATTCAATTAATAACTAAAATGAATAGAAAGAGGAGCTGATGGATATTGTCCTTCTTCTTGCCTGGCATGTTCATTTAATCATTGTCAGCTATTTTTCTGGGTGCCAACATTAAGTTGACAGATGCAAAAAAAAAATGTAATTTTTTTAAAACATTTTATAATTTTTTTTTGGAATTCCATTGGGTGTGATCAAATACTTAAGAATCTCTAGAGCTTACGTTACCTATCTAATTGACTTTTCCTATTTTCTTAAATGATTTTAGGTTGCATATTTTATTCGTTCATGCAGACTAATTGTTATTGTTTTATTTTTTTAAATAAAAAATCCTTCGTAAAATCTTCAACTCTCTTTACTTTGTCACAAATAATATAATCCATAAAGACCTTAATGTTCCAAATGTTTCTGGTTTTGTCCCAATCCAGATACATATCCTTCCATAATAAACTTCATAACCATTTCTAATCTTACTTCGTCTTCGATTCCCGATAATCCTCCGAGGCGTCTGAAAAGAAGATTGCCTCGTGATCTCCTTATATAGACATATTATTAGAGTGCACTCCAAGGGGATAGTTTTTCAACAATCGTTTTTATGTTATTTTATTCCTGTGTACAAATTTACTTGATGCATGTCAAATAATACATTTCCAATTTTGAAAACAGAAATATTTTTTTTGAAGTTGTAGACAGAATTTGATGAAATTCAAATATGCTTGATTATCTGTTTACCAATCCCTAACTTTTCTCAAAATTTGAGCTAAATTGAACGGGCAGTTTTACAGATATAGATGTATCAAGGAAAAAAACGCTTGCGCATATATAAGAGAAAGTAGTGGACAGAATTTAATAAAATTAACACTACATTATTTTTTCACCAATATCTACCTTATATCCATCCAACTTTGAGCCAAATCGAACGTGCTATTTCTGAAATATTGATGTATTTAAAAAAATATGTTTGCGCGTGCGTAAGCTGAAGTGCCGGATGGAATTTCATAAAATTGATATGGGAACAGGTGATATGCCCGTTACATCGATTTGACTACAGACGAATCAAGTAATCGAACCAAATTTGATCCTTGATGTCTGAAACGTAAAACGCGAGTGGAAATTTTCGATTCTGAACACATATTTTTTTTTTAACCTCTCGCAAGTATACAATGCTTCGCTACATTCGGTAGTGAGTAAGAAAAAATAATAATATTTTTTTTAAATCTTATTTTTTGAAATATTGAGGGGAGGGGTTAAACAATGGCCCCGCCCCCACACTATTTTTATTAGTGGCAGGGAGCGACCGCCTCCCGAAGTCAGCGCCCCTTTAGTGTTGCACTATTAATCTTGCACCTCCTTGCAAAAATCTAAGTTCCAAAGAGTAAGAGTAATAAAAAAAAAAAAAAAACATCACTTTCAACTGTTCAATTTTATTTAAAAATTTAAATTTAAGGATTTTAAACTGTTAAAATGTCATTTCTTCAATATTTATATTTTGTCTTCTTCTTATTTTCTTATGTTATTATGATTTATTCTAATTTATAAAATATTATACATAATATTTCTCAATTTTTTTTCGATTTTAATTAAACTAAGACAAATTTAAGAAATTTAATCCAGACATGGTGAGAAGATATTATGATTTTAAATTTTTAATCTCACTGGCTTTAGCACAAGTGACACGGTTGAAAGAGTAGCGAAGGGATCTCTAGGAGATCTGCTTTTCCTTCTATAGTTGGAGGGACATGGCTGGCTTGGGGTTCTATACCTGATTGTATATAGGTATGACTGTGTTTTTATGTTTTTAATTTACATATCTTTATATTATTTTATTTTTATTGTACATAGTTTTTGATTATTATTTTACTTTTACGTTAATTTTATATTTTCTGTGTATATGGTGTGAATGTGTTCATATATCACTATAATTATTGTACACGTGACAGATTATTATATTTCTAAATAAACAAATAAAAAAAAATTCTAATTCGGTAATTCTTCAAACAAAATATAAAAAAATGACGTCTTGCTTCATAAACTGAAAATAATATATTGATTTATATTCCCGATGTTTGACGGATCTTTTTTTATGTCAATTTAAATTTTAAGTAAGCAAAAATAACAGTAAGAAGCTTTTTATTTCTAGCCTTCTGTTGGTTAGTTTCCTGTCTATTATTTATAATGAAAATTATTTACATAATTAGTCATGTTACCGATGAATACTAATTTGATAATATTGTATCTATATTAATGTGAAAAAATAATAAATAAATAAATTCTAATTTTGCATTAATTCTAGTTACAAAAGGAAACAATTGTATTTTCCTAAGGAATTCTAAGCAGAGTTAAATTCATCTTTAGAGCTATTTTAATTTTGTGCTTAAATTTTTATTTAAGTCTTGTTTTAAAATTTTAATTGAATAAAACATTCTAAATATTTATAAATAGATATAAATACCAGTATAAAATATTTGCGAGTTTTAACCATTATAAAATGCAGATTTATTAAAATAATTTTTAGGTAATCGTAAATGACCCTGCAGTGTAGAGGCAATAAAAAACTCAAATAAATAAAAAAATAGTCAATAATTAGTTAGAAATAACAATTCTTTCATAATATTATCAAAAATATCGAACTATAGACAAAGGAAACATGAAAGTTCAAATTTGATTTTTTTTCCTCATGACGAACTATGTGTACATACGATATATATATTTGAAGTGAAAATATCTTTAGGCGCGTTTTGCACTTTTTTTTTGTGAATTGAATTAAATTGAGTCATCAGATCTTCGATATGTAACGCTCGGATAAAGTCGGCTGGAGTCGACTAATTTTGAATTTGGATTAAAATATCTCAAAATCTAAAAATCGGACCTGGATATTGTTAGCGAGGGAAACAATTTTCATCATGTCATCCTCTTTGTAATGAACTATTATTTAAAATTGTATCTTAACACGGCGCCGTATTAGAGAGGTGAAAAGAAAAACCAAATGATAACGAGTTTTATGGAAGATATGGATTAAAATATCTCAGAGGCTAAAAATCAGATCTGCGTACTGTAAGCGAGAGAAATTTTTAGCATTTCATCCTCTTTATAATGAGCCTCGTTGTATAAGTATTCACTTATGTCCTGTGGGTTAAAGGACATAGATTACTTTATTTTTTAATTGAAAAAATAATAAAAATTTTATTGTATACATTTTTATTTAATAGATAGTCAATTTTTTTAGGAGGTTCAAGTATAAAAATCATCTTCCGATAAGCATCAAACACAAACGCCCTGAGGATGGTCCAATGTTATGGCCAAAACGTGGTTTTGTCTAATGATACAAAAAAACGTTTTTTTTTTTTTGTCACTAGTTATTTTATGAATTTCGGAACCACTCTAATCCACTTGTACATACATTACTTATATCTATCTGGTGCAGGCTAAGTTAAAACAATATCACAATACAAGCGCCTTCATTTGTAGGTTTCTCCAATCGAGAATTCATGATAATCCCGGAACTTTATTAATGATAAACACATTTTAAAAATAGACCAAAATACATATTTAAAGTTTTTCTAATTAATAAATTGTCAAATCGTTCAGAAATAGTTGACATTAGATTTTTATAAGAGAAATTTGATGGTGATTGCTGTCATTAAAAGTACATAAAAAGTTTAATAGAAAATAAATTTATAACTATTATTATCTAACTATTATTATTATAATAAAATTTATAGATTTTTAGAGCAGTAACCATAAAGGTCGGGAATGGATCTGGAAAACAGTAGGCAATTACGTTAGAGCGGTTTACCTGCAATATCATTTCCAGTAATTTAAACTTAATAGCATATTGGAGTCGACAAAAGGAAAGACTACTTTTTCCATAGACAACACCACAGAAAGTATGGGATAAAAATATTTTATTAAAACAGTTAAAAATATAGTGTGTATCAAGTTTATGATTCATATATTTTGGTATACAGAGGTGCCATAATTAATGTTTATATACGAAAGATGAATAGGCTTCTGAGATCTTAAAAAATAAAAAGAAGTCTTATCGAACCGAAGGTTTGACACCGATACCATCAATCGCTGTCCAAACATAACCTCGCTATCATCCTTGACGGAATCCTCCCACTTTCGCTTCGGTCTACCACTCGGACATTGATCAGTCACAGAAGCAAAAAATAATTTTATAGGGATTGTTTCGTTCCTTATCCGAAACATTGGATATATTTCTTTTAATTCGACATATTTACTGTAACCATAAATCAGTGAAAAAACTACAAGCCCATAAAAATATCAATTTTAATTTGAGTTTAGTAAATTTTAATACTAGCGCATACTTAGAATATTTTATTTTTTGATTTGATATTGATATTTTAGATTCAAAATAATTGATAAATATACCATTGAAATCGTATAGGAAATTCGGCATTTGAACGATGTTTTGTATACTTTAGAGCTAATACACATAAATTACATTTATTTTTTTAATTTACATTGTTATTGTGGGCCTAAAATAAATGAAAAATATGAAATGAAAATATGTTTTATTATCCTGGGACTGTTGTCCCTTCAGGAAAAATTTTAGATATAGAAAAAATGCCTGTGTGGTCATACCTTAAATTAAATATTTACAAATCTCATTAAAATCAAAATATTAGAAGGAGAAATAAAAAAATACTAAGAACATGCAGATTTATATAAGATAAACATGGAAAAATAAGATAACATAAGTAAACAAAATCATTTCTGGGGAACTTAAAAAGTTCTTTTATCTACATTTCGTCATCAATCGGTTTCGGAAAGAAATATATGGAATATACCTAGTGATTAGATTTTTTTTTAAACTAATAAATACATAAATATTTATCAATTAGCGTTTAATTTGAATTGTAATTGTAGGCCTAAAATTATATGTAATTACCTTCGAAATCTTATAAAAAGTCATTAGAAACTTAAATTGATTTTAAATAGATTTTTGTAAATCTTGACACTCGTACGAATTTTATTATTTTACGTTATCATTATAGGCCTAAAACGATTGAAAGATCTACATTAGAAATTTTATCCGATATCGAATCTTTCAATTGCGTAATAAACAATTGTAAAATTGTAGTTTTTAATTGTACTTTTCTTGTTTGAGTATTAATAGCAGTTAATAATTCTAATATAGGGAGAAAATGACCCAGGTGGTCAAAAAGCACAAAACATTGTTATAAATAACAAATAAACGAGACATTACTACGACGAGCATAAAATTACTTAAAAATATGCCTAGTTGTTTTTAAGTATTTAGAATTTTTAGAACTAATACATATACTGTATAAGTATGATTTTCTCTTGATATCGTTTAGGTCCGGTGCCATTTTTTTATGTTTTACTTTATATGTTTTAGGACTTAGGACACCAATAACGTACGTTTTCATTTAATTTCTTTATTTGTCACCTTTTCGGCTTTTCGAGCCAATTTCAAGATCCTGTAAAAAAAAATTTAATTTAATTATATTTATTTTCATTCTGACAGTCTGTTACCTATATAATCCTTATTCTATATTTTTATTCTATTTAAGACAAATTTTAATAAATTACCTAACAATTTTTTTATTTTATTTTGGGTTGAAATTAATGTAAAAATTACCAACCTACTATGCACTATTAAATAAAAAAAATAAAAATAATATATCATTATTATATAATTCCTGTGGTGATCTATCCTTTATTTCATAGAATGTCGTTTTGATTTATAAAAGTTACAAATAATTAAATATAATGTCAATTTTTTAAGAAAAGAAAACCAGTGTTCTACAAAGGAGGTACATATTACATGATCAATTTTTTGTTTCTTTCTTTTTCGTAAAAATTTAATATAAAATATAAAAATTTTGTATATATAACTTTTAGAAATCAAGACGACATATTATGAAATAAAGTATTGTTCACCAGACGAATTATATAATAATAATGATATACTAAATTTTTTTTTATAGAATGATGCATGATAGGTAGGTAATTTTCACTTAATTTTAACAAATAAAAAAAATATTATGTTAGATATTACAATTTTTTCTTAAATAGATTAAAAATATAGAATAGCGGTCATACATGTAACAGAATGTTAAAATGACATATTTTAAATAAAGGCACAGAAATTAATTTTTTTTACAGAATCTTGAAAATGGCTTGAGAGACCGAAACGAAGCCAGATAAAGAAATAAAATTAATAAATATATATTTCATAAACTATTATCATTAACAAAAACACAAATTTAATAGCTCGAAGTTATGGGAAATTGGCTTCTCTGAACAAATACAAAAATGGACATGCTGTTTATTTTTTCTTACCTCCGTGGTACAGAATTTTATCTTATTATTTCAGACCTAAAATAATTTCAAAAATATGCCTCATATTATAATATCTCTAATTTTTGAATAGTGTTTCGAATATTTCAAAAATGACATCATAATAAACACTTGAAGGTGTCTGGGAAATAACAGTAAATCTCCCTTTCTTTCCCGATTTTGATGGCATCTTGTAGCCCAGATAAAGCTGAATCGAAATGCCATGGCTACATAAAGAGCTCATGTGTCATAAAATCTAATTTTGGAAAAGCGTGTAATTTATGTCATTTTTCGTGATCATTCTATGTCAAAAAAAAAACATAAATAAATAATTTTTTATTCGGCGAGGGTCTTATTTAAGTCGTATCAGAGGGCGTGGAATATAAGACGGGATACGATAAAAATGTAGATACTTAAATATCAAATCTCACGTCGAAATTCTGGATGATTGACGAATAATTTTGCGTCAGACTAAAAACAAAGCCATTTAAAGTAATAGTATATTTTAAGGATGTTCATCTCCAGAAATGGACTGAACATCTTTGTGGCTATTATGAACCGAAATTTTATTTTTTATCAATCCTTGTAATAAAACACATCTAACAAAGATTAAGTAAAAACAACCTGAAAATAAAAATCTTTTTCAATTCAATTGAAACTTTTTAGCTTGAAATCTGTCTAAAACGGAATATGTGAAGCAATTTTTGACTAAATATGAACCGTAGCAATTTTATAAAAAGTTACAGAATGGTGATGTTAATGAAAGATATAGATGATATTCCAATAGAATGTTTGATTTTTTTTTTTTATTTTAATAAAGAAAATGAATATTAAATGAAACTTAAAAAAAAAATCTGAAACACTTTAATGTATTTATAAATATTTTCAAACTTTTTTAAAATAGGGATCTCCAAACTACGGCAAGCACCTCCAATCCGACCCGCTTAAATTTTTTTGATTATATGGGAAAATTAAAAAAAATATATATATGAAATTTAGCAAAATATTCATATAAGAGGTTACTACATAATTTATTGCATGGTTTTGCTTCACTTAGAAAGCTCAATTCACAACAAAAATGTCATTTATAAAAGAACATTTTTTTTTTTACATAACAAGTAGTGTTGCCCAAAACCGGTCTTGGTCTTGCACTTTGCAAGACCAAGACCAAGGCCACCTAACTGTTGCAAGACCAAGACCAGGGCTGATAAAAAAATCGATTTTTTTAATAAAAATTAAGGCAAAATAGTTACTAATACTTGACAATCTTAGTTAATATATTTTAATAATTGGTATAACCAATATACTTTTGCATTTAACTCCTCTAATTTTTCATTGGGGCTTAGTTAGGTTTCTCCTATATAAAAAATTATAGTAACATCACTATATCAAGAAGCTAATAAGTAAATGCAAAACTGTTGCGAGACTCTTGCGCAAGACTAAGACCAACACCAAGACTGAGTTTGTAAGACCAAGACTCGTCTTGGTCTCGCATTTGGGCAATACTGATGATAATGATAACAAGCCATGGGCCGCTGGACTTAAATAGAGGTATAAATTCAGCCCTATTTAAAATCGTTCTATCTAATTCATGTATAGGTGAAATTTTGAATTTTACATTATCGCAGGACTAAACTTACTCAAAAATAACCTTACTCAATTTAAATCCTTTAAAATATTAGTATAAATTCTTTCAATACGTTCTATACATTTTGAGACCAAAAAACATTTTTCAAGTGAAACTTCTAGCTGAACACACCTCCCTGAAGAAGACCTACAAAGTCGGGTCGAAACGTTGGCTTTTAATAAAATAGTTTTGCCACTATTTAGCCTATTTATGACCGCCACCCCGGACCATCTCTCCTTCCTTTATAATGCAACGGTCAACTATTAAAAATTTAACATTTTATGTAGTTATTTGAGACGTAAAATTATTTGAAAATATGGCTCAAAAATCTTATAGAATAAGATATTTTGAAATTGACACAATAATATTGAATTTTTTTTTTTTAAATATTTTCTATAAATATATATTTTATTTATTTATTTTTTTTTAGAACACACCTCCCTGAAGAAGACCTACAAAGTCGGGTCGAAACGTTGACTTTTAATAAAATAGTTTTGCCATTATTTAGCCTATTTATGACCGCCACCCCGGACCATCTTTCCTTCCTTTATAATGCAACGGTCAACTATTAAATATTTAACATTTTATGTAGTCATTTGAGACGTAAAATTATTTGAAAATATGGCTCACAAATCTTATAGAATAAGATATTTTGAATATTTTGAAATTGACACAATAATAATGGTTTTTTTTTTTTAATATTTTCTATAAATATATATTTTATTTATTTTTTTTTTTTTTTTAGAACACAACTCCCTTAAGAAGACCTACAAAGTCGGGTCGAAACGTTGACTTTTAATAGTTTTACCATTACTTAGCCTATTTATGACCGCCACCCCGGACCATCTCCTTCCTTTATAATGCAACGGTCAACTATTAAATATTTAACATTTTATGTAGTTATTTGAGACGTAAAATTATTTGAAAATATGGCTCAAAAATCTTATAGAATAAGATATTTTGAAATTGATACAATAATATTGAATTTTTTTTTTTTAAATATTTTCTATAAATATATATTTTATTTATTTATTTTTTTTTTAGAACACACCTCCCTGAAGAAGACCTACAAAGTCGGGTCGAAACGTTGACTTTTAATAAAATAGTTTTGCCACTATTTAGCCTATTTATGACCGCCACCCCGGACCATCTCTCCTTCCTTTATAATGCAACGGTCAACTATTAAATATTTAACATTTTATGTAGTTATTTGAGACGTAAAATTATTTGAAAATATGGCTCAAAAATCTTATAGAATAAGATATTTTGAATATTTTGAAATTGACACAATAATAATGGTTTTTTTTTTTAAATATTTTCTATAAATTTATATTTTATTTATTTATTTTTTTTTTAGAACACACCTCCCTTAAGAAGACCTACAAAGTCGGGTCGAAACGTTGACTTTTAATAAAATAGTTTTGCCATTATTTAGCCTATTTATGAACGCCACCCCGGACCATCTCTCCTTCCTTTAAAATGCAACGGTCAACTATTAAATATTTAACATTTTATGTAGTTATTTGAGACGTAAAATTATTTGAAAATATGGCTCAAAAATCTTATAGAATAAGATATTTTGAAATTGATACAATAATATTGATTTTTTTTTTTTTTAAATATTTTCTATAAATATATATTTTATTTATTTATTTTTTTTTTTTTAGAACACACCTCCCTTAAGAAGACCTACAAAGTCGGGTCGAAACGTTGACTTTTAATAAAATAGTTTTGCCATTATTTAGCCTATTTATGAATGCCACCCCGGACCATCTCCTTCCTTTATAATGCAACGGTCAACTATTAAAAATTTAACATTTTATGTAGTTATTTGAGACGTAAAATTATTTGAAAATATGGCTCAAAAATCTTATAGAATAAGATATTTTGAATATTTTGAAATTGACACAATAATAATGTTTTTTTTTTTAAATATTTTCTATAAATATATATTTTATTTATTTTTTTTTAGAACACACCTCCCTGAAGAAGACCTACAAAGTCGGGTCGAAACGTTGACTTTTAATAAAATAGTTTTGCCACTATTTAGCCTATTTATGACCGCCACCCCGGACCATCTCTCCTTCCTTTATAATGCAACGATCAACTATTAAAAATTTAACATTTTATGTAGTAATTTGAGACGTAAAATTATTGAAAATATTACTAAAAAATCTTATAGGATAAGCAGAATTTTAATAAAGTTTCTTATATTTTGAAACTGACACAATAATAAACATTTTTTTAAAAAAATATTTTTCTATAACTATATATATATATATTTTTTTTATTATTATTTTTTTTTTTTTTTTAGAGGAACGACTCTCTCTGCTCTCTCGCGACCAGCACCTTTTCTCCTCGCTTTTACTTACCGGTAGGGCCGAAGCGGCCGCGACGATCAAGATGAAGAGAAGACAGTTCATTGCTGTAGCCGCCTCCGGACTGAGCCGCCCGCCGCCGCTGTCGCTCCTCTTATAGCCGCACCCCCCACCACCGCCCTACCGCCCCCATCCTCCCCCCCCCCGTACTATCTCTTTATCTCTCTCTCTCTCTCTCTCTCTCTCTCTCTCTCTCTCTCTCTCTCACTCTCTCTCTCTCTCTCTCTCTCTACCTACCTGTCGATATCTCTACGCACTATCACTACCTCACCCAAAGCTATGATAAAAATGATCTCATTCGGGAAAATGCCCATCACGGTTACTCGGAATCGACAGTTCGGCGATGAGATATCCGGGCGGCGTTATCTCTCTCTTTAAACAAACATGTCCTTTCCCCTGAAATCGACGAGTGTTTGTCTTTCGTCATAGAAAAAACGTGTCGTCATGAGGCGTATGATAAGAGGTCCGGCTGTACAACTTCATTCATAAGGATACGATATTAAAATTATTTTAAAAAAATACGAGCGATTTCGATACTGCTTTACAACTTTTCTTTAGAAATTGGAATTCGTAAATCACAATCTTAATAAATAAAGGAGGGTTTATCCGTGAAAATATGATCATTTTCTGTGTTCATGAATCGCAAAAAAAAAAAAAAAAAAAAAAAAAAAAAATACTAAAGTGTGTGCTTTAGACGACACGATAGAAGTGAAAACATTAACAAGACCAGATTAATAATATTTTTTTTTTTTTTATTATTATTTTAATGGAATTTTATTATTTTAATATTTAAAATGGAATAACATTTAATATTACATAGAGAATACAATAAGTAATGAGAAATTTGTAACATGGCATTTACAACATGAAGAGAAACTACCCATTGGTAGAACTCAAATTAAAGTTCTATATTAGAAGATCCCGATGGTTGTGAAGTTTGTTATGGAAGGAAAGGTATCTGGATTGGGCCAGGTCAGAAACATACGGAACATTAAGGTCGTTATGGATGATTTTATTTGTAACAAAGTAAGGAGCGTGGAGGATTTTACGAAGGATTTTGGATTGTAAAGATTGGATACGAGAGGAATTCGATGGTTTAGTGGAGCCCCAAAGCTCAATTCCGTAAGTCCAAATAGATCTTATTATTGTCATATATACGAGTCGTTTATAATTGATTGAAAGCTTAGATCGTTTGTCTAGTAAGTGCTGCAGTAGTCGAAAACGTCGGGCGGTTTCTAGTCGTTTCAGTCTGGTATGGGGGTTCCAAGTGAGTCGTTTGTCAAGGTGGAGTCCTAATTAGAGGATTTGCTCAACAGGAATAAGTGGAGTATAATTGAAGGATACTGTAGGACAAGAGGTCATAGGTTTACGACGGAGGGTAAAGGTGATTTGATGGGATTTGTTGGAATTTATTTTTATTCTCCAATTTTTACACCATTCTTCAAGGCTTGTAATATGCGATTGAAGAGTTTGGAATAGGTGGTGATGACAGTGTTGGAATGGGTTGGGATGTCAGCTGTATAAACTGTGTAAAGGATAGGACCTAGGATACTACCTTGAGGAACACCAGCAGACTGAGTAAAAAGAGATGAATAAGCATTGTTATGATTGACTTTGAAGTATCTGTGAGTAAGGTAGGAACGGATAATGAGGAAGTATGTAGGTGGTAGGAATTCACGGAGTTTGTACATCAGTCCCGGATGCCATACTCTATCAAACGCCTGTTCAACGTCGAGAAAGACTCCCGTGCAGTACATTCCGCGCTCCAATGCAGAGGAGACTACATCTACCACACGATGGCATTGCTGAATAGTGGAGTGGGATGTGCGGAATCCAAATTGGTGATCTGGGATAATGTGTTTAGAGCCTAGGATGGGATACAGGCGTGAGATTAATAATATAAAATTATAAATAATAGCTCATTATAAAGAGGATGAAATGCTGAACATTTCTCTGGCTTACAGTATGGAAGTCCGATTTTTAGTTTCTGAGATATTTTATTCCATATGCAAAAACAGTTCAATTAGTCGACTCCAGCCGACTTTACCCGAATGAGCGTTACGTATTCGAGCCTGACGGCTCAGTCTCATTTATTACTCACAAAAAAAGTACAAAAGCAATTTTCATTTCAAAAAATAACTCAATAAACCGTATAAATAATAAATATATTACTAGTTGGCCCATGCGAATAGTGTTGCCCAATATTTGTCTTGGTCTTGCACTTTGTATCAAGAATAGTAAAAAACAATCAATTTTAGGAATAAAAATGAAAACAAAATAGTTACTAATATTTGACAATTTTATTTACTATATGTAAACAATTGGTATAACTGTTTAGTTCCTTTTTATTTAGTTCCTGAGATATTTTAATCTATATCTTCCACAAAACTCGTTATAATTTGGTTTTCGAAGTTTTTTTTTTCACTCTAACAAGTTTCGTTGAATTAAGGTAAAATTTTTAATAATATCTCATTACAAAGAGGATGAAATGATGAACAATTTTCTTCGTTGCCAACAATATGCAGGCCCCATTTATAGTTTTTGCGATAATTTAATCTGCATTCAAAAACACTTCAGCCAACTTTACGTTATACATCGGAGATATGACGGCTCAATCTAATTCAATCTCCACAAAAAAACGTAAGGAGTTTGCTCAAGGCTCTAATTTTAAAAATTTTAAAAGTTGGGGTAGGAAAACCCAGAATTGGGTTTCATGGCGCAAGTTGTGTCATAAAAATTTCTGAGATATCACATTTCGACGGAGTTACGAACATTTAGGGGTGTAGGTTGTAACAACTCAATATTTTTGAAGATCACTTTTTTTTCTCGATTTTTTTATTAAATTATCTTACGATTCTTTGAAAGCAATTGGGTATTTACGAGTTTTTAGTACATAATTAAATACAAAGTTTGCCTCTCTCCAAATTGAAATCGTCCCAATTTCAAGAGTTTTCGTAAATAAAATAATCGTAAGTTACGATAAAAAGATAATCATAATAATCATTTAGTAATATAATAATAATAAATTTTACACATAACATTGACTATCGTCATTTTTTTTTTATTATTATTTTTTTTCCATCGCCCCAATCAAAATGGAAGGAATGAGCCTATGTCCATGTCAGTTAGAATCAAGAAAAGAATTATTCAGACCAGAGCGGAGACAGATTGGAGAGATCTTTCAATGAATGTTTGTTTTACAAGTCTTTTCTTGATCACGTGTATTATAAAGGGGACTGAATGGCTTAGCTCGCTAAAGAATGTGTAAAAAACACGCGTTGTTTTGCAAACACGCGCTGCCTGGCAACCTGATAAACTGAAGATTATGAGTTTGAGTCTCGGTGCCGGGAGCTTTTAACTCCGATAATAATCCTCTGTTCTTTCTTCTGAACTAGGAAAAACCTCGTATACCCAAAAAGACTAGGTAATAATAAGGCTTAGCGAACCCGAAGGTTCGATGCCGACACCACCAATCGCTTGTTACACACCTCCCTCCACCGTTCGCCGTCCAAACCCAGTCCCTTCAGGTCAGCATTAATGCAATCTTCCCACCTTCGCTTCGGTCTACCCCTCCGACGCTTACCATTCGGCACAGCAAATATTAACCTTTTAGGAATTCTCTCGTTACTAAGCCCAACAACTTTACAAGCCCATTTGATTCGCCGCGATGAAATTACCTCAATTATATTACCCGGATATAGCTCACGCAATTCGGCGTTGTGTAACCGTCTGAACTCTCCGGTTAACTCATCCTTCTTCGGTCCGAATATTCTACGCAATACTTTATTTTCAAAAACCTTAAGACGCTGCTCATCCCTTAATGTAAGCGGCCAAGTTTCGCATCCATAAAGAACTGTAGGCAAGATAATTGTTTTATAGATTCTAATTTTTAAGTTTCGGGACAAGAGGCGCGAACTGAGTAGTTTTGTCACAGAAAAATAACAAGCATTCCCCGCCTTCAGTCTAACTTTAATCTCTTCTTCAATTTCGTTTTTTCTAGTTATTGTAGAACCTAGATACCTAAATTTATCTACCTGTTCAAACATATTACCATCTATATCGATATCACCAGTAGTATCGCCATTTTTGCAGCTAACCATATATTTTGTTTTATCCACGTTTATTTCGAGTCCTAGTTCTTTACCGGCTTTCATTAACGTTGTCGTATTTAGTTTTATAGTTTCAACGTCTTCGCTTAACAGTACCAGATCATCAGCATAGCCCAGCACGGATGTTGTCCCGCCCAGATCCAACCCTTTCTCGGTACGCATTACCTCCCTAATGGCATGTTCTAATGCCAAATTGAACAGGACAGGCGAAAGAGAATCCCCCTGTTTTAAGCCCGAACGAACCTCAAATTTTTCGGACAAATTATTACCGATTCTAACTTTATTGAGTGTCTCCGTCAAGCACATCCTGACTAGATTTACTAGTTTTTTTGGAATTCCCTGCTCGATTAGAATATTATACAGTTTCTGGCGGTCAATAGAATCGTAAGCCTTTTTAAAATCTATATACAGCTGGTGAACAATACCGTTATACTCCAATTTTTTCTCTAATATTTGCCGTAAAGAAAATATTTACGGCTAGACTAGGTAGAGACTAGGTAGAGAAGAAAAATATTTTTAAAAAATCATTGTTTGTAACACACTGTTCAACATTGATTCGATTATAATTACTGTAATATAGCAATTAATTTGTCACAAAATAACTGATATTTAAAAAAAAAAAATGGTATCCACATTATCGCTATCGAGTGAGTTCAAGTGATATCAAAAACTTTATAACACCAATTAAACATGAAGAAGCTGAGAAAGAATTCGCCTTATCAATGAAACTGGAATTTATATTTATTGCTCTTACTTATAGCTAATGTTTATATAATAATTTTTGAATTGTGAATAATCTTAAGTCGTCCAATTTATTAACATCGTTATATATTACTGGTTTGCCTGCGACATCAATTCGCAGAAAATTATGTTTAGTGAAGAAATAGCAAAACAATATGGAAATAAGTAGTTCCTATGTATTATGTAAGGAAGGATTTAATATTTTTTCCTTGGTCGATTACAATACTCCATTTAACATAATAGACCAAAATATTTCTACAAATTACTTCACTATGACCTATTTTTAAACGCTGACTGGAAAGATCATAAAAGTAATAAGACAAAAACAATGACCAGATCACAGGATTTTCTAAATTATTAAAAAATAATAAAACGTAAGAACAAACAAATGCCTTTAAGAAATAATAAAGTTAATATATCAGCTAGGAAAAAAGTGCAGTAGACTATTCTATTCCTAAATGCAATATCTTAAAAGAGGAAGACATTACATTATTAAGTATACCAAAACTAATGGACTGTATCTTTGTTAATAATTGTCCGATTTTTAGGATTTTTTGTTTGTTTTGTAGATAATTTAGTTATTTTTTATCATGGGTACAATCAAGGAAAAATCAAATGGAGGTGCCTCAGTTCAAATTTGTAGAATTTTTTTTTATTTTTCGATCGCAATGAAAATTCGTATTCGAGTGTCTTTCGAGTTGCGAAATACAAATTTGAACTCTGTTTCTATTTAAAAAATATTTTAACACACTTTACTCCTTCCATCAATACGAATTGTTTAAATTATACATATTTCTATTCGATTTTTACTATTTTTTTTTGTTTTGTAGGTAATTTAGTTATCTTTCTAATTATCATGGATACATTAAAAAAAAAATAACATTTTTTGAGTTATTCGCAAATAAAGATTCTTTTCCTTCATAACTTTTTTCCCAGAGATTTCGGGGGATACTACTATTTTTCGCATGTGAAGTAGAAGATTATCTTAAAAATGAGTTGTCAATCATTGGATTTGATGAAGAATTGAAGAAGTTATCACGTAACAACAAAAAAAAAAATACCTTTTAGAAATAATATATAGGATAAAATAAAAAAAAGATTGAAATTTATACGGAACATCCGAGAGCGCACGAACTTTGCCGATCGTCTTATTTTACTCATATCTTTTCTTATCCCCATTTCATCGAAAAATTCGTTCTATAATTTAACAACTGCTTGATAAAGAGAAGAGAAGTAAAGGAATTTTGTGGAATTTCGGAAGAAAAATAAAACAAAACAATTCATATTTAATAAAACAATTACTAATATTGAGTAGTATTCTATATTATATAATTTAAGATTTTTTTTTTATAAATAATGTTTTTATAGTATATAGGTTTTATTTAAACTAATATTTTTTGTTTTAAAAAAAAAAATTAAGAAATTTTTAAAATGGCTAGGAGATGAAAATTTAAAAAACAATAATTTTTAAAAATATCTTAAATGTAAAATAAAAGACTGAGATTAAAAATGTGTATTGATAAATAAATAATCATATATAGATTAAATATAACAATTATTAAAAAATCTCTATGTTTATCATAAAACATTATAGATAAGAACAATTAATTATAGATAAGTTACGAAAAATGTGTTTTGGTAGAGATAATTTATTTCATCTAAAATAAACACAATATAGAAATAGGAAGAATTGAAATCACTATCATTATGTAGAGTTTATTTAAATATTTTAATTAATAATAATGCTAAAAAGGGAATTATGTTAAGAGTCTTTATTTGCAAACAGTAATGAAGAAAAACTAATAATTATTAAGTTTTAACTTAAATGTTTAAGTTGTTGCTTTATTTTATTCAAATGCTTACTTCTATACAATTATCTTAAATCGGCGGCCATTGTACCAAGCTAATATTGGATTGAGGAAAAAGTAATTTCATTTTATCCCGATAGGTGACTTTAAAATCTCTTATCTCTTCTAATCTTTATTCAATAAAGCCGTTCTATTATGTCTCAGTTTTTAATAACAAAACTAAGTCAGGTGATTCCAGATAAATTCTCAACAAAAAAATTTATTTAATGTATGGAATAATTTCAAACGGAAAATGAATTAGGTATAATTTTTTACTTTCCTACCTGTACACTATGCAAGGAAAGTATTGCGATCAGGTAAAATTTCTGATAAACGCTTTTCGAGGGATCTATAAGTTTCAGAGCCTCCTGAGTCCGAAAAATACATTTTTAGCCATTGGTCAGTCTGTCTGTCTGTGCCAAGGCTCTTCCGGGAACTACTGAACCGATTTTGTTGCGTCTTTTTTTACTTTGTAGGGTTTTGACTACTGATGCCGGTGACACAAATTGGATGCTCCATGCGCAATAGCTGTTGCGCAATAAATGAAAAACATATTTTTCTATAGACTGTAGCACAAAAACGGTTCTAATGATTTTAATTAAACATTTCTGTAATGTTCTAATAATTGTCCATTCAATTTTTGTACATGGATTAAATTATAAAAAAATCAAGAAAAAAGTTATAAAGAAAAGAAAATGTGTTGTGTTGTTAAATCAGTGTTGTCTTGTTAAATTGCTAAGTATATATTATACGGTAAAATTTATAATAAAACTTTTGAAAGGTAATTAAATTACCAAAAAAAAAAAATTATATTAGCGATGATATAGCGTATTCTATTTTCTACACATGTTTTAATTTATTACTTCCCTACCGATGAAATTCCCTATAAAACTATATAAAAATCGTTCATTTCGAACAACTATTAAACACTTATACACATTACGGCTTTACAATAATTAACGTTCTCGCAGATTATATATTTTTGGCGTTGCTATCTTTGATAGTGACGTGAGACCACTATTAACTTCCTCTGCTTGTTAAGCTTGCGCCCTTTAATACTGTTGGGGTCCATACTTATCCCTTGGACCAAACCTCAGCAGTTACTCTCTCGAGTGAGGGCAGCGTCGCGCTGACAAGCGGACCTCCTTTCTTCCTTCATTCGTGATGGCGAACCAGAATGAGAACCTTCCTATGGAGATTCCAGAGCCTGAGGCCGCCGAAGATAAAAGTGGGAAGAGGATTCACGAAACTGACAGCGAAGGCCTTGGATCGGATATTGAAGGCTACGCCCCAGTAGCCAAACGACACACGTTTCCCGCCCGTACCGTCCCGGAAAAGCCTTCCCAGATCCCAATTGCCAACAAGTTTTCCGTGTTGAGAGTGAATCTACCGGAGAAAAACAGACCGCCGCCAATCATCATAGCACCTCCGATAGCCCAGGCAGCGCTGAAAAATATACTGATCGAGAATAATATAACATTATTCTCTATCAATTCATCATCAAAAGAAACTCGGCTGTATGTCAACTCCGAGAATGACCACTTTCAAGCCACTTTACTGTTGCGCCAGGACAATAGGGTACAATTCCACAGTTTTGCTCCCAGAGGCACTAAGCGATCTCGAAAATATGTGCTTCACGGATTCGATATTGATTTCCCCGTCGAGGAGATAGTCGAGGAGTTAAAAACCAGATTACCAGGATTCAGACTCGCCCGAAGACTCACAAAGAGATACAACCCGAATGAACCACCAAAACCTATCGAGCTGATCCAGATAATTACAGACGACTCGGTCAAGCTGACAGACATTGCTAAACTTTATCATATATCGCAGTGTAAATTTCGTGTGAGCATCTTTAAAGAAGATGGGGTCCCAGCACAGTGCCGAAATTGTCAAGAATACGGACACACTATGAAATATTGTGGCCGAACATGTGCGTGCCCCTGGTGTGGAGGTGTCCATACCCTTGAACAGTGCCCGAAGACAGTAACTCCCTGGTGTAAAAACTGTAAAGGTGCCCACCCCACCTCCTCCAAAGAATGCTTGAAGAGACAGGAGTTGGTGAAGAAAATTAGGGAAATCACCAAAGGAACACCGACGAAAACGAATACCAGCAAACAGAGTAAGTGGGTCCAGGAGGGCCTGGCATACAGCACAGCAAGCGGAGGAGCGCCGGTCCAATCAGAAGGAACCTCTCCCCACCACCAGTCTCATCCCCACCACCAGCACGCCACCCAGTTCAAGGAACAGACTGCACCAACGCAATCGCCTCAGCCTTCAACAAGTACCGATGCCTCCCTGACGTCTCTAGTGATGACGATGCTGACAAGAATGGACAAGCTGATGGATATAGTTGCCCGCATGCTAGATGCTATGACGAAGAAGCATCATGATTAATCATCTCGTCATGAATTTCAACACCAGAGGCCTCTTCCAGAAGCAGGCTGAAATCGAGCTCCTTCTTCAGCAGCATAGACCTTCAGTGGTGGCGTTGACAGACACCATGCTTCACACCTCGACTCGTCCATACTTCCAGGGGTACACTATATACCGAGAGGTGTGTGCACCAGGGTCTCGAGAGGGAGTAGCCATCCTGGTCAGAAAAGATGTACCTTCGAGATCCGTCCCGAACCCAGTGGAACCAACCGAGGGAACTCACTTACTCACAGTTGACGTGCGACTTAAGAGTCGGTTCACATTCACTTGTGTCTATAGGAGACCCAGGGCTGGACTGACATCTGTTAAGCTGCTGCTACAACATGCCCAGGTGACGGGTCGGCATGTAGTCCTTGGGGACTTCAATGCTCGACACACTTCCTGGCTGTGTGGTAGCGACAATCCACTGGGGAAGTACATTACCAAGACTAGGTTGGCCGTCTTTCACCCAGGTGTACACACTTTCCGGCATTCAGCCCGACCTGATTGGACATCAACGCTGGACCTGCTATTAACCAGGGATCTGCACATCATTACGGATTGCCAAGCGCTTCCGTATGGACCGTCGGATCACCGGCCTGTGCTCTACACGATCGAGGGCACACCCGCCAAACCACCGGCGAGTAAATACTTACTCCACAAGGCCGACTGGAAAGGATACAGGTCTAGCGTTGAATCCACTTTACCGGCGGTAACGCCGTGCCAGACAGTAGAAGAGGTAAACGAGGCGGTGGATGTCATCACCACCACTATCCAGGATTCAGCCAACCTGAACATCCCTAGGTTCGCTCCGCAGCCCAACGCCATCAGGAGACCACCACGTCACATCCTCGCCCTGATCAGTCAGAGGAACAACCTGAGGAACATCTTTCAGCGCACGCGTGACTACAGCTTGAAACCGGCCATCAATGCGATGACCCGGCAGATAGCCAGCCTCATGCGAGACTGGAAGACCTCACTCTGGCATGACCAGCTCCGGAGGACTCATAATGACCACCGCCAGTTCTGGAGACTGGTCCGAACGTTCGTTAACAAGAAGAGGACTGTCCACCTGACGTCGGGGAATGAGCTGCTGACACCTAAGGAACAGGCTGAACTCCTGGCCAAAAGCTATGAAGCGAGGGATGCTGAGCGGACGAGAAATGCACCACCAATGCCGGAAGGACCACTGCCCAGTCCCAACGAAGAATCCGTCTTCTCTACCTTCAACCAGCTGGAGTCGACGCTACGACGCACCAAAGGAAACAAAGCGTCTGGACTGGATGAGATTCCGTACGTACTGTTGAAGATGCTCCCTAGGAAGGGTAAAGCCTTTCTACTGAACATATTCAACTCATGTCTTCGAATCTCATACTTTCCTACCGCATGGAAACAAGCGATCGTTGTACCGTTACTCAAGCCGGCGAAGAACGGGGACTCAGCTGAGCACTATCGTCCGATCAGCCTCCTCTCGCACATCAGCAAGATTTTCGAGAGGCTAATCCACCATCAGCTTATGAAGCACTGCTGGAAAGAGAGCATCATACCACCAGAGCAGACTGGTTTCCAGAGAGGGGTCGCGTGTGAACACCACCTAGCTAAACTTCAGGCCCACACAATAGATGAAATGAGTCTCAACAGAGCTACGGCGCTCATCTCTTTGGACTGCAGTCAGGCCTTTGACTGCGTGTCACACACGCATCTACTTCGCCGTCTGGAAGAGTTCAGGTTTCCTACCACTCTATGCCGACTGATCCGAAGCTACCTCAGCGGAAGATCTCTCGTCGTACGAGTTGGTACAGACTACTCAAACCCAGTCGATACCACCTGCGGAGTACCTCAAGGGTCTGTGTTGGGGCCAATACTGTTCGTCGTTTTCACGGCGCCAGTGGTGGCACTCAAGCATCCAAAGGCGGTGGTAGCAGCCTATGCGGACGACATTGGCATATATGCTTCCAGCATCAACGCGGAGACTGCACTCACTCTGGCACAGAATGCTTCAGCCACAATTGTTGAAGAGCTAGAAGAGATCGGTATCAGAGTGAATCCTGCGAAGACTGATGCTATTGTCATGTCGTTTCAGAAGGGAAAGAAGCATCTACCCACACAATTCACCGTTGGAGGAGTTTATCATAAAATTTCTACCTCGATTGTCTACCTCGGCGTCACGCTAGATAGACATTTGACCTTCTCCAATCACGTTAGGCAGAGGATCAAGCTGGCACGAAAGAAGTCGCACCGGCTCTACCACCTACTGACGTCGCCGCAGCTCTCGCTGAGACTCAAGCTCCAAATTTATAAAGCTGTTATAAGACCAACACTGCTCCACGGGGCCCCTCTCCTGCGATACCTATATAAATCCACGCTTACGAGTCTACAGGGCTTCCAGAACTCTATCCTTCGGCGAATTGTCCGTGGCACCACCCTACAAAGGGCTAAGAATCAAACAATACGCGAGGAGCTCCAGCTCCCCTCGGTACCTGAGTTCATAGGCCGGAGGCACATCAAATTTTTTGATGGGCTGAAGGCCTGTGCAAACCCACTGTTCAATGAGATCTCACCACCACCCAGACCTGGGAGGTGGCAAGGTAAACTCCCTTTCGTGGACATACTCGCCGAAGGATGTGGTCTGGTCTCTGCGGTCCAAACTCATTAATTTGTATATATTGTAAATAATAAAACATTAGCAGAACGGTCCTTCCCCGTTCAATGTCAAAGTCACAAGGCCTTCTGCCACATATGTAACCTTTAGCTATCCCCAATCCTTAAAATGCCCTCGGGCAGTGGAAGGAATTTATTACATGTTTATATTGTATTATTGTATACTATATATGTAATTGTTTCAATAAACTTTTTGGAGGGTAAGAAAAAAAAAAAAAAAAAAAAAAAAAAAAAAAAAAAAAAAAAAAAACAACTATTAAAGAAGTTAGAGCTATTCAATGTAAGATTACGGGTTCATATTCTGGTGTCTGAAAGAGATGAATAAGAGAAAAAAGATTATTTGTAAAAGTAAGAAAATCTGTTGCGCTCATCACACAAGCTTCACTATTACCTCTACTTTTAACAGAAATTTTCGTTTGACGAAATTAGGCTATGGCAAAAAGTTTTAGATCAGCAATATTAGAGAATATTGAAATTTTTACACAGATCTATCTTAAGCCGGTTTAAATTGCTGTAGTTTGTCAAATAAATCGTACTCAAATCTTTTCTTTGATCAATTTTCAGGAAAATAAATCTAATTCAATTTTTTGTTTGTTTCTTCATGAACATATGTAAAGATATAAAAACTTTTCTGAATTAGGTAGGAAAGCCCTTTGAGTGGACACACCAGATTTTTTTATTTTCTTAAGGTTGTCATGTTTTCTTTTTTATAAGAGTCGATGACACAAAAATTATTCAAAACGTGTATTTCCGTTGAAAACTTAGATTCAATAATTTTCACGATGACAATACTTACCCTTACTATATATTACATATATAGGTGAGTGAAAGTAATAATTGCACAAATACACTTTTTATTTATAAAAAATAAATATTTTTATATAATGATTTTTCAAATATTTTTCCTGTAAAGTCATATTGCAAATGTTTTTTTTCTCCCAGTTCTCAGTCATAGAAGTTCATAAGTGACATAATTTGTATCAATTATAAATAGGGATCAGTTCTTGTACATACATATAATACATATCTGGGTGAAAAGCACATTTTTCTAACGAGTTTAGTAGAAAAAAATATGAAAAGTCATTTTCAATATTTTCTTTTTCATAAATAAAAAGTGATTCAGACAATTTTATTTTTATAATACATCATGCAAAAACAAGAAATATATGCTTTTTAAAAATTAATTGTTATTATTTTTATTGAAAACAGGGATACTCATACTTGACAGGATAAAATATAACATCATTGTCGTACACAATTCGAGGTGAATCTCATGTTTTTCCCAAACAAATCTATAATTATCTTGTACGGACTCAGAGCTTATTAAATGAAAAAGTTTTCTTTAAAGAAAGGAATGTGAAGTACGGTCGAATAATAATTATAAAAAAATAAAAAAAATCGAATAATTTATGATTGTTGAAGTGAAGACTTCTGTAGCCGGGTTTTGTACTTTTTTGTGTAGAGTGAATTAGATTGATACGTCATATTTCGTTCGGTGTTAACGCTCGGGTAAAGTCGGATAGAGTCGAGTAATTGAAGTGTTTTTTTGATATGAATTAAAATATCTCAGAAACTATAAATCGGGCCTGTATACTGTAAGCGAGGAAATTGTTCAGTATTTCATCCTCTCTGTTATAGGCTATAATTGAAAATTGTATCTTAACGCCGCACCATGTTAGGGAGGCGAAAAGGAAAAAACAGTGTCGAAAACCAAATGATAAGGTTCGTTGAACATATGGATTAAAATATTTCAAATAATAAAAATCTGATCTGTATACTGTAAGTGAAGGAAATATTCAACATTTCCTCTTATTTGTAATAATCCATTATTTATAATTTATATTTCATATTATTATAAATAATGGATTAGTTGTTTTTTGTATAAAAGTTCTCTTTAAATGGTTTTAACAGGAACATATTCTATTTTCATTTAAAGTAATTTTTTTCTAGTTTACATTGAAGCAATTGTTAGATACTTAAATAAAATATTTTTTTAGTTATCGCTTTCTATTCAACCAAGAATGCGACTAAAAAAAACACAAAACTTGGATTTTCTACTTTTTTGCAGAAAATTTGTCTGTTATTTAAGCGAATTTTTTTTTAGCTCTTTTGGTTTGCTATCAATTTTATAAATATATATTTTAATTATTTATTTACTTATAATAAATAATCAAGTGGCACGAAATATTTCTAGTCCGACAAGAGTGCCACTGATAAACAATGGCGATTTATTTATATTTCATTGTAGACATTTTTATTTGTTTAACCATTGATAAATATACAAATTTTAATTTATAGATTGATGTAATCTATACAAGTAAATAATAAATATTACCAACGCATTTATAAAAACTCCACATGTTTATGTATGTAATATTATCGGAGACCGTATTTTATTAAGCACGCTATAGCGATCTCTTATTTCTCCTTTATTTATTTATCAAATTATTTTATATTTAAATACTTGGTTAATAGTCTACAATGTGAAATGGTTAATTATATCAAATAAAAAATTAAAGGTATTTGAAAGGAAGAAATATTGGAAATCGGCAAAGATCGGACGCTCTCGGCTGTTTCCGTATAGCTTATAATGCTTATTTCATCTTTAGTTACCAATCAATTTTCTTCATTCATTATATTTAACTATTTTCCATGTTATTTTACAATGTTAAATTAAATTATTCAAATAAAACTAAAAACTAAAAGTATTTTAGAACAAATTTTTAAAACTAAGCGTTTACACCCGGTTAGAGAACATCAATAAGAATAAGACCTACATTATATTAACAACACTGCTGTAATTAATTTAATCAAAATCGGTAGTGCCGTTTTTCATAAAATTGGAAAATCGATTACATAAAGTTATTCAGTTACCTGATTTTCAAGAAAACAGTTGTGTAACATCCCAGCTACAAATCTATCTTAAATATGCAATATCAGTTTCTTACGACTTTTCGTCATTGAACTAAGCTGTACACACTCACAGATACACAAATTTTTTTTTTTTTTTTAATTTTATTTAGAAATATTACATTCTGTCACATCAAGGACATTTATAATAGTGATCAGAGAAAGCACACTCACACTCTATTTACAATAAAAAATAAAATAATAATAATACAGAAACTTAATAATAATAAATACAATAAAATAAAATAAAAATAAATACAATAAAATAAAATAAAAATAAATACAATAAAATAAAATAAAAATAAATACAATAAAATAAAATAAAAATAAATACAATACAATAAAATAAATGTATATAAACAAAAGAACTAACCTAATCATACACACTCGGGCTTGAGTGGAGGATCTGGCCATTGCCAAAACTCCAATAGATGCTTATTTACAAAAGGTCTCTGGGCCACTGCCGCTTCAACCTTCGAGGAGGATTGTAAGGATGGGTGGTGCTGGATAGAGATTGTGCAAGGGGATTTGGATGATAGGTAAGGTTCTGGTGAAATTTGGAGAATTTTTCTGGAATAAGGTCTAGGACAAATGGGATATTAAGGTCATGGTGTAGGATTTTGTTATTTACATAGAACGGAGCATCAACTATTGTTCGAAGGACTTTAGATTGAAAGGATTGAATACGTTTGATGTTAGAAGCTTTTGCTGTCCCCCACAGTTCAAGTCCGTATGTCCATATAGGTTTCAGTATTGTCTTGTAGATAAGTAATTTGTTTTCAATAGAAAGTTTGGATTTTCTGTTTAGTAGTCTGTATAGCTGGCCGTATCGTCGGTTGAGTTCTTGTCTTTTGAGTCTAGTATGTGGGTTCCACGTTAGTCTTCGGTCTAAATGAAAGCCAAGATACCGGACTGTGTCTGAGTAAGGAAGCTGGATGGAATTAAAGTGTACTGGTGGACAGGAACTGCGTCGGAGTGTAAAGGTAATATGTTGGCATTTAGATTCATTAACTTTAATGCGCCAGTTATTACACCAGTGCTCAATCAAGGTGAGGTGGTTTTGGAGATTTAAGGATGCTATGTTGGGATCAGAGTTGGATGATAAGATTGCGGTGTCGTCAGCGAATGTTGCAAGAAAAGTATCGGGATGAACAGGGATGTCAGCAGTAAAGAGGATGTAAAGCACGGGACCCAAGACGCTGCCTTGGGGAACACCGGCTTTAACGGAGTAGATATTGGAAAATTCTGTTCCACAGCGAACTCGGAAGGAGCGGTCAGAGAGGTAGGATCGGAGGACTAGGTACAAGGACTGAGGTAAATGGATTTTAAGCTTGAAGAGCAGTCCGGAGTGCCATACCCGGTCAAATGCCTGTGCAATGTCCAGAAATGCACCCGAACAGTATTCCTTGTTTTCTAGGGCTGAGGAAATATGATCAACAACTCGGAGTCCTTGTTGAACAGTAGAATGTTGGGAGCGAAAACCAAACTGATGGGAAGGAATATTTTGGGATTCTATAATGGGTAGGATTCGTTTCAAAAGGATCTTTTCAAAAATTTTTGAAAGGATTGGGAGTAGGCTAATTGGTCTATAGGATGTTGAGATATTGGGAGGTTTGCCTGGTTTTTGGAAAAGGATAATAGTGGAGTGTTTCCATAGCAGAGGAAAGTGGGTGGTGCGTAGGATACAATTGTAGATATATGTAAGGAATATGACTGCTTTGGATGGAAGTTGTCGAAGGATTTGAGGGGTAAGGAGATCATGTCCAGGAGCTTTACGGGGGATTAATTTTTTTAATTGAAATTTCACTTCGGAAGGATGAATAGCTTTTGGGGGCAAGGAAAGTGGGATTGGTGATGTAAGGAGTTCTTCTACTGTTACGGTGTGGGCAGGATGGGATTCCGGATGTGAAATAAATGTATTGGATAGGTGAATGGCGAACTCCTCAGCCTTATCTTCGTCAGATGCTGCCCAGGAGCCATCATCTCGTCGGAGGGGATGGGAAATGCGGTGAGGATTTAAGATTTTGGTAGTGGTTTTCCAAAGGGAATTGTCGCGAGAAGAAAGGGAGGATAGGTAGGAGTTGAAGGAATGTGATCTGAAGGTGGCTAATTCCAGTTTTAATTTTTTGCAGTAATAATTATAGGAGCAGCGGTCGGTAGGATGTCGGGTACGTTGCCACAATAATCTGGCACGGCGTTTGGTTTGGATTAGGTCAAGGAGGTGTTGGGGTAGAATGGTCTTTTTAGGAATTCTGGAGGAGTCTTTTGGGAAGGAAGCAGTCCAGGCGGCTTGTTGGATTGTGGTAGTAAAGGAATTTACGGCACTATCAAGGTCATCGGGAGTTTTGAGGGATATGTTAAGATCAATTTTATCGGAGATGATTTGGCGGAAAAGGTCCCAGTTAACTGGGCCCCTAATAAATGACGGTGGAGAAGGTTTGGGAACGGGTTCAAGTGAAACATTAAGGATTAGAGGACTATGGTCAGAGGAAAGTTCATTTAGACGTGTAATGGAACAATTGAGGGGACTTAAGCCGCTGTGGATAAAGAAATCAAGAAGATCAGGATTACGGTTGGGATCTGTAGGCCAGTAGGTAGGAGAGTTGGGGGAAAGGAGGTGAAAATGTTGGGAATTGAGTGCAGACAGCAGGGTTCGGCCACGAGTATTCGTGGTTCTGGAACCCCATTGTTGATGTTTGGCATTTAGGTCTGCACCCAAGATGAAGTGATGTCCTAAGGAGTCGAGGAGAGAACGGAATTGGGCATTGGATATGGATCGGTTAGGAGGGCAATACGCTGATGCAAGGGTAACCGGAAAGGAAAAGGTTTTTATCACGATAGCGGTGGACTGTAGGAAATCATGTGTAGGTAACGGGAGTAGGTGATGGGAGAGGGATTGGTGTACAATGACAGCAGTACCGGCATGTGCTTTTCCGTCAGGGTGGTCAGTACGATATGTCAGGTATTGTGGTATTTTGAAGTGCTGTTTAGTGGTTAGTCGAGTTTCAGTAATTAGTGCCACGTCAATATTTTTGTCAAGTAATAATGTAGTTAGTTCGTTTGTATGATTCCTAACACCATTCGCATTCCAAAGGAGAATGGATAAAGGTTTATTGGAAGTCATTTAAGGATTTTTCGCGGGAGGGATAAAATGTGATACAAGATTGGTGAGAAGAGATATCAAAGGAGTAACAAGGGATCTGAATTCGGAGAGGAAAGATGTAAGTAAACTGGTGAGATCTGTGGTATTTGAGGGAGGAGGAATGCGGGGAATTTGGTGTTGATAAAACTGTTGATTAGGTGAAGTTTGATTAGGATGTTGAGGGTGGGGTTGAGAATTTTGAGGTATGTGTTGTTGTTGCGGCAGGGTCTCACAATAAGTAACATCATTCTTACCTCCTAATAAGTGTGCAAAAGACACCGTTGGGTCAATTTTTTTTGAAGGTCCTCTTCTTGATGCGTTAGGTTCTCTTCTTGATGCCTCTGCTTCTTCTTGGGTCCGGGATTTTTGATATCTTGATTTAATATTCTTGTAGATCTGACAGCCTTTGTAGTTCGCTGGATGTCCTTCAAGGCACAATGCACAAACTGCAGGATCCCGTTTCGGTTTTGTGCACTCCCCGGATTTGTGCTGCTCTCCACATTTCACACAGCGCGGCAGATGATGGCAGTAAGTCCTGGTATGGCCATATGCCTGGCAATTGTGACACTGTACGATTTCCCTCTTAGGATATGGCTTCTCTACTATAACACTTGTGTAGTATATTCTTCTTATTTCGTATATTTTTTCGATCCCTTGATTTGGCTCCAAATCTACGAAAAATAAGGGTAGAGGAACTTTTACTCCTGGCTGTTCTTTACTCTCCTTCTGTACATTTGTAATCTGGCGCACTATGAAACCTAAAGTTTTCAATTCTTCTTCTATTGCTTCGGTTGGTGTTGAGGGGTGTAGATTTCTTATGACTACCCTCAAAGCTCGATCTTGCCGTAATTGGTACGTATGAAAATCCGCGTTGGTTTCCGTTAGATACTTCACAATTTTTCTGTAGGTTTCAGCTGTATCTGGTGATATCTTCGTGTCCTTTGTTCTGCTTAGACATGAATAGCTTCCAGAGCCTGTTATTTTGTTCAGTTGTGAGCATAGTAACTGAAAATTGTTTATGTTTTTAACGAATATGGGTGGAGGTCGGGGATCTCTTGGTATTGAAGCGGATTCCATCACTTCTTTATCATTCTGAAGCACCTGATAGGGGTTAGGGGTGAAAAACGGAGATTGTTCGGTTATCTCTTGTGAAGATGTACCTGGTTGATGCTGAAGTTCTTCAATTGTTGGTTTTGATGATGTTCCTGGCTGGGTTTCATTTTCTCTGGAGCTAATAGGCGTTACTGCAGGTGTTTGACGACATTGACGAGGCTTTTGTTTGACAGGCGAAGAACAAGGTGTTGAGCCTAACGGCCGAATTCTCTTGATAGAAGCTCTACTAGACATGGCCTGATGGTGATATCGCATATAAGGGGAAAAAAAATAAAAAAATAAAAAATAAATAAATAAAAAAATAAATAAAAATAACCCTATAATTTATAACAAACAATAAATATCAATTGTTGTTATGTACTCTTGCCTTGTTTTGAATAAATAATCTCAAAGATTTCACTGGAAAATAAGCAAATTCCGAGAGACGATGCAGAAACACGACCTTTCGCATCAGCTGATCCACCATGAGATACACAAATAGAGACCAATTTGTGGAACTTGATTATTTGGTTATTGGACTTCGGAAAATGGATTTCCGAACCTCAGTTTTAAACATTTTCACAATCGCAATACTTCTCCGTAATATATATTTTATAAATAGGTAATTTAAAGTAAAAATAAGTGATGGGTTCATTTAAACTGTAAGGTTCATTTATCAAACTTTTGAGAGAAAAAGGAAGCCATTTTATAAGGTTGGATGTGCCCCCAAAGTGTCTGTAAATATACGTGCTTTCATACATGTTTTATTAAACTAATTTAGTTATTTAAATTTTACTCTTTTTACTTCCTGACCATTAACATAAAAAACATAAAAATAAAAATGTTTTAAAATATATAAAATTCGCTAATTAACAGTACTCCGATCTAAATTTAAAAAAAATATGTATATATTAAATATTCAAATTAACAATATGTAGAATATTTGGGTGACTATTGAAGCGTAACTAAGGGCAACAGTGGAGTTGACATGGCAACGCCGCGGTACTGCCATCCCTTCGTAATAATTAAACAACAATATATTAAAAATCAAAGTTAGAACTCGTTATATTTATTTCACTGTTTGAACTGAATATTAAAGTTTACATAAATAGCTAACAGAATAGAATGATATAGTATCATTATATGTTTTATTTACAATTATTTATATATAAATAAATAAATATTTTATAATAAAATGCAGGCTATGAAGCCACAACTTACAGAGCATATTTCCACTCTGCATTTAGCGGCACTTAATTTCGCTAACCAACGGTGTAATTTAATTCCCTTTAAATCAGTAAACGTCTTTCAGTTATCTATAATCTTGAATAAGGTATCGAATATTTCTAAAGATGAAACTTAAATTATGTAAAACTAAACTCCTGAATTAGTTCAGAAATATGAAAAAATATTTTATAAAGAAAATAATATATATTATCTATAAAATGAAATTAAAAACATATTTCATTTAACTAATGAATGTTTGTTAATGTTCAATGAATCCGTTTAAAGTTTTTTAATACTTATTGTTTTAACAATAATAACAATAAGGCTTAGCGAACCCGAAGGTTCGATGCCGACACCACCAATCGCTTATTACACACTTCCCTCCACCGTTCGCCGTCCAAACCCAGTCCCTTCAGATCGGATTTAATGCAATCTTCCCACCTTCGCTTCGGTCTACCCCTCGGACGTTTAAGCTAGATATTAGAGTATAATAAAATTAATTAAATTTTAGAAAGAAATAAAACTTTGAAAGCTGAAAGGCCTAAATGTTAATAAATGAAAAAAATAATATAAATAAATGAAACAAAAAAAAACTCTGAAATCAACTTGTTTTCTTAATATTTGTATTGGCAATGATTTATTTCTTATCAATTTCGGAAAAGTGAAACTTTCGATATTTAAAAAGTAACAAGAGACGAAGAAAATATCTTATTACTAAAGAAATATAACTTAATCTAATCTAAAATTTTAGATTATCGGATAACGTTGGCTATTTCCGGCAGATACGGGGTTCGATCAACAGCTTTTGTTGTTAATACAAATACTTAACTTTTCCTTACGTAAGAAAATTATATTTTTGGAAATAAAGTATAGATTTGTTTAACAACTATTTTAATTATGTCTTTATTTATATTCATATGTTATATTTATACTTGTAATTTGGAAGAAGAAAGCTCCTAACTACCTATATGAAATGTAACTGCTTAATGAAGTCCTATTAAATGTAATTACACGAACAATAACACTTTTATAGATAATTTTTTAATATTTATCAAATTAATAATTGCGAGGAAATAACTTTATTGAACCCTTTTTATCTCCTTTCCATGCTTCAATTAATTTTTAATAATTTGACGACGTTTCAGGCAATTTAGCCCATTTTCAAATCGAAATCTTTATCTATAATATTGCAATACGTTAATCACAAATAAATACGTAAAAGACCTAACAGCACAAACAAAAACACTATAAAATTCCAAAATCTCTACTTATATCATTATCATATCTATATAAATAAAATAAAGGTTTTCTCTATACATTGGACAGAATCAACCCTTTTCATGGTATCTTTCCGTTTCATACATTGCAGACACCAAATCCACTTTTAACAAAATTTGTGTCTGTCTGTATGTCCGCATTGCAACGAAATTTTGTCAGGGTTAAGCTCGGTAATGGCTTACTGTACACCTTTTTTTCCCTTTATACCTTTATTTTTTTTATTTGATATAATTAAATATTTTACATTGAATAAAATAAAAAAAAGGTTAAATATAAAATAAAATATAATATATGTTCTCCAACAGGACTTAAATCCCGATTTTTAAACATATCTTTCTCTAAAGTACCTTTTATAGTATAAAAGTTTGTTTTTGCTTTGTTTTTAATATTAACTATTTCACATATTAAATAATCAATTACACACAGATCATTTTGCGAGACTTTTTTATTTCGATCTCAAAACTTTCTCTTACTATATATTTCATATATAGCTAAGTGAAAGTAAAAGAAATTAACAAAATAAAGCCTACTACAGAAATCCAATTCGTCTCTCAAGTGAAAGTAAAAATATTTATATGTCATGGTATTAATTCAGCTTTGTTGTTGTTTTAACTTATTCTGGGTGGTCTTAAGGACACGAAATAGTTTTTACTTTCACTTACCTATATATGGAATATATAGTAAAGGAAAGTATTGCGATCGTGAAAATGTTCGAATCTCAGTTTTCAATGGAAATATACGTTTTAAGGTTCCCTGAGTCCAAATAACCAAGTCCCGCAAAATGGACTGTGTGTGTGTTGTTAGCAGTCTAGCTCAAAAACGAAAAGTCGTACGAAAGTGAAATTGAATATTTAAAATTTTATATGCTTGGTATGTTACAAGAACGTTTTCGTCAAAATCGGCTAACCCGAAGTGGAATATAATGGACTAAACACATTTTTACGATTTTCTCGAAAACGGCTATAACGATTTTAATTAAATTCCCCACATCAGGGTAAAATTGAGCAGTTTTAAATAAAATGAAGTTTTTATTCTGATGTTCTCTATCAGAGCTTAAATGGATAATTTTCAATACTAGCTTCCCCTAAAGTAGCTTTAATTTTTTTTATTTAAAAACATTGACCATTTCATGTTAATTTCTAATATAAAAGATAGTTAAGTGTAAAATATGAAAGAATTTGATAATTAACTAAAAGAGAAACAAGAGATCGTAACGGAGAGTAATTGAGGACCTAAAGAAATACGAGCGCACCCGAGCTCGCCCGAAAGATTAGAACACGCTTCGGACTTTGACAGTATTGTGTAAAATACATATGTAGTTTACATATGTGCTATTGTTGGAATTATTTAATATTTAATTGTATAGATTACAGCGATATAAATAATAATATTTGTATACATAAGGGTACTTACACAAATAAAAATATTCACAATGAAATATAAATAAATTTAGCGTCTATAATTTTTACTTTCACTTCCCATTTGTCTGAAAATCCCTTTGTCCGCTAAGAAGAGAGTGGTAAGTAAAAGTTGTGTGATGCACGCAACGCATCAGATTTTTTTCTTCTTTTCCGTACATAATTAAATCTTCTTATGTAGAGTTGGGTACAAACTTCAATATATATATATATATAATCCCTTATTATGTCTATTAATTTTGTAGTAAATGATTCAGGGTACATTCATTAATCACCGCTGAGGGGGGGGAGTGTCCTTGAAAGAGATAAGAGATGATAACACAGGATCAGCTGATCGACCCTCAACCGCCACCGTCACATTTTTCAGTTACACGACACCACTTAGCGAGTCTAAGGCAGCCACTCTAAGGATAATATATATTGTATTTTTTTAAATTTATTATGAAATAGATAATATATTTAACTAGTGATGGACATGGCTAAGGATTTTTTTGTTGTCTATTTTGGCTTATGCCACCGTAATTATTATAGTTATAAACTTTCCCGTTTGACGTTTAGAATATCTAGGATCTCCTTTTTATATTTAACACTTTAAAATTGAAAATTCAGTTATGCAGGTATAATCTCCATTTAAAAAAAACAATATTTTTTTGCCCTAGTAATGGACACCCCGAAATTAAAGTGTTCTAGTAATGGACGGAGGATCAGTACCTCACACAGATAGTATTTTTTAGTAAACGATAACGAGAACGATAAAGATAAGATAAATGTTCAACTTACTCTCAGCAAAAGTGTTCGTAAGAAGTACAGGCGGATTTACGGGGGGGAGGGAGAGGGTTCAGGGTTGAAGCCCCTCTCCTCCCCCAAAAACGGTAAAATATAACAATGTTTTATAGAAAACAATATTAAAAACTCTTAAAGTATTATTGTTCGTGTAATTACATTTAATAAGACGGACTTCAAGAATAACTTAAACACCATTTCATATAGGTAGTTCATTTCTTTCTTCTTTTTTAAAAAATTAATTATTATATATATGAAAAAAAAATCTTTCGGGCTGAAGCCCCTCCCCAAAAAAAAAAAATTAAATCCTGAATCCGCTAGTGGAAGGAAGGCATGAAACAGACTGATCTGAAGAGCACTATAGAAACAACAACGATAGGAATTTTAAAATTTTCTTTTGGAGACTTAGTTAATACAGTTGTTAATAGAGGGTATTGTTCTTTAATATAGAAAAACTGAAACCTTTAAATTAACATGAAATCTGATAATTTACATTCAAATTCCAACCTGTCGATCACTGGGTTCCTCTGTCCATAACTGGTGCGTTTACTCTAGTTGGCCCGCGCGAATAATTCGCAGAGTACATCGTTCGTTAACAAATATAATAAAGATAAGAAAATAAAATAACTTAACGTATCGTAAGATGGAATATTCAATTTTCATTGTTTCGGTAATATAACCGACCAGAGGAAAGAAAATAATTTTAAAAAATCATTCACTTTTAAAACCAAATTTTTAAATATTACAAGCTATATCTTCGCTAATAGTTTTTTTTTCTTTTGTGGGAAATTTAATTAATAGTTCAAATAATTATAGATGCAATGAACAATAAAATTTATGTTTTTGATTTACTCGCAAATAAATTTTCTATTTCTTCATTTTTTTTTTTCTAAATTTTGAAGAGACCTGTTTTCCCAGTTGAATGCGAAAAAAGTCCTCAAAATGAGTGCTCATTCATTAGATCAAATGACGAAATGACAATGATATAGCGTGCTGAAAAAATAACACATTTGAAAAAATATAATATAACGTCACTGCTAATGCAAAAGATCGTATGTAACAATTTTACATGTGTATTCTCATTGCGCTAAAAATGACATTTTGCAGTATGCAACTGCTATAAATAGGATGCTAAATAGGAAAATAACAGAGGTAAATAACATCTTACATATTATATTTTATTATTATAAAAAAGATGTTTTTTCAACGCCATAACTTCGTCAGTTCTTCATCAAATACAATGATTGAGCCCTCATTTTAAAGATGTTAAAATAGTCACATCTCCCCGAAATTTAAGGGAAAAAGTTATGAAGGAAAAGAACCTTTATTTATGAATAACTCAAAAAGTATGTGTTTTTTTTTTCTTGATTGTACCCATGATTTTCAGAAATATTACTAAATTACCTACAAAATAAAATAAAAAATGTGAAAATCGGACAATAATAAACAAAGACATAGTCCATTAGTTTTGATATACTGAATAATTTCTTGTTCTTTAAAAATACTGCATTTACTATTCTACAACCATTTTTTCCTGCCTGATAGATACTTAATATTTCTTAAAGGTACTGTTTTTTTTTTACATCCAAATTTTTTAATAATTTACAAAATCCCATGATGGATTATTTATTTTGAATTTTACTTTTCCAGCGTTGAAAATAGGCCATAGCAAAGCAATTCGTACAAATATTTTGGTCTATTAATGGAATATTGTAATCGACTAAGGAAAAAATATTAATTCATAATACACGGGATCTACTTATTTCCACGTTGTTTTGCTATTTCTTCACTAAACAAAATTTTCTGCGAATCTTTCGCACGGACCAACTAGTTAAATCATTATTCTTTATGTAAATCAGTATCACTCAGTGAATGATCATTATTTTTAGTCAAATCAATAAACATCAAAGATCGATTTAAATTTTTATTTATAAATCAGGCATGATTTATAAATTAAAAATCAAATATAATAATTATTGCATGATTTTGTGGAAAAAATAATTATCGATTAAGAACGCTGCTTAGATAACATATATCATTAAAATAATTAATGTATTTTATTTTTATTATTGAAATTTACAACTGTATTAAATGATAAATACGACAAGTAAATATGAAACAAGTAACATGACATGTACAACACGAAGAGAAACTACCCATTGCTAACACTCCAATTATATTTCTATATTAGAAGGTCCCGCAGCCATCTTATTTTCAGACGCCTCGGAGGGTTATCAGGAATACAAGAGGAAGCAAGGTTGGAAATAATAGGGTTCGGATGGTTCAGTAGTTTATTATGGAAGGACAGGTATCTGGAATGAGTTAAATCGGAAACATATGGTACATTAAGGTCGTTATGGATGGTTTTATTTGTGACAAAGTAGGGAGCATTGAGGATTTTACGAAGGATTTTGGATTGTAAGGATTGGATACGAGAGGAATTCGATGGTTTAGTGGAGCCCCATAGCTCAACTCCGTAATTCCAAATAGGGTTTATTATAGTAATATATATGAGTCTTTTGTAAATAGTTAGAAATTTAGAGCGTTTGTGTTGTAAGTGATGCAGTAGTCGAAAACGTCGGGCGGTTTCTAGTCGTTTCAGTCTGGTATGTGTGCAGATGGAGTCCTAGGTATCAGATTTGTTTCACATGGATAAACGGGGTATTGTTAAAGGATACTGTAGAACAGGAAGTCATAGGTTTACGACAATAAAAAATATAAATTTCTCATTTTCTCTCCTCAATTAAATCATCAAATCCTTCCATAGTTTAATATATTTGTAACAATTTAAAAAATTCTTTAAAAATACAAGCTGATAAAATACTTGACATGTTTTTATCAAGCATTCAGAATATTTGTGTCATCCTTTCAGCTGACTGATAACGGTTCAATATGTCATTGATGCCTGATAACGAGCTCATCGATATATTTATTATTTACTTATGTTGTATTCATTCTTCCAAAATATCAGAGCACTTACCAATTATCGTGATATATAATTATAATTATCTTATCTTTTATCAGAAAATTTATAAATATTTGCTTTAGGTTCACTTTAGATCTTCATCCGCACCTGCCATGAAAGTCACAATTATAGGCGCATACTTCAGTTTCCCCCACCCCGCTGTAGAAATGTTGAGGCTGCGAGAATATCGCTTCGCCCCCCCCCCTCAATAATTTGAGGTAAAAAGAAATTAAATCCAAGAATAAATAAGCTACATGAATGAATACAATGTGTACATTAAAATGAATCCAAAAAAATGGACTTGCTGGTTTGGTTAGGGCCTAGTATTAAATATGTAACTATTTTATTGATACCTAAATGTTTCTTTTATTTTACTACACACATGAGAATACAACTCCTGGTTCATCATTATCATTATCCTCACATCACTGTAGACTTCGGTAGCTTGCATCGATTAAATTTCCCATTCGTTTCACAAAATGAGAATTAAAAACAAATAAAACATAATCTAAAAACACAATCTGTTATATAAACAGGAGCTCTCCTATAAGCACTAATTACACATCTGTCGAGCTCCTCTAACCCAGTACTCTCCTAATACAAAATAAAGATTTTAGACTAAAAATATCTATTCATCTGGAGGCGGTAGTTTGATTTTATCTAGATAACATCTGTTTTTACTTTCCTAGCTATACTAGTTAAGGAAAGTATTGCAATCGGGTCGAATTTCCGACATGCGGTTTTCGACGGATCTATACGTTTCACAGCCCCCTGAGTCCGAAAAACACATTTTTAGCCATTGGTCTGTCTGTCTGTGCCAAGATTTTCTCGGGAACTACTGAACCGATTTTGTTGCTTCTTTTTTTATTTTGTAGGATTTTGACTACTGATGCCTGTGACAGAAATTCGTTGCTCCATGCGCAATAGCTTGCGCGCAATAAATGAAAAACATGTTTTTCTATAGACTGTAGCGCGAAAACGGCTCTAACGATTTTGATGAAACTTTTCTATGATGTTCTAATCATTGTCCTTTCAATTTTCGTATATAGACTAAATTCCCGAAAAAAATTAGGAAAAAAAGTTATAAAGAAAAGAAAAATGTTATGGGGCCTAACTCCCTAAGTATATATTGTACGGTAAAATTTATAATAAAACTTTTGAAAGGTAATTAAATTACCAACAAAACAAAACAAAAAATCATCGGAGTCGAACCAGTATTAGCGATTTTTTACACATTTTTAACTTATTACTTTCCTACCTATAATAGGCAAGGAAAGTATTGCAATCGGGTCAAATTTCCGACATGCGGTTTCGAATCTTAAGTTTTACAGCCCCCTGAGTCCGAAAAACACATTTTTAGCCATTGGTCTGTCTGTCTGTGCCAAAATTTTCTCGGGAACTACTGACGCCGTTAAGCCTGTCGTTTGAAAGGTAATGGGATTTCCTACACAACTATATAAAAATCGATTATTTTGGACTACTATTAACGAAGTTGCAGCTATTCTAATGAAAGATTACGAGTTCTTTTCCTGGTCTGAGAAAGGGGTGAATGAGAGAATAAAGATGACTAAGTGAAAGTAAGAAAATCTATTGCCGGCATCACACAATCTTCTCTATTTCCTCTACTTTTAACAGAAATTATTTTTTGACAATACTAAGCCATGGCAAAAAGTTTTTGATCAGTAATATTAGAGAGTATTGAAATTTTTACACTGATCTACCTTAAGTCGGTTTCATTGCTTTAGTTTATCAAATAAATCGTACTCATCTTATGTTTGATCAATTTTCAGGAAAATGCATCCACTTCAATTCTTTTTTGTTTCTTCATGAACATATGTAAAGATATAAAAACTTTTCTGAAATATTTAGGAAAGTCGTGTGAGTGGACACACCAGATTTTTTTTTTCGATCTAGACATTTAGACATTTTTTTCATTTCGATCTATACGATCTAGACATCTATACCCTTGAATACAATATATCAATTATTATATATAAAATATTTTTTATATCATATTTTTATATAATTATAATTATTATGAAATAGAAAAGGAAGTACAATATAACGTACAATGAAAATATTATTTAAAAAGGCTCAAATTGATGTTGGGCTTATATGAAACTGAACAAGTTGATTATATATTAAGTTTACAAATTGGCAATAAGAATGATTATAATTATATAATAATATAATTTGGCAATAAGGCGCGATATATAATATAGATTTTTAAAGAAATTAATTTAAAGAAAAATTTGTCCGAACTGTGGTTTCTTTCGTATAACGATCGCCCTGAAATTTTTACTGAAATTCTTAATAATTTTTTTTTTTAAACTTAATTCATAATTTAATTTATCAGTCCACTACTTACCTATCACTGAAAAAAAAATTAAAATGTCTTAAAATGTACAACATTAGCAAAACTCAGATCTAATTTTACTTAAAAAAAAAAAAAATAAAAATATTAAATATTCAAATTAATAATAGATAGAATATTTGTGTGATTATTGAAGCGTAACTAACGGCAACAGTGGAGTTGACATGGCAACGCCGCGGTACTGCCTTCCCTTCGTAATAATTAAACAACAATATATTAAAAATCAAAGTTAGAAATCATTATATTTATTTCACTGTTTAAACTGAATATTTAAGTTTCCATAAATAGATAACAAAATAAAATGAGATAGCATCATTATGTGTATTATTTTCAATTATTAATATATAAATAAATAAATATTTTATAATAAAATTATGGTTATGAAGCCACAAGTTATAGTGGAAATATCCACTCTGCATTTAGCGGCATTTAATTTTGCTAGGAGCTGTGAATCTTTCTTTTTTCTTTGGGTTATTATTTTAAATAATGAACCATTGTAATCGAACAAAAATTCAAAAAAAAACTTAAGCCCCTCTCAAAATTTGAGGTTTTACTTTTTTTTTGTCCGTCCTCAGTCCGTGCATTTTCTCCGAAACTATTGGACCGATTTTTTTCTCAAATTTGTATTTAAAATTAGAGGTCACCCGAGTCCTTTTCATCGACATTTCTAACTGCCTTTTTCTTTCAAAATGGTGAACGAAAAACCTGCGTTGATATAGACTGTAGCGCCTAAACGAATGTATCGATTGTACTGTAACTTCGCTAAAGTCTTCTCAACGCCCTTTAAATTTATTCTATATTACATAATTCAATGGATGGTAAAATTATATTCCGAATAACTCAAAAAGTATACACATTTTTGTTGATATTGTATATTGTTATTTAAAAGTTTGCGGAATTTCCTGAAAAAAAAATCGTTGAAATTGGACAACTAGCAACAAAGATATGGTCTCTAGATTTTTTTAATATATATTACACTGCAAAGGTTATATCCTTTGTTTTGGTTTTTGAATGTGTTACTGAAGTAATGCTAATTTTTTTTAGCATATTACTAATGATTAAAAAAAAATATTTAGTCCAATAATTGGAATCACCTTTTATTATTTTTTCTTTGTCACTAGGAAGGTAATGTTACTTTAGATGTATAATTGTTTGAAAATAATAAACCATTGTGAAATAATTTGCAGCATTTTTATTTTAACCAAAATTCTACGTTATTTTTCGGACAACTCAATAATTATATAATAATAATAATTGCCATGAAGGCACTATGGATAATATATATTTTTAAATAAATTAAAAATTTGTCAGAACTGTGGCGTTCTTCCGTTTATTTTATTTTGATAAAAAATAATACAATCTGAACAAAAGAATACATGCATATTAAAGTTATAAAATTTTTGTAACAAGTTTTAATTTGTGGGTACCACCAAGTAAGAAAAAATACAACAAAAATATTGGGATAAATTAAAGATGTTAGGGAGGGGGGCACCCCTAAACCGAAATGAACCTTTTTAATTATTTCGGTTATAGTTTCCACCAAGACTAAAGCAAAGAAAAAAATATACAAGGAGAAAATATAGAATCCAAAAATTTTTTGGAATCTGGTGTTTTTACCACATGAAACGGAGATATCAATGAATTGTGCTATAGAGATATATGACAAATATGTATATAATTTTTCTAAACCGGTCAAATATCTCTATTAAAATTGCAATAATTTGTACCGAATGATTTAGGTTCTAAATAGAAATAGAAATAAAAATATAAAATAAAACTTTATTCCGGAACGAGGTCCCTTAAGAATAAAAATTATGAACAAAAAATAAAAACCACATCTGGAGAAAAAATTACATTAATCAAAATTAAAAGATATATACAATATCTTCAGTGAAAGTATATTAAAACAAATATAAAAAAAAAGAAAAACAAACCATTTTGAAAAAATAAACATTATTTAAATGAAAAGAAAAATAGAAATCAGGTTAAATAAAAAACAAAATGTTATAAGCACTGTGAGTTGATTTTTACTTTCCTAACTATACTAGGTAAGGAAGATCAAATTTCTGATATGCAGCTTTCGACGGATCTACACGTTTCAGGGCTCCTGAGTCCGAAAACACATTTTTAGCCATTGGTCTGTCTGTCTGTGCCAAGATTTTCTCGGGAACTACTGTGCCGTTTAGCCTGTTCTTTGAAAGTTAATGAAATTCCCTACAGAACTATATAAAAATCTTTCATTTTGGACTACAATCAACGAAGTTACAGCTATTCAATTTCCAATGTAAGATTACTATTTCATTTCCTGGCGTCAGAAAGGAGTGATGGAGAGAATAAAGATTACTAAGTGAAAGTAAGAAAATCTGTTGCCTGCATCACACAATCTTCACTGTTTCCTCTACTTTTAACAGAAATTATTGTTTGAAAATACTGAGGTATGGCAAAAAGTTTTTGATCAGCAATATTAGGAAGTATTGAAATTTTTACACTGATCTACCTTAAGTCGGTTTACATTGCTTTAGTTTATCAAATAAATCGTACTCAAATCTTTTCTATGATCAATTTTCAGGAAAATAAACCTAATTCAATTTTCTTTTGTTTCTTCATGAAAATATATAAAAACTTTTCTGAAATAGGTAGGAAAGTCGTGTGAGTGGGCTCACCAGATATTTATAATTAAAGCTCAAACAATTTCAACAACCATTCTCCTCAGTCGAAATTTGATTTATAATATTTATTCCTTTGTACAACGCCATTTTTAGATGTGAGAAGGAATTGGTAGAGATGATGTTGGAATGAGAGAATGGAAGAGGCATGGCGGATATCAGATGGCAAGGAATTCCAGAAGGCAATTTAAGAAGAGAAATAGACTGTAATAATAATTAATAATGGCCTGAGCTTTCATCGGGTTTAGCTTTAAATTATTCAGACAGGCACTGATCCTATCTAGGTCTGCCTGAATATTGGCGAACGCGGCAAATAGCTCAGAAGGGTGAAAGGATAAATAGATTTGGGAGACATCAGCGTACAAATGGTGTGAACAGTGGGAAATGGATTTTGGAAGATTATTTATGTTCTAATATATTTTTACGGAGGAATAAAGTTAATATTTGTATTTCGTACCACCAGAAATTAAAATTTGAAATGAAGAGAAGAATAGTTGGGGTGCTCAGTCAAAAAGGAAGGCAAACAAATAAATTATAATATTTATTTTTTACATATGCCGACGTTTCGACCTGAAGTTCAGGCCTTCATCAATTTCTTCCCTCCTTCCTTTTCTGTGTTTTTAACTCTTTATTATATTATACATCGTCTGTACATCTTGATAGACTTTACAATATCTCAATTTTCTATCTAACTACTCCATTCTCAATGTTTACTATTTATTTTATTTTCATTTCTTATATAAGTTTACATTTCTTTTTTATGTTTTTACATTTTATTCTAAGATTCCCAATGTAACACTTTTGTCACCCCTTTTTGATTATGCCTACTTCATCATTCCACACTATGTAACAGTTTTTATTATTTATCTCTTAGTTCTTAGTCATTATTCTAACAATTTCATTTTACTCTATATCTATCTATTTATTTTCTAATAATTTTTTTTATTTTATTTTCTCATTTTTTATTATCTTTTTTACCATCATTACTTATGTTTCTCATACCTTGTTATCTGGTTATTTTCTTAGCCCCGATGAAGGCCTGAACTTCAGGTCGAAACTATTCTCTTCATTATCCACGACAGTCAACCAATTACCAATTATAAAATTTGAAATATTTGAATCCATATACTCAACTAACCTTATCATTTGGTTTTCCTTATTATTTTTTCCTTTTCGCCTCCGTATCGCGGAGTCGCGTTTCCGAGAGTTAACACTTCGGAAATCTGACGGATCAATCTAATTCACTATACAAAAAAATGCAAAACGCACCTAGAGATGTTTTGACTTCAAAAACACTACACTTGGATTTCCTACTTTTTTTCCTCAGAATCAGTCTTTTTGGCCCTTGCGAATTATTCGCATATTTTTAGTGAACAAAATGAAATACGAAAATAAGTAAAATTCCATGTATTATGGGAGGAAGAAATAAATTTTCATTTAAAGTAATATTCGTTAAGAAGGAAATTCGGATTAGATTACAATTACATTAAAATTAAACATTACAATGAGTAAATAAATCAGATGTTTTCTATCAGAATAATAGATAATGTAAAATAGTTTTTCTTGAATAAAAAAAATCTTTCATAATTGGTAATTGGTTGACAGTCGTGGATAATGAAGAGAAGAATAGTTGGGGTGCTCAGTCAAAAAGGAAGGCAAAAAATAAATTATAATATTTATTTTTTACATATGCCGACGTTTCGACCTGAAGTTCAGGCCTTCATCAGGGCTGTCTCCTTAAGTGTTGCAGGGAGAATGTCTTTATTGATGTATTATTGATATATTCAGGGAGAATGTGTTATTAATTCTCCCTGCAACACTTAAGGAGACAGCCCTGATGAAGGCCTGAACTTCAGGTCGAAACGTCGGCATATGTAAAAAATAAATATTATCATTTATTTTTTGCCTTCCTTTTTGACTGACCACCCCAACTATTCTTCTCTTCAACAAAAATCTTTATAACACGTAAAGTCGTTTGGGTTCGTATGTTTCTGAACCATCGGTTAGAAAAGGAAGTGATGTGTTTACCCTTCCAAGAAAAAGTTTTTAGAATCTGGGTGTGGCCAGTGTGCGATCTAGGAATTGAACTACATCATTTATTACCAAATAAATGATAATTATCTGTCACTGCCGGACTCGTACCCAAAAACTGTGAGTTGGGTATCCACTGCCTTAACAACTGATGTATTGTGCTCCCGGTTAACATAAACTTTAAATACTTTTAATAAAGGTTCAGCCGAAGTCGGTTTTATATCTCTTTCTATTATATAAAAAAGTTTTAAGTGTATCTCATATTTTATTTTACTTTAATATTAGGTGCATAGGAGGTTACAGGAGCTTTGATTTGGCTCTATACACAATTAGCACTAAATACACAGCTGTTGATTTAGTTATATGTAAAAAAAAGCAAGTATTAGATTAATGTTATGCAACAAAAATTATTTATTTCTGATTTTTTGATAAATTTATTTAGATTATATGTATCAGGTAGTTTTAAGTTGTTTTATATTGTTTTAATAACAAAAGGCTGTTTAATGTTTCTAAAGTTAATTGTTTTTATTTATTTTATTATTATTATTTCTTTTCTTTGTATGTATTTTTTAGGCAACTCCAGGCAGACGGTTCTATACCATTGCCAAAAAAAAAGTTTCGTAATTAAAAAAAAAAGGAATTTATAAAATGTATATGAAATAAAGCTTTCTTTCTATCTATCTATCTACACAGTTGTTCATTTAATTACATAAGTGTTGAGCCCCTGTTTCCTAATACTCTCCTAATACTAAATTTTTTAGACTAAAAATTTATACGAAAAAATTATATTTATTCATCTGTAGGTGGTAGTTTGATTTTACCAAGTTGATAGCAGTTATTTTTCGCCTCCATGCTAAAATGTAAAATTAAAAACACCTGAATTAGTCGACTATAGCCGACTTTGTCCGAGAGTTAACACTTCGGAAATCTCACTTTCGAAAGCAGAGTTGGCAATTTAAGAAGAGAACTGGAACCTAAAATAATTGATAACTAGTAGGCCCGTGCGAAAAATTCGCACAGCATATTGTTATCAAATGCCAAATTAATAAGAAAAGAAAATAATCAAAAGATAAAGGAATCAATTGTTACTTTATCCATAAATATAATCCAACAAAGGGAAGAAACTTAATTTAAATCTTCATTTTTGCTTGGAACCAACATATTTACAAATTTCAATAAGCTATATCTTTGCGAAAAATTGTCCGATTTCAATGATTATTTTTCCTTTTGTAGACAATTTAGTAATGTTTTATATAATAATAGGAATAACCCAGGAAAAAGTGTGTAATTTTTTAGTTATTTGCAAATAAAGTTTCTTTTTTTTCATAACTTGTTTGCCTGAATTTTAGGGATTGGACTATTTTGCCAGCCTGAAGGAGAAGGAAGCCTTCGAAATTGGTGACTCAGTCTTGAGGTTTAGTGAAGAATTAACGATGATACGGTTTGCCGATCAAAAACACCATCGATAAATAATATAAACTCCTCCTCTCTCGATCATAGAGACCTCAAGTCGACGAAATGAGACATGTATTCAATGACAGTACTAGATATATCGTCAGGTTGTGTGGATGCGAACCCCATGCCTTGCGTTATCTCGAAAATGGTACGTTTTTCGGCTTAAAAACGCAGGATCCGATAGTTAGGTCCACTTTGTCCCGCATCGATCTACAGACCTACCACCGTTCAAGTATCGAAGAATAGCAAAATGTTTGTATGGACTTTATTTATTTTAGAAAGAAAAACAAAAGCGGAGAATACGATTCGCTAACCCCGCGTGAAATTCTGAATCCAACGGTACCCCATTCATGGTATTTGAGCTTATATTTGGTACAAAACCGATTTCGAGCCTTACTGTAATAATATATGTACGGATGGCCTGAGTTTTCATCGCGTTTAGCTTTAAATTATTCAGACTTGCCCAGGTATATAGTACCCAGCCTCTATAAAGAAAGTACTCTTAATTAAATAATTAATTAAGGGGGGAAACCTGGCGGTTGAGCGTGATATTGGCCCGGCACCTCCCTGCACAACCGTTTGCCTTGTACTGAACCTCCATTTTGTTATTATTATTATTATCGAGGTAGGTAAGGAGTTCTAAAAGGAGTTGGCACGGATGACGAAGGATTTGCTGAAGGAAGTTGTTTAATGGGAGGGAATATATTAATCTATATGTAGAGACCTAGTATTGAGAGAGTGAACAAAGACGTAGAGTAAGGAGTTCCAGGATGTAGGGAGGATGTTTGGTTCTGAGGACTAGGAAAAGGAAACCACCAAGAAGGAATTGCCGTTCGTGAAGATCCCCCATCAGGACTAAAGCTGTCAAAAAATTCTATTAAAGTGTCTATTACTTTGTACATTTACTTTAAATGATGAAATACTAAATCGTCAGAGACAGAGAGATTTATATATCAACAGAAAACGCATTTGGACTTGGTGAAGTAGGAATTTTTACTTTCTTCAAAGCAATACATCACGAATATTCTAATAGAGGTGTTCAAATTACTAGGGTACGGGTAATCTTAATGGGATGTACGGGCGGATCTACGGGGGGAGGAGAGCTTTCGGGCTGAAGCCCCCCCCCCCAAATGGTAAATTTAAACCATGTTTTATGGAAAAAAATATTTAAAAAGTATCTCTTAAAGTATTATTGTTCGTATAATTACATTTAATGGGACTACAAGAATCAATGAAATGCCATGTCATATAGGTAGTTAGTTAGTTAATTTTTTTTCCAAATTAATTATTGGTATATATATGAAAAGAAAGCCTTCGGGCTGAAGCTCCCCTCCCCCATAAAATTAAATTAATGTTTTATAGAAAAAAATATTAAAAAAGTATTATTGTTCGTGTAATTACATTTAAAAGGACTCAAGGAATCACTTAAACACCATTTCATATAGATAAGGAGTTTCTTTCTTTTTTTCCAAAGAAAATATCGTAATTTTTATGAAAAAAAGAAGTTTTCGGGCTGAAGCCCCCCCCCCCAAAATTAAATCCAGGACCCGCTAGAGATGGAATGGAAATATTTGAGCCAACTACTATAGAAGATATGAGAAGATTATATTTTTTCATATCTAATATATTAAAATTATAGAGGACTCGTGGGGTAATCGGGAATATTGTCCTTTGAATATTATTTGTTTGTTTTCTTTGTTCATGTGAGTAATCTGTTAATTGAATATTAAAACAGAGTTTATTATATATATTTAAAAAATAAAATATATTATAATTTAAAATCCTATTTGCCTGTTATTAAAAAAATATATATATTTTTTAAAACTTATGATTTTATTTTATTTATTGTTATGAATTTTCCCTATAAAAAGCAGCCTGTCTATTACAGTAGTAATCTTTTAATTGAATATTAAAACAGAGTTTATTATTTATATTTAAAAAATAAAATGTATATATTATTTTTATTGATATTATGTAAGTGCGGAATTTTAGATTTTATATAATTGTTAATAATTGACGTTATTTTAACTGTCTAGTGTAGTATAAAAATGAAAAAATCTGGTGTGTCCACTCACACGACTTTCCCTACCTATTTCAGAAAAGTTTTTGTATCTTTACATATGTTCATGAAAAAACAATAAAAAAATTGAACTAGATTTATTTCCTGAAAATTGATCATAGAAAAGATTTGAGTTCGATGTATTTGATAAACTAAAGCAATGTAAACCGGCTTAGGGTAGATCAGTGTAAAAATTTCAATACTTCTTAATATTGCTGATCAAAAACTTTTTGCCATAGCCTAATTTCTTCAAACAATAATTTCTGTTAAAAGTGGAGGAAATAGTGAAGCTTGTGTGACGAGGGCAACAGATTTTCTTACTTTCACTTAGTTATCTTTTTTCTCTCATTCATCCCTTTTTAACACCAGGATATGGACCCATAATCTTACATTGGAAATTGAATAGCTGTAACTTCTTTAATAGTTGTTCGAAATGAACGAGTATTTATATAGTTATGCAGGGAATTTCATAGGTAGTAAAGAAATGAATTAAAACATGTGTAGAAAATAGAATAAGCTGTATCATCGCTAATACTGGTTCGATTCCGATGACTTTTTTTTTTGTTGATGATTTGATTATCTTTCAAAGATTTAATTATCTTACCATACAATATATACTTAGCGAGTTAGACCACAAAAGATTTTCTTTTCTTTATAACTTTTTTCCTGATTTTTTTTCGGGAATTTAGTCTATGTAAGAAAATTGAAAGAACAATTATTAGAACATTACAGGAAAGTTTCATCGAAATTGTTAGAGCCATTTTAACATATAAAGATTAAATTTAAAAAAAATATTATTAAAGATCTTAGAAGCGCTATTGAATTAATTTTAATTATATTTGTTTATATTACTTAATCGATGGAATAGTTAAATTCATATGTACGAAATGTTTTTTAATGAAAATATCATTAAAAATTAATCACATGGGTAGCTGAGAGAAGACAGCCTTCGTAACAAAGGTATATTTCTAGAAATTTTTAAGCTAAAAATGAATAATATAAAAAAGTGAAAAATATCTTGGTTTTTTTAGTGTGTACAACCTCAAATAAAAATAAAACGTTTTTCACAATCCGACAAGTCTGCTGCAGTAAATGTGATAAGAATATCATGTGTAAATTGAGGGCCGATTGAATAATAAAATCCTAGATGTTGAAATATATTATTATTTTTTAATATAAATATCAATTTAAATAAAAGTAACATTTAGGTAACTATTCATTCATGTAGCTTAATTATAGTTGATTTCAATTTTATCTTAAAATATTGGGCGGGGGATAAACCATATTCTCGCCCTCCTCCCCTCGTCGCCCCCCTCTCAACTTAGGTGCCTATAAGAGAAACATTCAAAAACAAATAATTTTATAAGCAAATGTTTTAAAAATATATATATATCATTGTCATGAATTCATGCATTATTTAAAATTCATAACTCACAAACAGCAGAAAGTTTCAATATGGCTTCCTTTCTTGATGTCCATGATCCTCATTATTCTTTTTAACCAAGCAGATTTCGAAACTAAAACAATAACCGATCAAAGAAACAACTTAAATAAATCAAAATTATCACTTTTCAAACACTTTTTACACACATATTTAACAAAAAACTAATTGCAAACACAAAACCGAACAACACAAGTATATTTCTAACAAGGAGACGCTTAAAGTATGGACAAGGACTCACTTGATTAGACCGAATGACCGTTTCTCATTGGCCGAGGAATAGCGCCATCTGACTGTGAAAGAAAAAATCAAATATTCAAACAAGTAAATTTATATATAACAACTGCCATTTTTCACAAATATTTTTTAATTCTTACTTATTTATTTATATTAATCAACTCCTTTTGGACAATTGGAAATTTAATTTTTTTTATATTATTATATATTAATATATAGGTAATTAGATATGCAGATAGTTTAATATTTAATCACTTATTTATTTTAATGAATTTTAAAAACATTCAAATTAATGATATTAATACTCTTTCAATGTTTTTAAAAGAAGAAGTTCCTATAAAAATAAATTTCCTTTTTCAATAAGTTCATATTTTACTATATAGTATTTAAATACAATTCAAAATTCAAATTATTTTATATGGACTAAACCAAATATAGCAATATTGCATTGAATTTATTTTTCTTCATCTAAATATTAATAAACAAATATTTTACTTATTTTTAAATTATGATTTACAACATTAGAATTTTAATATTATTTAAATTGAATAAGTATAGTACAGTAAGTTAACTATATATGACAGAGGAGTTGTTTATTAAGAAAATCAAGGTAAAATATTGGATCTATATTTTAATTTTACAGCTAGATTGAAATTTATTGTATATAGGTATGTATATGTTCTTTTTATTTATTTATTTTTAGGTTATTTTATTCTTATTTATTGTATATATATTATTTTGCTATATAATTTGTTTTATTTATTGTATATAGAGCGTAAATGTGATCTCTGAACACTATTATAAATGTCCTATGGGACAAAATGTATTATTATTCAATTAATAAGTAGTATAATAATAAATTTACCATGTGAAGCTATATGAATAATTCTGTGAATATTAGAAAAGAAAGGGTAATCTGTGAGATAGTTAAACTGATTATATTTTCTTGAGAGTGAATTATTAAGACTGTAATAAAATAATTGAGCCTTTTAGGTGACAGAATGACTAACTCCAATTTCAACATTTTTGAATAAGGTCATTTTAGTCATATTTCTAGTTGGAAAATTTATATGCAAATACAGTACAAATAGGTGATTACATTGTTGAAATATAGATCTGTGAATAAAGGTATACATTTTCTCACTGGAAATATCACTAAAATCAATAATCAAAACTGTTGAAATTGGAGTTAGCCAATATGTCAACTGAAAGGCTCAATTAATAGTTTAATAATTCTGTGAGGTCTATGTTATATATTTTGTATTCTTAGTTTTATTGCTAAATCATATACAGTGTTTACATTTTGCTATATTTTTCCATTATAATCAAGTAATTTTCCTACAGGCAAGTCTTCAAACTTTTAATTTCTATAAAGTTAAATAATAAATAACTCATTCTCAAGAAAACAATAAACCCTCAATTTTACAACCCCTCATATTAACCAAACTTCTGCTAAGAAAATAACAATAATTGAGAACATCATTTTCAGAAGGGAAAATAGTCATGAAATGAAAAAAAAAATTTTGGTTTGTTTTTTGGAGAGGGAGAAAATTTATATTTCATTTCATTTGGATTAATATAACTCGATAATAACTGAACCGATACATTTCTCAAAAGAGAACTAATACATTAGCAATAATAAATTAATGAAGAATAAATTAAATATTTAAAAAAAAAAATAGTTTTAGGGGTGATGTTTCATTTGTAAATATGCATAACATGCATGGAAATAATGCTATTCATCTCTCTTCAATTTACAAAGAAATCATTTTATTTTATTATTTACATAATACATTTTAATATAAATATTTTAGTTTCACTCAATATTTTTTCACTTTGTGGATTTTTTTATTTTTATTCGTCTACTTTCGGACAGATTCGGGTATTATCGGGAATAGTGTGCTCTGGTGATCTTAAACCGCCTACCACTTTAGAGTATTGGCATGGAATAAGTATTTTTTTTAAATATCTGGACATTTATCATTTAATTTTATACTGTCTTACCAAGGCTAGAAACATATATATTTATTTAGTTCAGTTGAAACCGTATAAACTCCATGTATTTGATCAAAAAGGCCTATATTAAAAAATAAGTCTTAAGTTTTGGATGAAAAAAAATTATATATAGGATATTATATTTGATGCGTACTTTATTTAAATTAAGAAAAATCGATTAATTATTTCACTGATATTCGCGTTTATGTCTTTGTTTTCCTAAAAAATTTGTATGATGTTCTATTAAGGTTACAAATAAAAATATTTTTCTCTACTTATGTATTAACCTATTCAGAATACTTAGTAGAAACAAAACTAACACTGTATAAATTCAAATAATGGCAGAATTATAGAAATGTGAAACTTACTGTGGCTGTTACTATATCAACCGATTTATAATAACAAAATCCATAACAATAGATAATAACACAACACTGCACAAATTTCAATGAATAAACACTATGAAACTTATAACACTTTTCACATATTTGATATAGAAAACTATTGGACGCTACGCGAAAGGCGCCAGACCAAGACTGACTAGATCAGAGACATACTCGATTCTGATTGGCTGAGCTTTACCGCCATTATTGTCCTCAAACAGTCTCAGTGAAAAATGCTAAGCTTCATGTTAGTTCGAACATCTGATATCGGATTTTCAGTGGTTTTAATGTGTTCTCAGGTATTTATTGTGATTAATTTATATTTATTCATACTATTATTATATTATTTTAAAATATTATTGCAATTTCCATGTTTTATTTCTTGTTAATAAACAATAGTTACGATAAGCAACCCTATCTTGGCTATTCATTATTTTATGGATCTCAATTTAATTACTATATTTAATCAATATACTATTAATGTTTTAAGGAAATAGCTTATTAATTCAAATCTTTATTTCATTATTACAAAATATTTTAACAAGAAATTTCACTATCTACCTTTCAGCTCTACAAGCCATTTTCAAAATTAAAAAAAAAAATAGTCAAAGACCGTATATTAAAACAAAATGTTTAAATAGTTCATTACTTAATGATAAGTTAGTTTAATCACTTTTTTTTTTCTAATTCTGTCTATATCTACAATTTCTTTAGTTTTTTTCTTCTTCATTTTTAAATGGCTTGTAGAGACGAAAAGTCATATGGAAAAAGTAAAATTTCTTATTAAAACTACTTTTTACTAATAAAATAAAAGTTGTGAGATTAAGATCTCTTTTTTTTTTAATCGCCCATCTTATATCAATTAAATATAGTATTTGTTATGTTTCAAATGCCATTTTAAAATATGTTATTATTTTTACATTTTAGGTAAGGCATGCAAATAAGACTCCCTTTGATAATTGTTTTTATCTACATAGTATTTTGGTATGTAACATTATTTCACTTATATTCAATGATCTTAACAAAATCTTTATTTTAATAATCTGTACCTTGAAACAAAATATAGTTATAAACTTCTTCGTTGGACATTTAAAATTTCTTATTTTCCCTCAGAGTCTCATTTAATATTTTAAAATAGAAAAAAAATATTCAGTTGTGTAATATAATCTCAATTTAAAAAAACATTTTTTTGAACTAGTTTGAAATTCAATTGTTCTTGTAAAGCGACTTATGTCCGTTACTGGGTCGGTACCAGTAATGGAAATACCGTAGAAAAATTCTAAATATAATATAATTTATTTAATTATAAACATAAGATAAATGTTCAACTTATTCTCAGCAAAACTCTTAGTACGAAGATAAGAAACAAACTGATCTCAAGAGCACTATACAAATAACAATGTTAGGCCTTTAAAAATTTTCTTTTGGAAACTTAGTTCATACAGTTATCAATAGAGGGTGTTATTTATTTTTGTGTTATTTAAATTTTTTATTGGAAGCTTATTATTTACATTTAAAGTCCAACGTGTCCATAGCTGAGACCCTTATCCATAACTGGTACATTTACGAGGGGGAGGGCTTCCGAGCTGTAGTCCCCCCCCCCCAAAATGGTAAAATGTAACCATGTTTTATGATAAAAAAATTATGTCTTAAAATATTATTGCTCGTTTAGTTACATTTAATAGGGCTTCAAGAATCACTTAAAACACCATTTATATAGGTAGTTAGTATCTTTCTGTTTTTCCAATGTAATTATCGTTATATATGTGTAAAAAAAGCTTCCGGGCTGAAGCAGTATGTATCATGTTATTCTGTACTCTTTTTATTATCTGGAATCTATAAATAATCTGCTAGGGGTGATCTTGAAACAAGTATTATCTCTATAATAAGTATTTCCAAAACTTTCATATTTTAATAAAATGAAGAAAAGAAATATACATTAATTTCTACAAAGAACCATTAAGCTCCATTAATTATTTATTCTCAATACCTAACAGTAGAAGTACATTGTACATTGTATATTGTGTGATTAAGTCGTTCGATTCATAATCGATTTTTATGGAAATTGAGATAGGTATTGATTCCCATGTAAAAAAAATCCAAGGGTGCAATTTTTTTTTTCAATAACGATCCTAAATATTAAAAAAAAAAAAAAACATGAAGCGTTCAGTACTTTGTTAAGAAGTACTGTTTTAAGAGAAAAGGTTGTTCAGGGAGATGATCAGGCCAGGATCACGCTCATCCGCCGGATTTCCCCTCCTTTATTAATTATTTAATTAAAATTACCCACTTTATAGAGGCTGGGTATGTAGATCGAAGGCAAAGGAAAAGTTACTTGACATCAGCCATACTCAAATGCGGAAACCTCGAGCTTAACAGCCCATTGTCTAACTCACTGAGCTACTATGCTCTTTATATATTAAAAAAGTGGTGTGAAAAGATCCGATTTTTTTTAAGGAATGTAATCAAACTTGCATTCCCCAAGTATTCATTAAAAAAAAAAACATTAAAAGCTTATTTAACCGATTTATTTAAATAAAAATAAAAATAATATTTTTTTTATTTTACCATTATTGTATACAAAAAATTAATTTTTATAACATTTTCTTCCTGAATCATACACCTTTTTTTCCCCTTCAAAACAAAACCCAATCAACTTTTTTTTTGTTCAAAAACGCACATTAATGTTTATTTTTTTTCAAAAAGCGACCCTATTCAAGCTTAAATGTTTTTTAAAATTACTACTGAAATAGTCAGTGATTTTTGGAAATATATTCTACAAATAAAGAATTTCTTTGGGCTGAAGCCCCCTCCCCCCCAAAAAATTAAATTCTGGATCCGCTAGTTAACTAATTAATTAACTTCTCAGGATTTTCTCTAAATTCAACATCTATACCATAGTTGGACAACTGAATTATTGCTTTTCCAAATCAAATTAATAAGTTTTGGATTTTATCTTCTTCTTTTTTTTCATGATATTTTAAACTGTATTACAAAAAAAAAAAATCTTAAAAATTCCTTTTTAAGCTTGAAATTTAGAAAATTCTCAAACACTTTTATTTTATTCTATTGGTTTTAATTTGTTTACGGAGGTAGGGTTTATACATTTTGCGTAGCATACACAGCCATAAGTCAGTAATAACTTTCTTATGATTAACTTATGATAGACTTTTATCTATATTTAAACAAAAAATAAATTATGAAAAGTATATCTAATTGATTATTAATGCGAATGTATTTATTAAATATATCTCTCCATAAAAAAGACATACAAACTTATAGACTAAAGATACCAATTATTGACAATTGTAACTAAAATTTGATAAAATAAGCGTTTAGGTTCATATAGAATGTCAAATTTGGCGCCTTTTCAAAGGCTGATTAATGTTAATGTGCCTTTGAAAGAGCGCCAATTTTAAAATCCTACTTGAACCTAAACGCTTATGTTATCAAATTTAAGTTACAAGTATCATAATTGGTAGTATTTCAATCGTTACACAGTGGGTCAAAACGTCGGAGTAAGGATTAAAATACCATTTTAACAATTTATTATTTATTTGACCGACCAGCTGCTTCTCATTTGTCTCATGTAAAAAATCTCTGAACGTATTGTTATTCGTATAATTACATTTAATAACACTTTAGGAATCACTTAAACACCATTGCATACAAGTAATCAGTTTCTTTTTCTTCCGAAAAGAATTTCTTTTTATTCTATTATTTCCTTAATTATTTAGGGCCCTTAACATGAATGTTTTGTACATTTTTAATTGAGCTATAAAATTTAATTTTCATATTTTGAGGACAATAGGTACTATTTTTACTTTCACTTACGTATATATGTAATATATAGTAAGGGTGAGTATTGCGATCGACAAAATTTTTGAATCTGAGTTTTCAACGGAAATACACGTTTTGAGTTACCAAATAACCAAGTCCCAAAAAATGGTCTGTGTGTTTGTATGTTAGCAGTCTAGCTCAAAAACGAAAAGTCCTACGAAACTGATATCACGTATTTAAAGGTATATGCCTTAGTTGTGACGGCAACTTTTTCCTTAAATCGGCCAACCGGAAGTGCCACTTTATATCAACGCTGAAACACATTTTCACAATTTTCTCAAAAACGGCTCTAACGATTTTGATTAAACTCGGTGTATCATTGTATAATTAAGTGGTCTTTAATATCAATCAGGTCTTATCCCCATTGATGTCACTTTACAGAGCTTAAATGCCCAATGTTCATATACGTCTTCCTCTAAAGTACCTTTATTATGGTTTATTTTAAAAAGTTAATCATTTCACATTATTCAAAGGAATGAAAAAATGCTAAATATAGCTTTTGAAAGAATTTTATTAAGTTAATAAAGGAGAAAAAAAATAAAAACGCAGAAAAACCAGCGTTCATACAGACTGTAGCGCCTAAACGAATGTACCGATTTCAATGAAACGCTAAAGTCATTTTCTCGATACCCTTTAAATTTATCTACATAACATACTTCAACGAAAAGAAGCTGAAAAAAAAGTTACGAGGGATGTCAAAATTAAATTCCGAATAACTCAAAAAGTATACGCTTTTTTGTCGATATTGTGATAAGATGTTTCAAAGGTATTTAAATTACCTAAAAAACAAAAGAAGTTTCATTGAAATCGAAGTACTATTAGTACAGATATCGCGATTTTTAAATATTTTTTTTTGTTTTAGAACCGAACTTGCCTTTAGAACCGAAAAAAAAAAGAAAAAGAATTTGTATTAATTATTACTTCAAAATTTATGAAAAAGTTGTTACGGAGAGGTATGGTCAAATAAATACTATATATTAAAATAATGTGTTATTGAAAACAAAAATAATATTATTTTAATATATAGTATTTATTTTACCGTTACCCCCCTCCCGCCCCCCTAATAACACCTCATATTATATTCACAGTCAGCCATCTCTACACTACTCAATAATTTAAATAAATAATTCAATTATTTCTCCAATTTTTGGGGCCCCTCCGATGTGCCCCGTACATAAATGTTTTGAACTTCTTATCAGCATATAATGATTGGTAGTCCGCGTCTGAGAAATCCGAAAATCTTTGTTTTGAATTTATCAAATACCGTTGTACGTTTGGACCCTAAAATATATGTTTCGAATTCGTTAATTTCCGAAAAATTTTCAGTGCCTCTCCAATAGGTCGCCACATAAATATTTTGTCCATAATTGGTAATTGGTTGACTGTCGTGGATAATGAAGAGAAGAATAGTTGGGGTGGTCAGTCAAAAAGGAAGGCAAAAATAAATGATAATATTTATTTTTTACATATGCCGACGTTTCGACCTGAAGTTCAGGCCTTCATCAGGGCTAAGAAAATAACCAGATAACAAGGTATGAGAAACATAAGTAGTGATGGTAAACATAAAAAAAAATAAAAAATAAATAAATAAAATAATAAAAAATAAAATAAATAAATATAAAGTAAAATGAAATTGTTAGAATAATGACTAAGAACTAAGAGATAAATAATAATAACCGTTACAAAGTGTGGAATGATGAAGTAGGCATAATCAAAAAGGGTGACAAAAGTGTTACAATGGGAATGTTAAAATAAATATGAAGTTACATAAGAAATGAAAATAAATACTAAAATGAAGATATTGAGAATGGAGTAGTTAGATAGGAAATTGAGATATTGTAAAGTCTATCAAGATGTACAGACAATGTACAATATAATAAAGAGTTAAAAACATATATTTTATCATTTTTAATGGAGCGATAAATTTAGTTATCAGATATTAAGGATGATATGTACTATTTTTTTTTGTATAACTTATTTGACCGACCCACCGACCAACTCCTTCTCATATTACAATCACGGTCAACCATCTCTACACCACTTAATTATTTAAATGAATAATTCCTTCATTTCTGCTAATTTTTGGGACCTCTCCAACGATTGGGGACCCCAAATATCCTTATTTTGTATTTATTTAGTACCGTAGTATGTTCGACCCTAAAAATATTTGTTTTGTAAATTAGTATAAATTTATTATATACATTTAAATCTCTCGAAACTACTTATATATATATATATACGTACATACACACACACATATACATATATAGATAGATAGATAGGCCGTGGTCTGACAGAGCCTGAAAATAAATGAAGACACATTTACTTGATTGGAGCCACAGGCGGATTTACGGGGGGGGGGGCTTTCGGCCTGAAGCCCCCTCCCCAAAATGGTAAAATGTAACCATGTTTTATGGTAAAAAATGTAAAAATATTATGTCTTAAAGTATTATTGCTCGTTTAATTACATTTAAATGGACTTAAGGAATCACTTAAACACCATTTCATATAGGTAGTTAGTATCTTTCTGTTTTTCCAACGTAATTATCGTTATATATATATATATATATATATATATATATATATATATATATATATATATGAAAAAAAAGCTTCCGGGCTGAAGCCCCCCTCCCCAAAATTAAATCCTGGATCCGCTAGTGATTGGAGGAATACAAAACACACAGAAACAAACATTTTGACTAACTGATGTTGCTAGAAAAGAATCGAGTTAACAGTCAGCCATTGCAGGATGTATACATTGTTAAGGATAATTATATTGAAGCAAAGAGGATGTGCTTGCTTTCCGAGAAGGATTTGATGATAGTCGTTTCCTCTTCTCGATTTATTTACTGCTTTACTCTCTTCCAACGGTTTTTTTTTTCAAATAACGTATAATATATATTTATTTACATATATAGTCAGCAACGAGTTCAAGTTTTAATTTTTTTTTTGTGTTATTTTTTTAAGTAACATAGTTGAAGTAATTGCAAGAACAATAATGTTTTTAGAGATAATATTTTTGGCACGTGATCAGTACATTTCGTATCGGAATCATGTGCGTTCTGATTTAAAACAGAAATTATTGATTGTATTATTATTTTTTTTTTTTGGCTTTCTTTTTAATTATTTTATAAATTTATCTTTAATCAGGTTGCCGGGCACACTTGTTAGTTCTCTCGGCAAACCCACCCTTAATTGTTTTTTTTCAAAGATCACTGTTATGAATAGTCCAGTAAAATTAAGGAATTGACCCCAACATTCTAAAAATAAACATGAAATTAGTCAGTTACTTTTTACTATGGTTTTTTCCTATCTTGTTTATCTCTTTATTATTATTTTTTCTTTATTTTACTAGCTAAAGAGGGGTTATTTTGTTTCATTCTTATTTTTATGTTATATAGTTAAAATATTTTATATATAGTTCCATTAGGTTTGTTTATTATATTTTGCTAATTTGCATAATGATTTCTGCTTACTCAATGTAGTTTCTTATTTAAATACTTCTGGCCAGATGTATTTTTTTTGTTCTGTAATTTTCAATATTCTTAAGGTAGTCCGTTCCAGAATAAAATCAAATTTCTATTCTATTATATTCTATAAATATATATATATATTTTGTTATTATCTTTCCCATGATTTTTTATACATATGTGTACTTATGAACTTGTATATATATTTTTCATTTGTCATCTCTGTTGTAAATGATTTTCATGATCTTAAAGTTGCTTAATTCATTTATTTTCTCACTATTTCTTTTATTAATGTTTTTATTTTATTAAGATAAAATAGATAAGTCTTTATTTATTTTTATTTTACTTTTGCGTTATTTATTTTTACTCATTTATTTAATATTTACTGTTTGTTTTCCTTGTTTATCTCTTTTTATTTTGCGATGCTGGGGTTATTCTGTTTCAATATTATTTTTATGTTATATAGTTAAAATATTTTATATACAGTTCCATTAGTTTTGTTTAGTATATTTTGTTAATTTACATAAGGTTTTCTATTTATTTAATGTAGTTTCTTATTTAAATACTTCTGGCCAGATGTATTTTTTTTTGTTCTGTAATTTTCAATATTCTTAAGATACTCCGTTTCAGAATAAAATTAAATTTCTATGCTATTCTATTATATATATTTTTTTCTCATGATTTTTTATACATATGTGTACTTATGAACTTGTATATATATTTTTCATGCTATCATTTTGTTGTAAATATCAGTGATCTCTGTTGTAAATGATTTCCATGATCTTAAAGTTGCTTATTTTCTTTATTTTCACATTATTTCTGTTATTAATGTTTTAATTTTTATTAAGATAATATAGATAAATCTTTATTTCTTTACTTTACGTTATTTCTTTTTACTTGGTGCTCATTTATTATACGAATTTATTTAATATTTACTGTACTTTTTTTTACTGTATCTTGTGTATCTCTGTTTATTATTATTTTTCTTTATTTTCTTAGCTAAGCCGGCATTATTTTGTTTCATTCTTATATGTATGTTATATAGTTTAAATATTTTGTATATAGTTCCATTAGTTTTGTTTAGTATATTTTGTTAATTTACATAAGGTTACATGTAGTTTATTATTTAAATAATTCTGGCCAGATGTATTTCTTTTGTTCTGTAATTTTATGATATTCTTAAGGGATTCCGTCCCAGAATAAAATGAATTTTCTATTCTATTCTATTATATATATACATACTTACATATATATAAAAAGATTTCGGATCCTTCTATTTATTGAAATTATAAATATTTAGTTTAAAGATTGAAAGAACGATATTGAATTCCAAATTTGATTTAATTTTATTTTTCAATCATTTGAAAGTGAAAGGGATTATTTAGTAAAGCGGCGTTGCCACGTCTGTTACACAGCGTTGCCGTCGCGTGTCAGTAACAAATCCAATTTTATCTACTTCAACTATCAAATTCTCAATATTAATTTTTTTTTCTTTTGCTCTATTTTAGTTACAGAGCTTTGCTATTTAGCTCATATATCTTAAGACATTTAATTTTTTTTTTTTTGAGTTTATAGATCAAAAAGAAAAATGAGTTTAAATTAAGGTATGATATAAGAAACTCGTGTAAAATTGCATATATTTAAAAAAATTATTAGATTATATTCTATAAATATTAAAAAATAAAAATACAATTTTTAAAGAATTTAATATTTGCGTAATTGTTATAACTAGAGAGGTAGCAAAAAATTTTACAAAGTTTGAAACTTTGTAACTTTTAACTGAAATAAGTTCAAATCATTGAATAATTATATGTATATATAATCAGCGTGGAGCTCATCGATTGCTTCGGTAATCTATCAAACTGTTCTTAAACTCATTGATAGGAATCATGGATGGAATCTCGAGCGTTTCTTAATGCATTGATTAAATCAGCGATGGATCAGGGGTTCATTTTTGTTATTTCTCAGATTACTTTACATATCTATATTCAGTTCACTTTCTACCTAGATTTATTTCTCTTTTGAAGTTTGACAATTTGGTGCGCGAATCACACAATTTTCACTTACCAATCTACTTCGAAAAGCAATTCTTGTTTGGCAAAATTGGGCTATTAAAAGAAGTTTTTGAAAGGCATTTAACTGAAACCTTGCACCACATATTTTTGATTTTCGGTCATATTCCTTTGAAAATTTACCAAGATACAGTTACTTGGTTTTAAATAAAACATCGATAGGCCAAAAGTCGTTACACTGATTGTAAGTGTATAATGTGATTTTACAAAGGGGATCTTTGTTGGAATAAATCGACGATGTATACCTAATTTTTTAAATATAATATCGAATCTAAAGTTATTAAACTACAGTAAATGTATTCAAAGTTGATATTTTTATATTTCCCTTCTTTTTTCACACAAGTATGGAGTAGGATTTTAACCAATGTCCTTGCCTTGATTCGGTGGATTTATATGTTTTTTTCAAACGTTCAAAAATTCAAAAGTTTACATTTAGTAAGAAAATTTCATTGAATTTTCTTCAAAATATGTGATGTGCGTTAAATAATGTTAGTTGTCAGAAATTATTATTTATATTTTTTTTTTCGTCAATCTCAGTTACCTTCTACAACTTTATTTATCAGGTATTATTTTTTTTCTAAAATTCTCCGCTTTCCAACGATACATTATGCATATATTATATATAGAAATATCACTAAAATAACATTATTTAAAAATGTTGAGATTGAAGTTAGTCATTCTGTCAGATGAAAGGCAGAGATAGCTGAGAGACCGGAGTTATGTAGTTTACAAAAACAGGTCAAGTAACGAGATTTTTATTGCCTACTGATATAATAAATATAGTTTTAGTTATAATTAGTGATTTGTTAGCCATAAGTTTTAAGCTGTGGCTCCGTTTAAAATTCACTTCAAACATTTAATAATAGCCCAACATTGCCAAAAAATAATTTATATTCCAAATAAAGCGGTAAGTGAAACTTCAGGAGAAATCCATATGTCCGCAGTCCATCACTGATGGATTTTTTGATTGATTGAAATCCTTCGCTGAAATTAGCATTAAGTTTAGGAACTTGCTCGAAACAGCAACAGAATTATATATATATTTTTAGATAGATAAAGATTTAGAGAGATAACGAGATATTTAAATAAATAGAGTTTAGTTACGATCAAATAAGATAAAATTTAAAAATAAAAAATAAATTGTGAGCTTTTGACAGAATTATTGAACACTTACAAAAATGTATTAGTTAAATTAGGAATGAGCTATACTTGATAGTATTATCGATATATCGATGGTTCGAATACATTTCTTTATTTCTTTTCCATAGTTACATTTATCTCACCTTTTTTATTTATTTTTTTCATTGAAAAAAAATATATATTTATAAAATCTACAAGGACACCATTACAGTTTTATTATATTTTAAGCTAAGTGCTATTATCAAAATAAATTTGGAAAATTAGAATCTTGAAAATTTAAAGACATAAGCATTTCTTGCCTCTTTTTTTTACTAAATAGTTAAAAATACTACCTTTATCTCGTCGGTGTTTCTTGATTGAATTTTACAATAAGGAAAATAATGCAATTTATTTTTCCGTGAATACTTTTTTTAAATTATTTATTTAATAATTTTTATTAATGCCTTAACATAAATCTTTAAGGATGTATCTGATATAAATGTTAATTATTATAAAGTTTATGCAGCACTTTTAAGTGAATAACTTAAATAATACGGCGAAAATAAGTACTCTGTAAGTTTGTGTTAGGAAGTTACTGAACTATCGATAGTTTTTGATGGAACTATCAATCAATCTATAACGTCAGTCTATAACTATAACGTCAATCAATCTATAGATAAACGTTTCAACCGGTATTAATGAACTTCGAAATATTAAAAGGTATTTTATAAAGCAATTATTATATATATATATATTATTATATATATATATATTTCAATTGCTTTATAAAATACCTTTTAATATTTCGAAGTTCATTAATACCGGTTGAAACGTTTATCTTACATATAATTTAGTTTTACATGCTTTAAGTTTTATCTTTAGAAATATTCAATATCTTATTGAAGATTATAGATGTACAACTGGAAGAAGTTTACTGATTTAAAGAAATTTAAATTACACCATTGGCTAGCGAAATTAAGTGCCGCTGAATGCAGAGTAGAAATTTTCACTATAACTTGTGGCTTCATAGCCTGCATTTTATTTTGTTATCTATTTATGGAAACCTAAATATTCAGTTCAAACAGTGAAATAAATATAATGATTTCTAACTTTGATTTTTAATATATTGTTGTTTAATTATTACGAAGGGATGGCAGTACCGCGGCGTTGCCATGTCAACTCCACTGTTGCCGTTAGTTACGCTTCAATAGTCACACTACTATTCTACCTGTTCTCAATTTGAATATTTATTATTTATTTTTTTTTTTTAGTAGTTCCAAGTGTCATGGCCGAAACTGAGGTTCTATATTCGTATCGTTCCGTCTTTGCTAGTTTGTTATGTGCTTATTATCTCAAATCCTGTTCTCAGACTTTGTAAACAGTGAGTTTATAAACAATTTAACATTTTTACATTATAATCAGTGAGGTGAGTGACTTTTATTAATAATTAGCAACATTAAATTGGTACTCGATTGCTAGAGACAGTTTACGTGGCAGATAATTCCCCTCAGCGGGTCTTATCTTTCAAATTCAAGGTCACGGCGCTTTATTTTACGTTCAGAATATCTTGAGTTCGTACCTAAGACAGTATATATATTTTTTTTTTTCTCTGTTTTTATTTCTTAATTGATTATTTTATTTTAATATTTTTTTTCTACTGAGACTCTATTTTATTTATTTATAAAAATGTTTTTTTTAATATTTGTATATATATTTGTAAATAGATTAGTTATTAAGTATTTGTTTTGTAAATTTTCTTATTAGTGATACTTTTTTTTTTTTTTTCTCTCTTCTTTTTGTATATATTATTATTTAGAGGTATGGATTCTGATAAGAACATTTCTTTTGACGAATCAGATGAAGAGACTCCTTTCTCCGAAATCAGTGAGACTGATTCTCAATATTTAACAAGGCGAACTCTCCAAAAGCGCCATAGAAACTCTGCCCCCGGTTCGGCGGGCAACTCACCTAATAAAAAAAAAAACAAATCCGCTAAAACAAAGCAAGCTCTCAAAGTAAATAAAGAATCAAAAACTAGTAATAATTCAGCTATGAAACCTGACACTAAACCATCAACTAACACATCCAGTAACAATTCTGTTACAGCCAATAATAAAATTAACGAAATCACTGAACCTAGAACTTTCACTGAACCAGTGCCACCTCCGATTTATGTAAGCAAGATTGACAATTTCATTCAGTTCGGTCAAGAAATAGCTAATCTGATCGGACCGACCAACTTCCGGTGTTTTTCTCGAGTCAACGATATAAAGATTAACACCAATACTAAAGATGATTATAAAAAACTTATAAATCATTTGACAGCACTCAATCACGACTTCCACTGCTATCAACTAAAAGAAGACAAAACATATAGAGTGGTTTTGAGAGGTCTTCACTCTACCACACCCACTACCGCTATAAAAAAAGATCTGGAAGATATCGGCCATTCGGTAAGACATATATCTTCTATCTTACATCCTATTGATAAATATCCACTGCCATTATTTTTCATCGATCTAGAACCAGCCCGGAATAATGCAGAAATCTTCGAAGTTAAAAGACTGCTGTATTCTGTTGTAAAATTTGAAGAGCCGAGGCAGAAACCAATAGTCGTTCAATGCACCAAGTGCCAAAACTTAGGGCATACAAAGGCTTACTGCCATCACTCGGTGCGTTGCGTTAAATGCGCCGGGCCTCACGCCTCTAACACCTGCCAGAAACCGTTAAATGAACCACCAAAATGTGCCCTTTGTGGTGAGGACCACCCTGCAACCTATCGGGGCTGCATTATCTATAAGAAGCTATATAAGCAAAGAACTTATAATTTATCATTAAAAGAAGAACAGAAGAATTCTACCCAGGCACAGGTACAGGCACCTGAACTCCTAAATTTGGCAGCGTTTCCTCAACTGCCGAACGAAATAATACCACAATTGACGCACAACCCTTCTACATCAACAGATCATCCCCATCAAGACTCTAGGCACCTATATTCAGACACTACGGTGAAGAATCAACAGCCGCGACGTCAGACGCCTCAGATTTCCAAAACTAAGACTCAGGCTTCCAAACCTAAGATCCAGACCTCCCAATCCAAGACTCAAATCTCCCACATTCATTCAAAATCTCCACGTCAGCAAATGCCTCCTCACCAGATACCTATACGTGTAAAATTACCGCCCGAACATCCAACTCCTGTTTATTCCCACCCTACTGCTCATATTTACTCTCCTTCCCAAGTTCCAAGGGTACATCCTTCATCAGACACTCCTTATCATAAGATCTTTCCCTCACGAACTCCTAATCAAAACCAACCTGACCAACAAAACCCGATCGATTTAATAAACTCCACCCTTGCTTCCTTCCTGAAAGATCTCCAAGAGACTATCAAGCCACTAATTACCCTCCTCACAAGAATCCTTACCGAAATTCCCTTCAATCTCTCACGATGAGCACTAAGCCCCTAGCTGTTCTTTTATGGAATGCTAACGGACTACAAAACCACCGAGACGAACTCGACATTTTTCTTCATGACTATCACATTGATATTGCTCTACTGACAGAAACTCACTTCACTCGACGTTCATATTTCTACATACGTGACTATATCACTTATAGATCAGACCACCCCGACAACACTTCCCATGCCGGTTCTTGCATCCTTATCCATAAATCCTTATCCCATTCTCTCATTCCTTCTACTCCAACGGAGGCTATTCAAGCAACCTCGGTTATCATTTCAACTCGTCCTTTCCATTTAACATTCTCAGCTGTATACTGTCCTCCCGGTCATACTCTTACCTATAACTTACTTGAATCCTTATTTCAATCCTTCGGATCGCGCTTTATTGCTGGAGGAGACTACAATGCTAAACACCAACGATGGGGTTGTCGATCATCCAACTCCCGTGGTAACATACTATCTTCTGTCTCAACTTCCAATAGTTACTCTGTCCTCTCTCCTATGAATCCTACCTATTGGCCAACATCCCTCAAAAAACGCCCTGATATCCTCGACATATTTGTCACCTCCCAAATTTCCTCTTCCCATGTCACAATAAAATCCCTGGATGACCTCTCCTCAGATCATTCTCCAGTTCTGCTTTCATTACACACAACCTTCGCTCCTAAGCCCTCGTCCTCTCCTACACTGATTACAGGACGAGTAAACTGGGACAATTTTCGTAAAGACCTGGAAAATAAATTGGACCTAAATATTCCACTTAAGACGAAACGTGATATTGACACAGCCATAAAAGAACTTACTACATCTATAAGTGACAAAATAAAGAATAATACATCTACCAATAAAACTGACAACTCCCAACAGACAAATTTGCCGCAGCATATTCGTATCTTATTAAGGGAAAAACGCAGAGCAAGATCGAAGTGGCACAGGACTAGATATCCATCAGATAAGACATATTACAACAAATTAACTAACCAACTAAAAGCTGAAATTAGAAAATACAAAGTTCAAAATTTACATAACATGACAGAAAAACTTACTACTTGTGACAAATCACTATGGTTGACCACTAAAAAACTCCTTAAATTCAAAGATTTTAACCACCCACTTATTACTGAAACCCAAACCTGGTCCAGATCTGATGATGAAAAATCTCAAATATTTGCTCAACACCTCTCAAAAACATTTAATCCACACCCAGACATCCTTAATCCAACCCACCTTGAGTTTATTGAAGCAGAATTGGATACCCCACTCCAATTGACTCCTCCACCTAAAGCATTTCATCCTTCAGAAATATCCAATATCATTAATAGATTACCTTCTCGCAAAGCTCCTGGCCATGACCTAATCACCTCCCAGATCCTAAAATGTCTTCCTAAAAAAGCCATACTGTTCCTAACCTATATATTTAATGCTGTACTCCGCACCACATATTTTCCTGACTCTTGGAAACTATCCATTGTCAAAATGATACCTAAACCCACAAAGCCGCCAGAACACCCATCCTCTTACCGTCCTATCTCCCTTTTACCCATTATGGGCAAAATCCTGGAAAAACTCATTTTAAAACGCCTGTATCCCATCCTAGACTCTAAACACATTATCCCAGATCACCAATTTGGATTCCGCACATCCCACTCCACTATTCAGCAATGCCATCGTGTGGTAGATGTAGTCTCCTCTGCATTGGAGCGCGGAATGTACTGCACGGGAGTCTTTCTCGACGTTGAACAGGCGTTTGATAGAGTCTGGCATCCGGGACTGATGTACAAACTCCGTGAATTCCTACCACCTACATACTTCCTCATTATACGTTCCTACCTTACTGACAGATACTTCAAAGTCAATCATAACAATGCTTATTCATCTCTTTTTACTCAGTCTGCCGGTGTTCCTCAAGGTAGTATCCTAGGTCCTATCCTTTACACAGTTTATACAGCTGACATCCCAACCCAATCCAACACTGTCATCACCACCTATGCCGATGACACGTGTATCCTATCAGTTAATAACGATCCTTTAATTGCATCCCAAACTCTTCAATCACATATCACAAGCCTTGAAGAATGGTGTAAAAATTGGAGAATAAAAATAAATTCCAACAAATCCCATCAAATCACTTTTACCCTCCGTCGTAAACCTATGACCTCTTGTCCTACAGTATCCTTCAATAATACTCCACTTATTCCTGTTGAGCAAATCCGCTACTTAGGACTCCACCTTGACAAACGACTCACTTGGAACCCCCATACCAGACTGAAACGACTAGAAACCGCCCGACGTTTTCGACTACTGCAGCACTTACTAGACAAACGATCTAAGCTTTCAATCAATTATAAACGACTCGTATATATGACAATAATAAGACCTATTTGGACTTACGGAATTGAGCTTTGGGGCTCCACTAAACCATCGAATTCCTCTCGTATCCAATCCTTACAATCCAAAATCCTTCGTAAAATCCTCAACGCTCCTTACTTTGTCACAAATAAAATCATCCATAAAGACCTTAATGTTCCATATGTTTCCGATCTGGCCCAATCCAGATATCTTTCCTTCCATAACAAACTGCAGAATCATCCGAATCCTCTCGTTTCAAACCTTGCTTCCTCCTCGATCCCTGATAACCCTCCGAGGCGTCTGAAAAGAAGATGGCCTCGGGATCTTCTAATATAGAACTTTAATTTGAGTTCTACCAATGGGTAGTTTCTCTTCATGTTGTACATGCCATGTTACAAATTTCTCATTTACTTATTGTATTCTCTATGTAATACAGTTGTAAATTCCATTGAAATAAAAAAAAAAAAAAAAAAAAAAAAAAAATTTTTTTTTAGTAAAATTAGATCAGAGTACTGCTAATTAGCTAATGTCATATATTTTAAAATATTTCCTGACTCAACTACGACGTTTTGTTTTGACTCTTCGAGCCATTTTCAAGGCTAAAAACAATTATCAAATTACAGCTATTTTTAATATTATATTGCAACTTTTTATGCATGATTATTCTATAAATCATTGACATATTTTAAAAAACGCATATATTTTGAAATATAATTTTCTTATAATATGTACTTGTCCACAGAAGGATCCACGGGGGGGCGGGCCTTCGGGCTGAAGCCCCCCTCTCTCCAAAATGGTAAAATATAACAATGTTTTACAGAAAAAAATATTAAAAACTATCTCTTAAAGTATTCTTGTTCGTGTAATTATACTTAATGGGACTTCAAGAACCACTTGAACACCATTTCATATAAGTAATTAATTTCTTTATTCTTTTTCAAATTAATTATCGTTATATGTATATGAAAAAAAAAATCTTTCGGGCTGAAGCCCCCCCCAAAATTAAATCTTGGATCCGCTAGTGTAATTATCCATTACATTCAGTATGTAAAATAAATGAATCTTCTTATAATAGGCAGTATCATACTCGTCATATATATTATTAACTATTATAATATTTTATTATTATAAAATTTATTCATATTAAGAGATTTACATAATGTTGAATTACCATATTTTGGGAGGGGCTTCAGCCCGAAAGCTTTTTTTGTTTTTTAATACAACGATAAATACCTTGAATGAAAAAGAAAGAAACTTACAAATTATACGAAATGGTGTTAAATGGTTCTTGAAGTCTTGTTAAATGTAATTACTAGAACAATAATATTTTTAGGGATATTTTTTAAATTTGATTTTCTTAAGTCATGGTAATATTTTATCATTTTTTTGTGGGGTGGCTTCAGCCCGAAATTTCCCTCCCACCGTAAATCCACCTATGGCTCACATTTTTTCAGTTTAATTGTCATTGAACTGACTAGTGGCTTTAGTATTAGTGACGCGGTTGAGAGAGTAGCGCAGGGATCTCTTGGAGTCCTGCTTTTTCCCTCTATAGTTGGAGAGACAGGCTGGCTTGAGGTTTCCTACCTGACTGTATATATTATGTATAGCTATGGCTGAGTTTTTGTCTTTTTAATTGACTTATCTTTAGGTTATTTTATTTTTTATTGTACATAATTGTTTGATTATTATTTTAATGTTTTCTGTATATATGGTGAGAATGTCTTCAGATCTCACTATAATTATTGTCCTCATGGCAGATTATTATATTTGTAAATAAATAAAACAAAATAAATAAAACAGCGACTAGTTGATATTATAGGAGTGGGAAACATTCATTTATGTCTATTATTTCATTATTTTTTTTTTCATCTCTCCTGTAGAAGTATATTCACATTTGCATATATTATATATTACACTACAACAATTGTTAGCATCTATTTACTTCAGTTTAGGATCTTGTTACTTAGCTTACACTGTTCATATTTCAATGTACTCACAGTTTATAATTTCAATAAGCTTATTCCCATTGTTTATAATTTCTTTTCATAATATTATGTTACTTCCACAATTCTCTATATTTTTGTATCTTGCCCATCCTAGCCCTGAAGAAGACCTGCAATGTCGGGTCGAAACGTTGGCTTCTAGTAAAATAGTTTTGCCACTATTCAGCCTATTTATGACCGCCACTCCGGACCATCTCCTTCCTTTAAAAAAAAATATATTTCATATTATTAATCCCGCTTTGTTGATGTTTTCACTTATATCGTTTGGTTTTAATCACACCAACAACTTCCTGTCCTATAGTTTCCTTTAACAATACTCCACTTATCCCTGTTGAGCAAATCCGATACCTAGGACTCCACCTGGACAAACGACTAGCTTGGAATCCTCATACTAGACTGAAACGACAAGAAACCGCTCGACGTTTCCGATTACTTCAGCACTTACTAGACAAACGCTCTAAACTCCCAATTAATTACAAAAGACTCATATATTTGACTATAATAAGGCCTATTTGGACTTACGGTGTTGAGCTATGGGGTTCCACTAAACCATCGAATTCCTCTCGTATCCAATCCTTACAATCGAATATCCTTCGTAAAATCCTCAACGCTCCTTACTTTGGCACTAATAAAATTATCCATAAAGATCTTAATGTTCCTTTTGTTTCAGATCTGGCCCAATCCAGATACCTATCCTTCCATAATAAACTTCAGAATCATCCCAACCCTCTCTCCCAACCTTGCTTCCTCTTCAATTCCTGATAACCCTCCTAGGCGTCTGAAAAGAAGATGGCCTCGAGATCTCCTAATGTAGACATATCATTAGAGTGCTACCATTGGTTAGTTACTCAGCAAGTGTTTTTCATGTCATTATATACATTATGTTCTAATTTACTAGATGTATTTATTTAATACAGTTGTAAAATTCTTTAAGAAATAAAAAAAAAAAGAAAAAAAGGTTTTAATCACACGCCGTAGTTTTTATTTTATTTTTATTATATAGTGTTCAATAAAACTAACATTGTTATTGGTACAACAACCTCTACTTGCTAAAGTTATTATTTGCACTAACTAAAACAACAATTTAGTAAAACAACAAAACCAAGCTATATTTAACCAACAACTCTCAATGCTGATTAAACAAGCTGTTGTGTATGTACTTCAGGCTAAAATAGTTCGGTTGACTTTCGCCTCGGACTTGTTCGGTTGAGTTCGGGATTCCGTCCTATTGCTTTGTTAGCTTACTAAAACTAAATTAATCATAAATAATAAAGAATTGTCATTTTAAATTGCGCCATAGTTTGTTTTATTTTATTTAGTGGATAAATAAAGGCTTAGTAAACTTCTATTTGCATTAAACCTCTCTAAACGAAACTCCACCAAAAAGCAAATTAAGATCGGGTCTAATCCTCCCAAATACGTTTTGGTCGACGCCTTAGACACTTACCTGTCAAGTTTAGTGCTAATTATCAATTTAGCTATTCGTTCTTTAAAGGCGATTCTATGCAAAACAGCAAATTGTTTAATTTTTTTATTAGTTTATTTTTTTTTTTTTTTTATTCCCTTTTTCTGAAGGATTAACCTCAGAGTTAAAAGCCCTCTGTAATATCCGTCTGAAATTTTTTATGAATAGTATCATCTCATCGTAATCTACAAATATTGTATTTACGAAAACTCTTGGAATTGGGACGTTTTCAATCTGGAAGGGGACAAACTTTCTCCACTTAATTAAGTATTACAAATTCTTAAATACCCATTTCCTTTCAACTTAAATCGAAAGATAACTTGAGCACAAAGACGAGAAAAAAGTTGGCCTTCAAATTTATTGTGTTGTTTGACGTTACCTACAGCACCAAATTTTCACCTAGCGTTTTCAATCTGCAGGGGGACAAACTTCGTCTATTTAATTAGGTACTAATTAAATAAACTAAGTTTGCCCCCCTCCAGATTGAAAACGGCCCAATTCTCGGAATTTTCACAAATAAATTATTTGTGGGTTACGATGAGATGAAGCTATGTACGAAGTTTCAGGAGTATGTTAATAATTCGATAAGAAGGGGTCTGTACCACGGACTAATGGATGAATATATTTTAACAATTTTATAATACTACTGTTCACGAAGTGTTCTTAATTCGACCATAATCAGTATTAAACATTTAAGGAAAACATAAATCAATTTGTACGTTTCTAAAAAATAGAAATAAATGTTAAACATTGACCATAAATCTAGAACTTTACTGCAAAACACTTTCTTACAGTTTATATTTAAACACTCTTATGAAGTTTCAAATAAAGTGTCGAAATCTTCCATGTAAATAGTGTTTCCCAAATGCGAGACCAAGAGGAGTCTTGGTCTTGCAAACTCAGTCTTGGTCATGGTCTTGGTCTCGCGCAAGAGTCTTGCAACAGTCTTGCAGTTACTTATTAGCTTATTACTATAGAGATATTACTGTATTTTTTTAGATAGGAGAAACCTAACTAGGTCTGAATGAAACATTAGAGGAGTTAAATGCAAAAGTATATTGATTACACTAATTATTAACATATAGTAACTAAGATTGCCCAGTATTAGTAACTATTTTGCCTCAATTTTAATTTAAAAAATCGATTTTTTTTACCAATCTTGGTCTTGGTCCGATTTTGGGCAACACTATATGTAAGTTCCAACATCCGATATAGACGCATGGTTACATTTTAGCATTAACATCCTCCTTAATGAATCCATAGTATTCATAAAACAAGTTTTAATCGATTAATGGATTAATGTAAGGACTAATCGATAACAATTGTTATATTTCTCATCTGAAAATTCTTCTTTGAGGATGAATTCTCCAATTTTTTTTGTTTGTTTTTGTTTTATTTAAGTTATTGGCTTTTGAACCTTTTTCCATGGAGCATAATGAAATAATGAGTGATGAAACTTAGTAAAGAAGCAATGAAAATTGTAATAATTTTACACATTAGAAAATGATCGATACGCAGGCGGATCTACGGCGGGTAAAATGTAAACATGTTTATAATAAGAAATTATCTCTTAAAGTATTATAGTTCGTGTAATTACATTTGATAGGACTTCAAGAATCATTTAAACCGTTATTATCGTTATTTATATATAAAAAAAACGTTCGGACTGAAGCTCTGCCCCCCCAAAAAAAAATCAAATTCTGGATCCGGTAGGGGATCGATATTACCATGGAACACTGGATATGGCAAGATGTGGCACCTCATATACGTCAGATTCCAGTATAAAAGTTAGTTGAAGGTTAAAGTAGTTAAATAAGTTTACTAATAGCCTGAGAGATGGCAAAATGTCAATTATCCCTTATCTCCAGAACTTCATGGGAGCTTCCATGATAACTGGAACTGCGGGGGTTCCAGCAGTTCATAACTCTTAGACAGCTGTGTAATCCACTTAGCGAACATATAACGTAGTTAGCAAGTCGGCTCCTAGGATTTCAATTATCTAATCTTAAAATTATTCAAATTTATTTTTTAATTCTTCTTTTCTTTTTATTTTTATAAAAAAAAATCGATTTTCACGTTCCAGTGCCGGCCCTAAATGTCATGATCGGCATTGAAGGTTTTCAACACCTTCAATGATGACCTATGTATGTACATAGAAGTAAAATATAAATATAGAAATAAGAGACTACACATTGCAGAACTAACTTGGGAGTATAGAGAGGGAAAATAATATGAATAATTATAATTATATTTGGTTGTACACATGTAAGAAAATTGCATTTAAATATTAGATAATATTGTTGAAAAGTAAAATGAATACAAAGTGAAAACGGATGATCATAAATTGATGTAGAATGTAAATATAATTTTTTTTTTTTATTTATTCATGATATTTACAACTGTATTAAAAAATTAAATACATTAAGTAAATTTGATAACAGAAAATAAAAACATGAAATGACTTGTTGAGAAACTACCCACTGGTAGCACTCTAAAAACAAAATGTATTTACAATAAGAGATCTCGAGGCCATCTTCTTTTCAGACGCCTCGGAGGGTTATCAGGAATAGAAGAGGAAGCAAGGTTAGAGACGAGAGGATTCGGATGATTCTGAAGTTTATTATGGAAGGATTGGTATCTGGATTGGGCCAAATCGAAAACATAAGGAACATTAAGGTCATTATGGATTATTTTATTGGTGACAAAGTTAGGAGCATTGAGGATTTTCCGAAGGATTTTGGATTGTAAGGATCGGATGCGAGAGGAATTCAATGGCTTAGTGGAGCCCCAAAGCTCAACTCCGTAAGTCCAAATAGGTCTTATTGTAGTCATGTATATAAGTCTTTTGTAATTTACTGAAAGCTTAGAGCGTTTGTCTAGTAAGTGTTGGAGTAGTCGGAAACGTAGACCGGTTTCTAGTCGTTTCAGTCTGGTATGAGGATTCCAAGTTAGACGTTTGTCCAAATGAAGTCCAAGGTATCGGATTTGTTCAACAGGGATAAGTGGGGTATTGTTAAAGGATACTGTGGGACATGAGGTCATAGGTTTACGTCGAAGGGTAAAGGTGATTTGATGGGATTTATTAGAATTTATTTTAATCCTCCAGTTTTGACACCATTCTTCAAGGCTTGTGATGTGCGATTGAAGAGTTTGGGATGCAATGGTTGGGTCATTATTAACGGATAGGACAGATGTATCATCGGCATACGTGGTAATAACAGTGTTGGATTGGGTTGGGATGTCAGCTGTATAAACTGTGTAAAGGATAGGACCAAGGATACTACCTTGAGGAACACCAGCGGACTGGGAAAAGAGGGATGAATAGGCGTTACTGTGATTTACTTTAAAGTATCTATCAGTTGAATAGGAACGGATAATGAGGAAGTATGTAGGTGGTAGGAATTTTCGGAGTTTGTACAGCAGTCCCGGGTGCCAGACTCGATCAAAAAATATAAAATTAAAATTAAATAAAAAGAGATCATACAAAGGGGAAATACTTAGAATAATACACAATTAAATTGAATTAATCAATAACAATTGAAAGTAAATACAAATAATAAGATGTAGTATATAAGTTATTTTTCTTTTATAAGATTTAAAATGTGTCTACATGTTAAAGAAATGCAGTTTTTATCTACTTTATGATTAACAGGATCCTGTTCCATGTGAATGTGGATGGATTCGGAAATGAATCTTTTTTCATGGTTAGGGACCGTGGAAAGGATAGAGGTTTTTTCAAAATGAAATGAATGGTTGAAGGTTATATCTATCTGTCTTTTTGTATCTTGTCCGTTTTAGCCTGAAGAAGACCTACAAAGTCTGGTCGAAACGTTGGCTTTTAATAAAATAGTTTTGCCACTATTTATGAACGCTACCCCGGACCATCTCCTTCCTTTATAATGCAACGGTCAATTATTAAATATTCTATTTTTTTTTTTTTTTTGTTCAGTATTCATTCTTTGATTTATATATATAATTTTTTTTTTATCGAAAGTTAAATATTATATTATAAAATAATTATTCTTTTCGGATATTAGGTCATTTAATTTAATTTAATAAACTACATAAATTTTGTGTTATTTAGTTGATTGGGAGTTGATGAACTGGATATTTTGCGCGACATCAAAACAAACAAACTATTTTGAGTGCAATATTAATTATTTCATTATATATATATATATATATATATATATAATCTCATCAGTAATGGCCTAACGATGACCTACAAGCTTTGGTTGAAACGTCGGCAACAATAAAAAATCTTTAATAACTGACCGCGTTCTGACTATTATCATTCATGACATGTAGAACAGACGACTTATTCAATAAAAATAGTGCAAATTATTACACAATAGTTTATTATTTTGGAACAGAGGAACCGGAAAATAATGTCATTTCTGAACATGTCACTATTTGATTGTCATTTAGCAGCTTATTACATACATCTATGAAGTGGCAAAGTCATTCTAAGGTTATAGTGACATATTTAATAATAATAATAATATGAGGCTTAGTGAACCCGAAGGTTCGATGCCGACACCACCAATCGCTTCAGATCGGCTTTAACGCAATCTCCCCACCTTCGCTTCGATTTATCCCTCGGACGTCTATCGTACGGTACGGCAAATATTAACCTTTTAGGAATTCTCTCGTTACTAAGCCCAACAATTTTACAAGTCCATTTCATGTAATCACTTCAATTATATTAACGGGATACAGTGCATATAATTCGGCGTTGTGTAACCGTCTGAACTCTCCGGTTAACTCATCCTTCTTCGGTCCGAATATTCTACGCCAAACTTTATTTTTTAAAACCTGAAGACCTTGCTCATCCTTTAATGTAAGTGGCCACGTTTCGATTTTAAATGGCAATCGATACTAATCTCGATTACCATAAAATTAAATTAGGATTCACTTTGGAAATAATCGACTCATATAAGATAGATCCGTGACGTAACTAGGCAACGGGAGTAACATCTAAGGGTATTATTTTGCAAGTAATATCACAAATTAAAACTCTAATTAGAAGTCATAGTTCTAAGTCTTATACACGGATATTTTAGCCTTTTGTTCAGGGTCTTAACGCTTTGTCTGCTTTATTAAGTCCAAAGATCTTCCTTTTATTGCAGGCGACAATAAACAAGGAGTTTGTGGGGAAAGAAAGAGAGAAAATAGGAAGAATTAAATGAAAACAACACAAACAATTGACAAAGTTTATTGCTAAAAGTAATATACTGGTGTTATTAACTAACAGTTCCAAAATCCATCTACATCATATCGGCCATCATTACATAAGTAGGCAAAAAGAAAATAGTTAAGTTCCTTTTTATCCTCTGTTACTCAACTAATTTTCTTATTTATTTTTTTTTTAGTGGAGAGTGAAATAGATTAAGCAGTCAGATCTCTTATGTGTAACGCTCGTGTAAAGTCGGCTATAGTCGACTAATTGGAACGTTTTTGCATTTAGAATAAAATATTTCAAAAACTAAAAATCTGACTTTCATACTGTGATTTAGAGAGTTGTTCATCATTTCATCCTCTTTGTAATAAGCTATTATATCAAAATTGTATCTTATCGCGACCCCGTGTAGGAGAAGTGATAAGGAAAAAAATAGTATCGAAAACCAAATGATAACGAGTTTTATTTAATTTATTGATTAAAATAAATTGTTCAGCATTTGACCCTCTTTATAATCAACTATTATTTATAATTTATATATTATATTGTTTATCTCGCCTTGTTGATTTTTTTATTTCTATCGTGTGGTCTATAGCTTAGTTTCTTTTAAGTGCATGAGGATATACTTGAAAATATCTGAACAAAACAATTGAATATCTTACAATATATATGCATTGAACATAGAAGGGGGACATAATATAATTATAGGGGGCCTTCATAATATTTCTAGAACTTTTTCAGCAAAAAATGAATAATGTTAAAAATTAAAAAATACTTTATTTATTTCCAAATAAAAATAAAGCGTTTTCACATTCTGACTAGTTAGATTAAAATTTATATAAAAAATATTCTTTATAAAATATATTCATGATTGTACTATTTAATATATTTTTAACTTTATCGCAGAAAATTAATAAGAAAATCACGTGAAAATGGAGATATCCACATAAGAGATGAATTATTATCCCTAAATATATATGAAAATTTAAATAATAGTAATATTTAAGTCGTGATAAAATAGTTACGTACCTTTTTATTTTTATTTATTTACCTTTTTATTCATTTTAGTTTACATATTTTATTTAATTATGTATATTAGCTTATTTATTATCAATTTTAATTTTTTTTTCCTTCATGTTATTGGGCGGGCGGAGAAGTATTCTCGCCCCCTCAACATCTTTATAAGGGGGAGGATTACCCCCTCCCAAAGTCTGCGCATATGCTTCCTGGACTGAAAATATTATGACGAAGAATGTCCCAGATAAATCTGTGGTATTTCATCTATTCAGCTTTAATGTATGTCAAATATTTTTACATTATTTGCTTCTATATTTTCCTTCATATTAGTATTAGAAAAATACTTTATGAAATTCTGTTATACTATATAAAAGACTAGCTTTACCCGGCCAAGCGCTGCTTTGGCTTAGCCTGGCAAAATGAAAAAGAAAGAGAATAGAAAGCACATATGAGTAGATTAATAGCAAAGGACATCTGTCATTTTTAAAAAGTTAGAAAACAAACTTGTCTGTAAAATGGCTTCAATTTAAACTAATTCATATGTTTTTTTTTCTCATAATTCAAATTGAACATTCATAATCATCTGAGTGAATACGCCGTCATTCATAATCATCAGAAACAGTCTGAGTTGAACTTATAAAACTAAATTAAAAAATACAATATAAAGAACGTATAATAGTATTGACCTACTAAAGGAGAATCATATAAATTCTTCAAATGATAATTTTAATTACTGTAGTAATTATAAAATTTTCGATTAATCAATAAAACAAAAAATGCTTGACTACCTTCTGTAGTGAGGAAGCAAAAGGAAATGGTATTTTCTGAAGAGAAAGATGTAAATGTTTAAAACTCTATAACTCTCCAACGAACAGTCCAATTTCGAAGGTTTTTTTTTTATTTTGTCTGAGTATCAAGAATATTTAAAATAATTATGGGTATGTCAAAAATTGGGTACTTTTTTAGTTATCGTCAAGTAAAATATTGAATTCACCGTGACATTTTTCAGCTTGTTTTTGTCAAAGTATGTTATACACATAAATTAAAAAGGTTTCAAGAGGAAGACTTTAGCCAAGTTTCGTTAAAATCAGTAAAGCCGTTTTGGCGCTACAGTTTATAGAGCGACACATTTTTTGCGGCTTTGAACAAAAAAACATTTACATTTTTATTTTTTTTACATGTATAAAATTATCGTAAGACAGAAGTACTATGCCAGAAACCTTCCCAGGAGTCTACGGAACAACTTCCCAAAGTTTCATGGCGATCGGTTGAATGGTTTAGTAACGCACTAAGGACAAACAGACGGACAGACAGATATACATTCATTTTTTATATATATAGATATGTATCTTTTACTAATTTAAATTAGTAAATTATATTAGTATATATATATATAAATTAGTAAATATATATATATATATATATATATATATATATATATATATATAAATTAGTAAATATATATATATATAAAAGTAAATATATATATATATATAAATTAGTAAATGGTTCAGCCCGTTGAAAATTTTTAGTTTAAGAAAAGTATGTTGATGTCGTTGAGTGATGGCCGAGAGCATTATTCTAAACTCCCTTAGAATCATTCACCACATATATAATAATTGAGGATTAATTATGAATATTTATAATTCAATTATAAATATTTTAACTAATCATATATTTTTATCTGTGTTCATAGGATTAAGTTACTTGGTAAGTTTGCGTTCTAATTTTCTAATTTTGGACTTTTGGCATTCGAATCTTTGTTCCTATAAATTTAAGATTGTTTCGCATAGGTTTTACCGATATATATATATATATATATATTGTATAGTAGTGATTTGTATATGATGAATGATATGGAAAATAATTTGTATATTCAGGGTGTCGAAAGGGTATATATATATATATATATATATATATATATATATATATATATATATATATATATATATATATATATATATATATATCAAAGATCGATTAAGGAAAAGTTAATAATATATATATATATATATATATATATATATATATATTTACAACTTTTTTTTAATCGACCTTTGAGTATTAAATTTAAACTTAACTATTTAATTGGGAATAAGGTCACTTATTAATAATTTAATAAACTATTGAATGTTCATTTCTTATGTTTATTGACGTTTCGATCCCTGTATTTTCTTTTTATTAGTCAACGATGGGATCCTCTTGAAAGCTAGAATTTAAAAAAAAATCTAACAATAGCTTTATATATATATATATATATATATATGCTAGTGGACGGTGCTGAGACTGTCGGTGTGTCCCTGGCCTGATCGAAGCTATATTTTTTAAAATTCTAGCTTTGAAGAGGATCCCATGGTTGACTTATAAAAAGAAAATACCGGAATCGAAACGTCAATAAACTGAAGAAATGAACATTCAATAGTTTTAATATTTTAAATTTCGGAATAGTTTATTAAATTATTAATAAGTGATCTTATTCCCAATTAAATAGTTAAGTTTAAATATATATATATATATATAGAAAAAGTTGGTTTTTCTGGGAATTTTCGGACTTTTGAATGGTTGAAGATATAATAGTTAAATAATATATATATTCTTAAAGGAAATTTAATTTTCTTCATCACTTTTTCTTAAAATGGAAGATAAACAGTTAGCGAGTCAAATAATGATTAAAAATGCGAGGCAAAAACAATTTTGTTTTGAAGTTAGTGAATTACGAGGACGGATATAACGGTAACTTTAGAATATAGCGAAAAAAAACCTAATATAACCACTTCTATTACAAATTTTGTCATCTTTAATTGCATATGTGATATTAGTAGCTGTAGAACGTATAATTTTTCTGTTATATGTGAAAAAACAAAAAAAGTAGACTTTTTGAATCTTAAATTCAGTTTTTCGACTTGAAATTCAAGGGTATGGTGTAATTGACTATTTTTCATGCCTTAAGAATGAAAATATTATAAATTGAGAGGGTTGGTAGCTTTATATATCTATAAGCCCTCTCTGTATATATACGTTTTATATTAATGTAGGGTCTCTAACTATCTTCCCTGGCTGCCATTTTGTATTCCAGCGGTTATATGCTGGCAAACGTAAATTTTTTTCTTTCATATCTTATCTTTATAGAAATAAAATTTTTAGAATTTTCTAAGGTATGTCTATTACTGGTACCGACACCATGTCCATAACCAGAACAATTGAATTTCGATGTGTCCATCAATAGTTCAAAAAAGTGGTTTTTAACCTGCATAACTGAATATTTTATCAATTTGAAAGTGATACGGAAATGTTTATAACTATAATAATTCCGGTGAAATAATCCAAAAAATACAAAATTTTTTTAGCTATGTCCATCGCTGGCGTACTTACCCTAATTCTTGTTTTCTAAGGAAAACAAAACAAAATGTATTTTGGTCCTTTAATTAAGGAACTTGATATCTTATTAAAAATATAACAAGGAATGAAGTTTTAGAATTAAAAACTTTGATAACAAAAACTGAGTCACAACTTTTAGCACGACGTCTTCCATTAAAGTTTTTTTTTTGTTTTGTTAATTTTAAAAATAATTGCAAAGTTTCTTAAAAACAAGTTGATAATAAAATTATAAAAGAATCATTATTTGTTTTTTAAAGAAATAATTTAATCTCAATTACCATTTTCATCAAGACGTTTTAAGATCGTATCGTTTAAAGATATTTTATGTCATATCTGTTTATTTATACTAGTGTTCAAAATTCCACCAAGTGGTCAAAATTCGACCATAGTCATTATTAAAAATTTGATGAAAACATAAATGAATATTTATTTTAGGCCCTGGGGCCATTCATCCACACTAAGGCTTGTATTGATGTACTTTAATATGTTTGCTATTTAATATGTACTTAAATACAAAATAGTTCAGTACCATTTGTGTATTTTTTGAGTTATTCGTAAGTAAGTTCTGAATGTATCGTTACTTTTTTATCAGATTTCGGGGACATATGTTATAGGTATAAATTAAAAGGTCTTTATATTAAAAGCAGAATACTATCCTAGTTTTAATTTAAATCTTTACAGCTGTTTTGGCGGTATGGTGTGAAACTCGGTTGTTGTTTTGTTTTTGTTTTTTGGTTTTTTTATTGAATGTGAATTACAGGTCACTGTTTATAATAATTATAATAAAATGATAAAGTTATCAATAAAAAGAGATACATATAGTGTTAGACGTTTTCGCTAATTAGTTAAACTACTTAGTTCGCTCCTCTTGTCCCGAAACTTAAAAATTAGAATCTATAAAACAATTATCTTGCCTACTGTTCTTTATGGGTGCGAAACTTGGCCGCATACATTAAGGGATGAGCAGCATCTTAAGGTTTTTGAAAATAAAGTATTGCGTAGAATATTCGGACCGAATAAGGATGAGTTAACCGGAGAGTTCAGACGGTTACACAACGCCGAATTGCGTGAGCTGTATCCGGGTAATATAATTGAGGTAATTTCATCGCGGCGAATCAAATGGGCTTGTAAAGTTGTTGGGCTTAGTAACGAGAGAATTCCTAAAAGGTTAATATTTGCTGTGACGAATGGTAAGCGTCCGAGGGGTAGACCGAAGCGAAGGTGAGAAGATTGCATTAAAGCCGATCTGATGGGACTGGGTTTGGACGGCGAACGGTGGAGGGAGGTGTGTAACAAGCGATTGGTGGTGTCGGCATTGAACCTTCCGGTTAGCTAAGCCTTTTTATTATTATTATTATTATTATTATTAGACGTTGTTAAGTGGTCTGAGAGCGGCAAAACTTCCTATTTACAAGGTGTTGTGATAATTCAAATTTTTATGTTTTTAATATCTGACATAGTTAACTCATATTTCTAAAGTTTAGGCACGAATAAAAACACCAGTTTCAAAGTTATCCAATAAACTATAAGTAAAAAGCCTGTTTCTGCCACATTAATCATGAAACTTGTTATAAATCATTAAATATATTTTAGGCGTTTATGCTGAATTCTGAAAATTATTTTTTGTTGTGTAATTTTTGGAAATGAGTCAAATTAGTTCCTATATAATTGTGGGTTGATGGTTGACTGTCGTGAATAATGAAGGGAAGGATGGTTGGGGTTATCGTCAGAAATAAGAACCACTCTATTCCAGCAAGCGCTTGGAATAGCCCTGATGAAGGCCTGAAATTCAGGTCGAAACATCGGCAATTGTTAAAATAAATATTATTATTTATTTTTGCCTTCTTATTTCTGACTGATCATCCCAACCATTCTTCAAGTTCTTACATAAGTTATTTCTAAATAAATTTTAAAAAATCGTATTTTCATAGGATAAATTGTCAATTAACGGATTCTGGAATTTCATTTCTCCATCGGAAAGTACCTCGCGCCAACGACCGCCAATTGCTGTAATCAAAATGTTCTTTGAACCATCTGTTAATGATGAATACAAAAATCAGCTGCGATAATTTGAGATTTTGGTAATTATCTGGCAATTTCGGCCAAGAAATACCAAAAAAGAGCAAGAAAAATTTCTACCTGCATCAAAATAAATGTATACATGTACATAATATAATTTACTCCTTTCCGCCAAGGAAAACTGAAGGTAAAGTATAGATACAAAAAAAAACTGAAAAAAAATATTGAAGAGAAATTCAAACTAGTTGCATAGCTACTTGTAGCCATTAGCCCAGCCATTCAGTCAATTTTCCTACTTCAATAATTGATTTTGTAATAATAAAAGGCTTAGCGAACCAGAAGGTTCGATGCCGACACCAGCAATCGCTTATTACACACCTCCCTCCACCGTTCGCCGTCCAAACCCAGTCCCTTCAGATCGGCTTTAATGCAATCATCCCACCTTCGCTTCGGTCTACTCCTCGGACGTTTACCATTCGGTACACCAAATATTAACCTTTTTAGAAATTCTTTCGTTACCAAGCCCAACGATTTCGGTCCGCATATTTTATCCAATTCTTTATTTTCAAAAACCTTAAGACGCTGCTCATCCCTTAATGTAAGCGGCCAAGTTTCGCATCCATAAAGAACTGCAGGCAAGATAATTGTTTTATAGATTCTAATTTTTAAGTTCCGGGACAAGAGGCGCGAACTGAGTAGTTTTGTCACAGAAAAATAACAAGCATTTCCCGCCTTCAGTCTAACCTTAATCTCTTCTTCAACTTCGTTTTTTTTCTAGTTATCGTAGAACCTAGATACCTAAATTTATCTACCTGTTCTAACATATTACCATCTATATTGATATCACCAGTAGTATCGCCATTTTTGCAGCTAACCATATATTTTGTTTTATGCACGTTTGTTTCGAGTCCTAGTTCTTTACCGGCTTCCATTAACGTTGTCGTATTTAGTTTTATAGTTTCAAGGTCTTCGCTTAACAGTACCAGATCATCAGCATAGCCCAGCACGGATGTTGTCCCGCCCAGATCCAACCCTTTCTCGGTTCGCATTACCTCCCTAATGGCATGTTCTAATGCCAAATTGAACAGGACAGGCGAAAGAGAATCCCCCTTTTTTAAACCCGAACGAACCTCAAATTTTTCGGACAAATTATTACCGATTCTAACTTTATTGAGTGTCTCCGTCAAGCACATCCTGTCTAGATTTACTAGTTTTTTTGGAATCCCCTGCTCGATTAGAATATTATACAGTTTCTGGCGGTCAATAGAATCGTAAGCCTTTTTAAAATCTATATACAGCTGGTGAAGAATATCGTTATACTCCATTTTTTTCTCTATTTGCCGTAAAGAAAATATTTGATCAATTGTCGAACGATTCCGTCTAAATCCGCATTGGTAGTCTCCGATAATTTCCTCGGCGTATTCCGTGATTCGACTGGTTAAGATTGAAGTGAATATTTTATAACATACCGGAAGGAGTGAAATTCCTCGATAGTTATTACAATCCGTCCTCGGACCCTTTTTGTGAATCGGAATAAGAATAGATTTTTCCTTTCTTCAGGTAATTTCTCATTCACCGTTCTAATATAATAATAATAATATATATATTTGATTATATATTTATTTATATACAATGAATAATTGAAAAAGACAAGTTCTTCCTAATAATAATTTTAAAGCTATGCATTAGATAAAATAAGAATTCCAATTATTCTGCAAATGATTCTATAAGTGAAGAGAGATGTAATAATGTTTTAAATTCCAATATCCGCTGCCCGCCACATTCATAATTAAGTTATGGATTGTTTACCTTCTGTAGTTGGTTGATGGCTCACTCAATTCTTTCTCTTTTAATATTAGTTGGCTTCTGGTCTCTGTGCGGTTCAGTTCGCTCTCGATCCGTTAATATTTAAATCTATATCAACAGTGTTAGATTTAGTTTAAGAATATATTAAAATATGTGTTATACCGTGCTAAGTTTATGAGGCAAATTAAAATATGTATAAATCATTTTAATTTTAATCTAATGGTAAAAAAAATTAATATTTAACATATAATTAATCTTTTGTTAATAAATATTTTGAGTTTCGTACATATATAAAAATATAGCTTTCAAAATGCAGTTTGATTTACATTAAACTTAAATTATAATTGGTAAATGGTTTACTGTCGTGGATAATGAAGAGAAGAATAGTTGGGGTGGTCATTCAAAAAAGAAGGCAAAAATAAATGATAATATTTATTTTTACATATGCCGACGTTTCGACCTGAAGTTCAGGCCTTCATCAAGGCTAAGAAAATAACCAGACAACAAGGTATGAGAAACATAAGTAGTGATGGTAAAAAAAAAATAAAATAAAATAAAAAATTATAAAAAAAAATAAATTGTTAGAATGATGACTAAGAACTAAGAGATAAATAATAATAACCGTTACAAAGTGTGGAATGATGATGGTCTTAGTTCTTAGTCATCATTCTAACAATTTCATTTTACTTTATATTTATTTATTTTTTTTGTTTCATAATTTTTTATTTTAATTTTTTTTTTTTAACAATATTACTTATGTTTCTCATACCTTGTTATCTGGTTATTTTCTTAGCCCTGATGAAGGCCTGAACTTCAGGTCAAAACGTCGGCATATGTAAAAATAAATATTATCATTTATTTTTGCCTTATTTTTTTACTGACCACCCCCACTATTCTTCTCTTCATTAAACTTAAATTACTTTTGTCTATTTCGATATTTTAACAAGTGTATATTTTTAAAAGATCAACTTTATTTTCATTAAAAAGGTTAATAGATAAACATTTTATTTAATCTTAATACTAGGCATTTCTTCAATTCATAGAGAGACAATTTAATTATTTAAAAAAATGAAAAAAAAAATGTTAATATTTATATAAATAACGTGATAAAATCATATTTATCTAGATCTATATAAAACAATGATCATTATATCTAGTTTAAATATTAAAATCTTATTTTATTTGCAATATAATAATTTTAAAAAATACACTCTTTTAGACTTGGCGGTAACAGGGCTGCTCTCAGCCAATCAGATGCCAGTATTCTGTCTAGTCAAATTAGCTCCTCTAACACAAATGTTTCTCTATTTCTAATTAAATTCACACTAGTGTAGTACGGGTGTTATCTAGTTGTAAACTTCATTTGAAATGTGTAAAAAGCGTTATAAATGTGAAAATTGTGTTTTATTTGAGTTTCTTTAGTGATTTTTTATTTTTTTTTCGACATATGCTTGTTATAATACGGATAGTGGAATTCAAGAATAATGGTCACATTGGAACTTCCAATTGTGAGTAATGAATTTTAAATAATGCATGACAATTATTCTGTTCTTTTTATTTATTCATAAAAAAAAATATGAAATTTATTTAAGCATTCTTTAAAACACAATATAAATGCTAAGTGTTACTTTCATTAATTTATTGCCACATAAAATCTACTAGGATGCCTTTACAGTTTTATTATAACTAAGTGCACTTATCAAAATGAATTTAGGAAATTAGAAACTTGGAAATTTAAAGACAAAAGCATTTCTGGTCTCTTTTTTTTTTACTAAATAGTTCAAACTTACTACCAATATGTCGTCGATGTTTCTTGTTTGAATTCTACAATCAGAGAGATAATTTTTTTTTTCTATATAACTGTATTTTCCCGTCAATAATTTTTTAAATTATTTATTTAATAATTTTTATTAATGCCTTAACATAAATCTTTAAGAATGTATCTGATATAAATTTTAATTATTATAAAGTTTATGCAGCATTTTCAAGTAAATAAATAAAGAGTACAGAGAAAATAAATGCTCTGTTACGCGAATCTAATGAAATACCGATACAATCGATAGTTTTTATCGATACTATCGAATATCGCCGATAAGTTAAATGAAATATATCTTTTGTGTTAATTTCTTAATAAAATACCTTTTCATATTTCAAAACTAATTTAGAAATGCTGGTTGATACATTTGTCTTTTATATAATTAAGTTTTAAAGACTTTAAGTTTTATCTTTGTAAATATTCTATATCTTATTGAAGATTATAGATGTACAACTGGAAGAAGTGTACTGATTTAAAGGGAATTATATTTCACCGTTGGTTAGCGAAATTAAAGTGCCGCTAAATGCAGCATAAAAATTCACACTGCACTTTGTGGCTTCATAGCCTGCATTTTATTATGAAACATTTATTTATTTATATTTAAATAATTGTAAATATAACATATAATTATACCATCTTATTTTGTTCTGTTAGCTATTTATGGAAATCTAAATATTCAGTTTAAACAGTGAAATAAATATAACGAGTTCTAACTTTGATTTTAAATATATTGTTCTTTAATTATTTAGAAGAGATGGCGGCGTTGCCATATCAACTCCACTGTTGCCGTTAGTTACGCTTCAATAATCACACAACTATTCTATCTAATCTTAATTTGAATATTTATTATTTCTTTTTTTTTTAAATAAAATTAGATCGGATTTTTCTAATTATTTAATGTCATATGTTTTAAGACATTTTTATTTATTGTTACAGATAAGCCGACTGATGAGTTATAAGGATTAAAAAAAAGTAAAGAATATCAGTCAAAATTTCAGAGCTATCGTTATACAAACGAAACCATAGTTCGGACAAATTTTTAAATTCTTTAAATATCTATATACATTGCACCTCATTTCCAAATTATATCCTATATATTATTTCTAAAAGTTTCTTTTTTTTTTTTGCTAAGCGATAACTTCATCAATTCTTCATCGAATCCAGTAATTTTCCATGACCTGAGAGTATTATAATAAGCAGCATTAAAAAATATATATTAATATATACTGCATATTCAGATTTTTAAAATACGAAAAGATAATGAAGCGTTGTTTTTAGGGTGAACTCATGATGCATGGTTATCCTATAAATTATTTCTAAAAGTTTTTGTCGGTACTCCATAACTTCGTCAATTCTACATCAAATCCAGTAACTGAACACTCATTTTGAAGATATTGTTCTCCTTCACATGCGAAAAATAGTCCCATCCTCCCGAAATTTCTGAAAAAAAAGTTATGGATGAAAAGAAACTTTATTTGCGAATAATTCAAAAATTATGCATTTTTTCTGGATTGTACCCATGATAATTAGAAAGATTACTTAAATAAAAAAACATAAAAATAGGACAATTATTAACAAAGATATAGTCCATTAGTTTTTGTATACTTAATAATGTCTTCCTGTTTAAAGATATTGCATTTAGGAGAATAGTGTACTACAGTTTTTTTCATGGCTTATATATTGACTTTATTATTTCGAAAATCCCATGATCGGGGAATTATTTTTCCTTTATTACTTTTATTCTCTGTCCAGTCAGTGTTTGAAAATAGATCCTAGCAAAGCAATTTGTACAAATATTTTGGTCTATTATTTTTAACGGAATATTGCAATCAACCAAGGAAAAAATATTAATTCCTTCATTACATAGTTTTAAGTATCTTAGTATGGTTTCAAGAGCTTTTTATATAGATTTTTTAATTTTATTTGTATATAGTATGTATAACCAATTTTTTTTTTTCTTTTTTTAATGATCTATCTTTATCTTAACTTTTTATGTTTGTTTTTATCTGGCCAGATATAAAATTTTAATTTCTGTACTTTTTTGTTATTCTGAAGGGACTTCGTCCCAGAATAAAATTATTTTTCTATTCTATTCTATTCTATTATACATAATACATATGAACTACTTATTTCCTTCCATATTGTTTTGATATATTTTCAGTAAACAAGATTTTCTGTGAATTATTTTCACGGGTCAAATAGTTATTATATAATTATAATTATTCTTATTGACAATTAGCAACCATAATATAGATTCGACTTGTTCAGTTTCATATAAGCCCATCATCAACTTGAGCCTTTTATTTCTAATATTTTCATTGTACGTTATATTGTGCTTCCTTTTCTATTTTATAATGGTTATAATTATATCACTGTATGATATAAATAATATTTTATATAATATAATAATTGATATATTATATTTAAGAAGAAATGTCTATATCGAAAAATAACTGCTATCACCTAGGTGAAATCAAATTGCTAACTCCAGATAAATAAATACGATTTCCCGTACAAATATTTAGTCTAAAATTTTTATTTTGTATTAGGAAAGTATTAGATTAGAGGAGCTCAACAGATATGTAATTAAATGAACAGCTGTGTAATTAGTGCAAATTATAGAGGTAATAGGAGAGCTCCTGTTATCTCCTATATTCCTAATACTAAAATAAAATAAAATATGACATACACTAAAAATCTTTTTTTATATAGTAGAGAGATATGTATTTTTAGATTATGTTTTATTTGTTTTTAACTCTCATTTTGTAAAACGAATAGGAAATTTAATGGATTTCAGCTACTTAAGCCTGCAGTGAAATGGATTAAATAAAATATATATATATTCTTGGCTGCATTTAGCGACAAATTTAAGCCGGGAAATGGATGAAGTTAGTTTTATTATAAATTTTTGTTATTGTATATTTATAACGATTAATATGAAATTCCATAATTTTATTTCGCATAATTATATCCTTCTTCTCATTCGTCAGTTATAGGATAAATGCTCCATTATCTGACATACTTAAGTAAATTCCTTTGGACTTTTAGATATTAAAACTTGAATATTAATTTTATTTAATTTTCTTTATTTCATCTTATAGAACTACTGCTCTTCAAGCCAAGAAACATTTAAAATACATGAAACATTTATCTGAATTTTAAAAAATTGTAAATTTAAAAAATAGTTCTATTGTACCAGTAAGCTGACACTGATTAATTTGGAATGTTTCTGTAGTTAACCACAGTGTTGAAAAACAATATTGTAATTATATGAAATAAAGTGTTGAAATTTTATGAAATAAAAAATGTAAATAAAAACAAAAAAAATATGAAAATTAATAAGGCTCCAGTAGCTGAAACCCAATAAATTTTCAATTCCTTTTCACAAAATAAGTTTTAAAAATATAAGTGCGCACAACATACAACTTTCACTTACCACCCTGTTTTGAGTAAAAATAGTCCTTTTTATCATTTGATCATTTAGGCTCAAAATACCTAAGTCATTAGCGCCCAAAATAAAGTATTACTATTATTATAATATTTAGCTGGTAGCAAATGAAAGTAAAAATCATAGATGGTACAACGTATTATTTGGAACAATTAATTACTGTATGTTTTTCTCGTATAATATATTAAATTTGTGCGTTTTTCGTCACTAACCCTATCCTTTTATGACTGTATATTTTAATTATTTATTTATTTATAATAATTAATTAAGTGCCACGATTTTTTTTTAGTCCGACAAGAGTGCCAGTAACGTAAAATTCATTTATATTTCATTGTGAATATATTTATTGATTAAACACTGTTATATATACGGATTTCAATTCATATATTGTTGTTATTTATACATTTAGATATTAAATAATATTAGCACTACCATTTATGAAAACCGTACATGTACAAGTAAATGAGATAATCAGAACCCGTCCACCACGATTGACCACAAAATGTGGCCTACAAAAATGTTGGGCTGTTTGTTCTATATAACCTCGTAATTTCAAAAAAATGGGTGTGTAGGTCACGCTCAACGGCTCAATATTTTTGAAAACAACCTTTTTTCACGACTTTATGATCAAATTATCTTACTATCCAAGTGGAAAGCAAATGGGTATTTACGAGTTTTTAGTAACTAATTAAATAGACAAAGTTTGCCACCCTCCTTTCAGATTGAAAACGCCCCAATTCCAAGATTTTTCGTAAATAACATAGTTGTAAGTTAGGATGAGATGAAACCATTTACGAACTTTCTGGCGGATGTTAATAATTCGATAAAAAGGGATGTGTTTAGGGAACACATCAAAGTTTATATTTGAATCAAATCAAGTAAGCACATCACAGCTGTTATCTCGGAAATGCTGCATGTATGCCTCAGTCATTGTTGTGACGCCGCCATTGTTGAAGTGTAGACGCTCACGTACTATTGACTAGACTGGCCAGTTGAAAATTTTGTGATTCCACTGATTTATTAAATATGGAGTAAAACACTACAGCGGCCGGCAAGGGGCCAAGAAAGGAAGAGAGGGAAGATGAACGAGAAGACTGGCACAACAAGAAAAAGAAAAAATGCAAGTATCCCAACCCACCTATATTTAACCTCCTTATAAAATACATGTAATAAAATATAGCAATCGATTTTACTCATTAACTTCTTTAATCCTTTAACTCCTCTAATTTTACAGTCCACAGCAATAAATTTTCACCAGCTCTTAAAGCACAATTATTATGACAATATCCCTGACAGTCTTGGAAGGGATTGGCATAGTAAGGTAAACATTTGGTTATCCGGCCCGGAGGACCAAATGTTTACTCTACTATGCCAATCCCTTCCAAGACTGTCAGGGATATTGTCATAATAATTCTGCTTTAAGAGCTGGTGAAAATTTATTGCTGTGGACTGTAAAATTAGAGGAGTTAAAGGATTAAATAAGTGAATGAGTAAAATTGATTGCTATATTTTATTACATGTATTTTATAAGGAGGTTAAATATAGGTGGGTTGGGATACTTGCATTTTTTCTTTTTCTTGTTGTGCCAGTCTTCTCGTTCATCTTCCCTCTCTTCCTTTCTTGGCCCCTTGCCGGCCGCTGTAGTGTTTTACTCCATGTTTAATAAATCAGTGGAATCACAAAATTTTCAACTGGCCAGTCTAGTCAATCACGGTACGTGAGCGTCTACACTTCAACAATGGCGGCGTCACAACAATGACTGAGGCATACATGCAGCATTTCCGAGATAACAGCTGTGATGTGCTTACTTGATTTGATTCACGTATAAAGTTTGATGTGTTCCCTAAACAGGATGTGTACCATGGACTATATTCTTTATATGAAAAAAAAACCTGTTTGATTTTACTCTTCAAAAATCGACCAAAGCTATACACTGACAGGCAAAAAATTCCACCCACTTGATTTTTTCATGTTTTCATCTAAAAATATTTCTGTAAAGTTGTATTTGTATGTAATACATGGTATTTCTAGATAATACTTAGTATTTATGGAATTTTAAAATCTTTTTTACCTTTAATAATCACAATATGATTGGGTAAGAAAGATTACAGAAAAATTGAAAAACGAACTATTATTATTCTAAAAGAAATTAATTACATCATCGTTTACTAGCGCGTGTTTCCTCCTCTTGCCTTCACTAATTCTTCAAGACGCCTCGGCAACACATGAGGTTCCAAAATCTCATCTACATAGCGAATGGCCGTCAAAGACCCTCCACGAACAACAACTAATTCTGTTCGGCGCTCCATTGAAATCCCAGCCCACACCATTAAGGAACCACGTTGGAAAGGTTGGCTCTGGGAAAAATTACAGGCTGCATATCTTTCGTTTCTTCTTCTCCACACCCTTTCACGCCCGTCTGGAGATCGAAGAGCGAATCTTGACTCATCTGTAAAAAGTACAGCACTCCATTCGTCCATAGTCCAATGGCTGTGTTCTCGAGCAAAAGCCAGCCGTGTTACTCTGTGAGTTCTGGTCAACTCTGGTCCTCTTATGGACGAAAAGCCATTAATCCATACTCATTTAATCTTCTCCGAGCGGTACGTTCAGAAATTTGCACACCTCGAACTTCTTCGAGCTGATGAATCGCTTGAACAACGGTATGGTGCCGGTTTCGTAAAATTCAAAAACCGGTCATCCCGTGGTTCTGATACCCTAGGCCGTCCAGAACCGGGCCTTCCATTGTAAGAACCAGTTTCCCGAAAAAGCCTGACAGCGTCTCGTAAAGTTTCATATGGAACTCCGATGGCATTAGCTGCATATCTAATGGAACGTCCATCATCAATAAGTGCCACACCACGCGCAACATCCTCAGCACTAAGAGGCATTTTTAAACTTGATATTGAAAAAATTAAAAGCCGGAGCCTAAGAAATGTGCTGCAAGAAACGTCACTGAACTAATGATACTGAATAAACATTTTGATTCCATAGAAACATCGGTATCTAGAATCATTTCATTGAATTAAGGATTAAGGGTTATTGTCCTCTATATTAACATTGCTAATTGAAAACAAACAAAAAGATTACCTATTTATTCATTAAAAACAATAGACCAATCCAAAGCAGAAATATTTTTAGATGAAAACATGAAAAAATGAAGTGGGTGGAATTGTTTGCCTGTCAGTGTATATCCACCCAATATAAGACGAATCCATGTATATTTAAATTTTTACAAGTAGAAGTTCAAAGGAATTTCCTTATGCATGTCAGCTCCTGGTGCATTTACACTAATAATGTGAAAATTTAACAATAAATTTGTAGTAATAATTTAGATATGTTTGTAACAATCGGTGAGCTAATTACACTGTGTAGACTATATTCTGTGGAGACCAATAGTTTGTAGTTTGTCCGCAAACCTGCTTGGTCGCGATAATTGGCTTGTCCCGACATGTTGTGTGTGTACATGACAGTCTGGCTCTAGCAATGAGCGGGTCGTTATGGTAACGATATAAGTATAATATAGTAAGTACTATATGTAGTCATTATAGTAACAATATAAGTATAATATAGTAATGAAGAGAAGAATAGTTGGGGTGGTCAGTCAAAAAGGAAGGCAAAAATAAATGATAATATTTATTTTTACATATGCCGACGTTTCGACCTGAAGTTCAGGCCTTCATCAGGGCTAAGAAAATAACCAGATAACAAGGTATGAGAAACATACGTAGTGATGGTAAAAAAAAAATAAATAAATAAAATAAATTAAAAAAATAAAATAAATAAATATAAAGTAAAATGATATTGTTAGAATAATGCCTAAGAGCTAAGAGATAAATAATAATAACCGTCACAAAGTGTAGAATGATGAAGTAGGCATAATCAAAAAGGGTGACATAAGTGTTACAATGGGAATCTTTTATTTTTTAAATTTATTTTATTTGTTTATTTTTTTTTTACCATCACTACTTATGTTTCTCATACCTTGTTATCTGGTTATTTTCTTAGCCCTGATGAAGGCCTGAACTTCAGGTCGAAACGTCGGCATATGTAAAAATAAATATTATCATTTATTTTTGCCTTCCTTTTTGACTGACCATCCCAACTATTCTTCTCTTTATTATCCACGACAGTCAACCAATTACCAATTATAATATAGTAACTATATGTAGTCATTAAAATTATGATCATTGTCGTCTCCATTCACTATATATGAGCACTTAATTATTTTTAACGAAGTGCAACATTTAGACTGGCCGAGCTTCATTAACTTAAATTATCATTAATTATAATTTTAGTTTATTATTTTCAATAATTTGTGTGAACGCACCAGTTACAGGGGACCCTGTGATGTACAATATTTTTTCGTTTTCGCCTCATTAACACGGCGTCGCGTTAAGATACATTTTTGAATTGAAGCTTATTACATATAGCATAAAATTTTGAACAATTTTCTCGCATACAGTATGAAAACCCAATGTTTAGTTTCTGAGATATTTCAAACCATATGTAAACATTTTAATTAGGCGAATATAACCGAATTAATCCGAATGTTAAAATCTGACGAATTAATCTAATTCACTCTCCACAAAAAGTACAAAACAAAAAAAAGAATATTTCTCTTCAAAAATAATGTAGTTATTTCGAAGTAAGATAAATATTAATTCTCCATATTTATCTTTTGTCCTAATAAAAATTAATTTTATTTATTTTTATTTTTTGTCTTCAATTTTTCATCCGCACCTGTCATGGTAGTGACAATTAGCAGATTTGTTGTCAGGAAGAAAATGGCATGATAGGCATGACGAAGAATGGAACCCAGCAGCACCTCTTCCCTGGTCTGTTTACATCCTAAAATCAGGAAAGGAGATCTCTCATCCAGCTCCTTTTCAGTCGCCTCCTGATGAGCATTTCAGCCGTGGCCATGTCGTTGATAAGTCCATTGTGATGTCCGTGTAGTTTAGAATGAAATCGGGAGTAGAGAGTACGTATGTGCTGGTCAATGGTTGGTTGTCTTAGGTCGGTATGTAAAGTCTTATTGTTGACGTACCAGGGAGCTGCAGTTATTAGTCTTAAAATTTTTGATTGAAAGGATTGTAGTTTTTGTAAGTGAGTCTTTTTTGCTGAACCGTAAATCTGTGAGGCGTATGTCCAAATGGGTTTGAGCAGGTAAGTGTATGTATTTAGTTTTTGTCTAATTTTCAATTTTGATTTAGAAAACAGGGAGTATAGTATTTTCAGTCGCTTGTTCAAAGTCTTTCTTTTCATTTTCATCTGTTAGTAGAATTTAAATGTTAATGTAATATATATTATAAGGAAAGGAATTAGAGGCACTTAATTATTTGTTATAATTAAATAAATCTTTGAAATACGCAGTCGTAAAAGGAATTAAGTTTATTTCATACACACTCTTTTGGTTTATTATTTTCAATAATAATAAACCATTGTGATCGACAAAAAAATTCAAAAACTTAACCCTCTCTCAAAATTTGGTTTCATGTTTCAGAGTAGGTAGAATTCGAAAAACGAATACAAATTTTTTGTCCGTCCGCTACCCGCGCATTTTCTCCGAAACTACTGGACCGATATTTTTTTTCAAATTTGGATATAAAATCAAAGGTCACCCGAGGATGATCATCCTTCATCGACATTACTATCCGGCTTTTACTTTCAAAATGGCGGCCGAAAAACCTGCGTTGCTATAGACTGTAGCGCCTAAACGAATGTATCGATTTCAATGAAACTTCCCTAAAGTCATCTTCTCGACGCCCTTTAAATTTATCTATATAACATACTTCAACGAAAAGGAGCTAGAAAAAAAGTTACGAGGGATGGTGAATTTAAATTCCGAATAACTCAAACAGTATGTACTTTTTTGTTGATATTGTATATTGTTTTTTTTAAAGTTTACAGAATTTCCTAAAAAACAAAAAAAAAATCGGACAATTAGGAGCAAAGATATATTTTTTACTTTTTTTTTAATATGTTATGCTGTTGATGTTATATCCCTTGTTTTGGTTTTTAAATCTTGAATGTGTTACTGAAGTTATGCTATTTTTTTTAGCATATTACTAATGACTAAAAAAAAAGTTTAGTATAATTATTGGAATCACCTTTTATTTATTACTTTCCTACCTATACTAGGTAATGAAAGTATTGCAATCGGGTCAAATTTCCGATATGCGGTTTTCGACGGATCTATACGTTTCACAGCCCCCTGAGTCCGAAAAACACATTTTTAGCCATTGGTCTGTTTGTCTGTCTGTGCCAAGATTTTCTTGGGAACTACTGAACCGATTTTGTTGCTTCTTTTTTTTTATTTTGTAGGGTTTTGACTACTGATGCCTGTGGCACAAATTGGAGGTTCCATGCGCAATAAATTCTAAACATGTTTCTCTATAGCACAAAACGGCTCTAACGATTTTCATGTAACTTTCCTATAATACTCTAATAATAGTCTTTTCAATTTTCGTACATAGACTAAATTCCCGAACAAATTCAGAAAAAAAAGTTATAAAGAAAAGAAAAATGTTATGGGGCCTAACTCCCTAAGTATATATTATACGGTAAAATTTATAATAAAACTTTTGAAAGGTAATTAAATTATCAATAAGAAAAAAAAAATCATCGGAATCAAACCAGTATAAGCGATGATATAGCTTATTCTATTTTTTACACATTTTTGAACTTATTACTTTCCTACCTATACTAAATAAATAAATCTTATGTTAGATCAATTTTCAGGAAAATTTATCTAGTTCTATTCTTTTTTGTTTCTTGATGGACATATGGAGAGATATAAAAACTTTTCTGAAATAGGTAGGAAAGTCGTGTGAGTGGACACACCAGATATTTTATATTTGTAACTAGGAAGGTAATGTTACTTCAAATATATAATTGTTCGGAAATAATAAACCATTGTGGAATAATTTGAAGCCTGTTTTTTATTAATTTTATTATTTAATTTTGTTGCACAATCAGCAATATCGTTCAAATGATTTTGAACAGTGAAGGGAGCTCGAAGAATATTTTTGTCCGGCCATGGTTCGCTGTATCAGCAAAAGTATCGAGGATAGTGTAATAGTGTTGCGGTAGGTCTGAAATATATAAATATTAAATAATATTAGCCATAAGACATTATCCTAAAACACAGCTGCTTTAATGAACATAATTTCAAAAAGTTTTTTTTCTATTTTCACTGGCTGTCTGTTATGTCTGTCCGCTTAATATGAGAGCAATGTTTGAAAGTATTGAGGGAGTAAATGATTAGGTTAGAAAGCAATCCTTAATGCTCAACTTAATCCAAATATTGACTAATGGATCGATTATTCAATAATAAGAGGCTTAGCGAACTCGAAGGTTCGATGCCGACACCACCAATCGCTTATTACACACCTTTCTGTAATATAAATATTTTTTGAAGCCTCTGCTAATAATGAATACAAACATCAGCTGCTATAATTTGAAATTTTGGTAATTATCAAGCAAATTCAGTCAAGAAAGTGCCAAAAAAGTACCAAAGTACCAAAAAAGAGCAAGAAAAAATTCCTACCTGCATCAAAATAAATTTATACATGTACATAATATAATTTACTCCTTTCCGTCATGGAAAACTGAAGGTAAAGTATAGATACAAAAAAAACTGAAAAACATATATTGAAGAGAAATTCAAACTAGTTGCATAGCTACTTCTAGCCATTAGCCCAGCCATATAGTCAATTTTTCCTACATCATTAATTGATTTTGTAATAATAAAAGACTTAGCGAACCCGAAGGTTCGATGCCGACACCACCAATCGCTTGTTACACACCTCCCTCCACCGTTCGCCGTCCAAACCCAGTCCCTTCAGATCGGCTTTAATGCAATCTTCCCACCTTCGCTTCGGTCTAGCCCTCGGACGTTTACTATTCGGCACAGCAAATATTAAACTTTTTACGAACTCAGCCCAACAATTTTACAAGCCCATTTGATTCGCCGCGATGTAATCACCTCAATTATATTAACTGGATACAGTTCATGCAATTCAGCGTTGTGTAACCGTCTGAACTCTCCGCTCCTTTTTCGGTCCGAATATTCTAAGCAAAACTTTATTTTCATAAACATTAAGACGTTGCTCATCCCTTGATGTAAGCTGCCACGTTTCGCATCCATAAATGAATAGGTAGGCAAAATAATGGTCTTATAGATTTTAATTTTTAAGTTCCCAGACAAGAGCTAAGCAATTTTGTCACAGAAAAATAACAAGAATTTCCCGCCTTCAGCCTAATCTTAATCTCCTCTTCAATTTCGTTTTTTTTTTACCTAATTATCGTAGACCCTAGATACATAAACTTTTCTACGTGTTGTAATATATTACCGTCTATATCTATATTACCAGAATTATTCCCATTTTTGCGGACGAATCGATTATAATAATCGATATTATTGTTAAAACATTTAACGAAGTTTTTTAAACTGAATTCATGAGTTAAAATAGATTTAAATATATCGAATTGGAACGAGGGAGAAGATTTTTTTTTCAAATAGTTATTCTATTTTATTTATTTTTTTGGACTTCAAGGTTTTAACAAAAGTTGTTTGAATTGCAAATAGTTTAGAAAAATAAGGAAGATTGCTGATTGCTTAAATATCGTAGTGCAGCAATAAGTGTATAAAACATATAAGTGTATATGTGCAGCAAACGGGACATTTCGTATTTCTTACAATAGGCCCTCCTGAAGTCTTATATCTTGCTTTGAAGACTAATATTTCACGGGGCTGAGGAAAGACAATGAAAAAAATGCAGTGGAGGGAGGCGGAGAAATATATCTTGGCAACCATTGTCTTTCTAAAAATCTTCATGAAACATCCATCCTACAACAAAAAAATGTGTACTCATTCTTACATTTCATGTTTATTTACTTATTTCCTTGTTATAATAATTTATTAAGATTTTATTCGATTTTACTCAATTATAGCGATTGTTTATTTATATATTGGGTTGGCAAATAAGTCCATTCGGTTTTCTGTTTATTTTTATGTCACTATGATACACTTCTTATCTGATGAATTAATCCCTGAGGTCGACTGTTTATCCTGTTTGTAATATGTCAACAACTATATTTATTAACTCTTGTTGAAATTAGCTTAGTATTGTGTTTCCTATTGCACTGTGAATATGGAAGAAAACATCATCCATTATCGGTTTATTTTTTTTTATATTATTTTTAAAAAAAGTAAGCGTACTACAGAAGCTCATAGAAAAATTTGCAGTGTTTATGGGGATGATGCCTTAACCGAACGCACCTGTCAAAATTGGTTTGCCAAATTTCATTCAGGAAATTTTGACATACAATGATGCTCAACGGTCTGGTCGTCCACATGGAATTGAAACGAGCAATGTTAAAGCCATTGTTGATTAAAATCCCACCCAATCAGTGCGAGAGATCACAACAATGTTATATCTTCAATACGACTTTAACATTTTGCCACAGACCATTTTGCGGGACTTTGTTATTTGGACTCAGGAGGTGCGAAAAAATGTATTTCCGTTTAAAACTCAGATTTTAAAATTTTCACGATCGCAGTATCGTCCCTTACTATATATTTCATATATAGCTAAGTTAAGTAAAAAATACATTTAAGTCAGTTAAGTGTATAAGTATTTGAAATTCCGATAAGGAATAATTAATAATAATAATTTGAAATAAAGATAAGAAAATTTCCTATAAGCAAAAAAAAAAAAATAAATCATTCTTTCTACTTGGTACAGACATATGGCCTATTGATTTTTTTTACATAGAATAGAATAGAAAAATAATTTTATTCTGGGACGAAGTCCCTTCAGAATAACAAAAAAGTACAGAAATTAAAATTTTACATCTGGCCAGATAAAAACAAACATAACAAATTAAGATAATGATAGGTCATTAAAGAAAAGAAAAGAAAAAAATATTGGTTATACATACTATATACAAAATAAAATAAAAAAATCTATATAAAAAACTCTTGAAACCATACTAAGATACTTAAAACTATGTACGATGTTAAAATATAAATAAACCCTTTTAGAAAAAATAAAAAATACAGAAAAAATAAATGTATATTCTTCTTAACAGTAAAATCTGTTTCTGTTGAAAAAGAAAAAAAAAAAAAAGAGAAAAAGAAAGTCGAATCTATAATAAGTATTCAGGTCATGAGCTATATGTGAATATGGTCTTATAGATAATATGTAATTTTACATAAAAGATTAGCTGGTGCCTGACTGTTTTTGGGACAGGAATTGGAATAGGAGGGTTTTGAATGTAGATAAGGATGAAGAATGTCGAATTTTGATAGGAAGGGAATTCCAGAAACTAACAGAACGTGCAATAAAGGAGTTTTGGAACGAGGCAGATCTGTGAGAAGGAATGTAAAGGTCGGAAGGTCGAGATCTTGTGGAGAGGGAGTGGACTGAGGACTTGAATTGGAGAAGGTTGTAGGCGTAGGAAGGACGATGATTGTTGATGATATGATAGAGGAATGTACCTAGGAAATATTGTATTCGAATGGAGGGGAAGAGCCACTCTAACTCTGTGTAGTGGTGAGAGACATGGTAGTATCTCGGGGCACCAATTACAAATCTCACGCAACTGTTCATTATTCTTTTCAGTCTGTCTAAACATATGTTGTAATGCAAAGATGATTAACTTAATTTTGGAAAAACTTTATAGTCCGTGTTACATACCCGTTATTATTAAATTATTAACATCCGTCTGATACTTCGTAAATAGCTTCATCTAATCGTAACCTACAAATATTTCACTTACGAAAATTCTCGGAATTGGGTCATTTTCATTCAGGATATCAGTAAAATTTGTCTATTTATTAATACCCATTTGCTTTCAACTCAACTCGTAAGATGATATAATTACAAAGTCGAAAAAATAGGTGGCCCACAAAAATATTGGTCCGAGGTTATTTATATATAAATGTCAAAAGTACTAGGTTATATAGGACAAAGGAGCCAAGATTGTTAAAGGATATCTTTTTTTTTTCTATTTTGTGCTCAAATTATCTTATGATTCAAGTGGAAATCAAATGGATATTCATGAGTTTTTAGTACCCAATTAAATAGACAAAGTTTTGCGGACCTTCAGATTGAAAATGCCGCGATTTTGAGAAGTTTTATTAATAAAATATTTGTAGGTTACGATGAGATAAAGCTATTTACGAAGTTTCAGGCGAATGTTATAATTTGATAAAATAGGTCTGTACCACGGGCTATTACATCTACGGAGGCATCCTACATTGTCAGTTGAACAATAATTTAATTTTCTATATTTTTAAGTGAAAAGAAAGTAAGCATAAAATAAAATGTTTGTTTGATTTTCTCTATAATCAGTAGAGAAAATTATATGATACGCCACAGTTATGTGATTCATAACTTTTTTGAAATAATAAACCTATGTTTAGAAATTTGTAGTGTTTTTTACACTACAATGTTATAGTAGAAGGTATTTTCCAGGAGCAATGTAAAACAAAACATTCCAACACTTGATTCAGTATTCGATTGAAATCCGATCAACTGAAACGTTAGTTGTGGCCTGGAACAAAATCAACGATCCTCCCTTTGAGTTTCCGTTTTATATTTATATTTTAACTAGTATTGATGGAATGTTATATGATTCTGTTTAAGAATATATTTATTAATCTTAAAATTACCTATTTACCTAGTTCTACCATAAATACTGTTACAAAAGTTGAACTTCGTTTAAATCCTTGGGTATTATTTAGATAATCCTTACCTCTATCAGGTTATTTTCTTTACATTTCAAGATAATAATCACAATTAGTTTGAATTTTTCTTTCGTCTCAGTTAACTTGGAGTGTGGTGATAAAGAAAACCGAATAGCTGTGATCGCCTTACACAAAGTTGGAAAATGTAGGTCAGATTTTCAACATTTTGAAAACTTTGGTTATCAGCCGTATGTTCGTGTACCGCTCTGTAAATAGATATAATGAGACTCTATCTGTATGTGATCGACCCCGCACTGTGAAAATAGCAAACGCAGTGAGAGCAGTGGCTGCGCGAATCAGAAGAAATATCATTCGAAAACAACAAATTCTGTCTTGCTAAATGGGAATCAATGTTTCACATAATAAAAATTGCCCTTAGGATGGGTGAATTTCGAAGAATGACGAAGGCTAACCACTTCCCTAAAAAAATTATAGTGGATAGATACAAAGTTCTCCTTGGGCATTAGACCAATGGTATTCATCGAAATATTATGTTTAGTGATGAAATAACCTTATTTTACAATTGAAGAAAAATTGAATCGCTAAAATGACCGTGTATACGCACACAGCTCTAAAGAAGCTGAGGAAGTCATTGGAAGAATGGAAAGAGATCATCACACTTCCTCAGCGATGGTTTGGTGGAGAGTTTGCTTTGATGGCACCACAAAGGTCCATTTTTTAAAAAAAGAGTTAAAACAGCCACTAAAAACTTTCAGGACGATATTTTGGAACCTGTTTTCAAGCCTGGAAGTCATTGTTTTTCCAGTAGGATTCCGCTCCAGCTCAAAAGGCCAAGTCAAGTCAGCAGTGGCTGGAAAAGAACATTCCATCAGGAAGCCTTGATCTTAACCCACTAGGTTATCTGCTTTGGTCCGAACTGGAGAGGATGGAATGCCGCAGAGCACAACCTAACTTGGAAAGCCTCAAACAATCTCTGGTCCGAGCAGTTGAGCGCTTTCCTCAATGATATACATTTTATTTTCTAATTACGTTTGTGAAAAAAATAATTTCGCTTTATTATTATCAATAATCAACCATTGTGATCGACCAAAAAATTCAAAAACTTTACCCCCTCTCAAAAAGTTTCACGTTTCAGAGTAGATAGAATTCCAAAAACGAATAAAAAATGTTTTTATCCGCCGTCAGCGCATTTTCTCCGAAACTACAGGACCTATTTTTTCAAATTTTGATATAAAATCGGGGGACACCCAAGGATGATCCTCCTTCATCGACATTACTATCCGGCAAAATGATGGCCGAAAAACTTGCGTTGCTAAACGAATGTACCGATTTCAATGAAACTTCACTAAAGTCATATTCTCGATGCCCTTTAAATTTATCCATATGTTTTTTAAAAGTTTACGAAATTTCCAAAAAAAAAAAAAAATCGTTAAAATCGGACAACTGGAAACAAAGATATGGTCTCCGGTTTTTTTAATATGTTCTACTCCACATGTTATATCCTTGATTTGGTTTTTAAATTTTGAATGTGTTACTGAACTAATGATATTTTTTTTAGCATATTACTAATGATTAAAGAAAAACAATTTAGTCCAATAATTGGAATCACCTTTTGTTTATTTTTCTTTGTAACTCGGAAGGTAATGTTACTTTAGATGTATAATTGTTTGGAAATAATAAACCATTGTGAAATAATTTGCAGCGCTTTTCTGTTGAATCTGTATATACTTTCTTGTAACAGTATTTATGACAGGACTGGGTATTATGTTTTAAAGTAATATATTCCTTTTATCAAATCCCTAATGTTTAGAAAGAAGACCAACAAAATAAATTAAAAGGTAAAAGTGAGAGATGTGGAGAACTGAGCTCTCTATATATAGCCTAGGTGGATATAAAGGAACGAACCCAATTGTCTCGAGAGCAGCAATCCATTGATGAATTGGAAAACTATCCACGAAGGCAGGCCACCAATTAGCCCGATACCTTCCTTATGGATCAATCCAATTCATCTATCTTCCAGCTGTCCGATCCATCTTTTATATCAGAACTTTCAATAATAACTTAATAAAAAAATATTTTAATTTTAAAAAATAACCAACTACAGAAATTCGGAAATTTTATACACTCTGAGGGAATATGTACGCATTCAGTTTTAACTTTCATGATTACTACTACTCAGTTAGATTCCGTACATGTTTTAAAACAATTTTAGTTCAAAATTCTAAAAAAAACATTGTTTATTAAAGTTTAAATATATCGATTATTAATTGATTTAAAATGATATTAGATCATATATTATGAAAATGAATTGAATATTTTGAAAACTAAAAAATATGTTAATGCAAAAAAAAAAATTACGGAAATTCGAAAATTTTATCCATCCTGAGGGAATATGGCTTTCCCTCAAGGGTGAATAAAATTTTCCGATTTCTATATTAACGGTTGTTTCTTACTTTGCTACCTATACACTAGGTAAGGAAAGTATTGCGATCGGGACAAATTTCCGATATGCGGTTTTCGACAGATCTAAACGTTTCAGAGAACCCGAGTCAAAAAAACACATTTTTAGCCATTGGTCTGTCGGTTTTCCCGGGAACTACTGAACCGATTTTGCTTCGTTTTTTATTTTGACAACTGATCCCTGTGACAGAAAAATCCCTACAAAATTATGAAAAAATCGTTCATTTTGGAAAACTATTAACGAAGTTACATCTTTCCAATTTCCAATGTAAGATTACGGGTTCATATCCTGGTGACAGAAAGGAATGAACGAGAGAAAAAAGATGACTAAGTGAAAGCAAGAAAATCTGTTGCCTTCCTCACACAAGCTTCACTATTTCCTCTACTTTTAACAGAAATTATTGTTCGACAATACGAAGTATGGCAAACATTTTTTGATCAGCAATATTAGTGGGTATTGGAATTTTTGCACTGATCTACCTTAAACCGGTTTACCTTGCTTTAATTTATCAAATAAATCCTACTCAAATCTTTTGTTTAATCAATTTTCGGGAAAATAAATGTGGTTCGATTTTTTTTTTCTTCATGAATCTATGTAAAGATATAACAACTTTTCTGAAATAGTTAGAAAAGTCGTGTGAGTGGACACACCAGATTTTTTTTTTTAATATTAACAATTCATATTCATAAAGCAGACCCTACACGGTAATTCATGAATGAAGGTCACAAGAAGTTCCAAGATTGCCCGCTATCGCTTTGATCATGAAGACCCTTACACGTTCAATCATTACTATTCATAACTTATGTGAAGTTTCCACTTTTTTTTCTCTTCAATTTATTGCCTACTTGACTATTTAAAGAAAAAATAATTGAAAATGGTTAATAATAATATAGATTAGGGATATAAACAACTATTTACTTTTATGAAATTATTTACTTAATAACGAGACTTAGGTAAACTAACCTATCTAGTAGTAAGGTTAGTCTCATAAAAAATCGTTTTGACAAAAGTTAGTAAAATATAAGTCTACTACTCACAAAAATTAAGGGAAGGTATTGCGAAAATAATAAATTTGTTGAGGAAAATGGGAAAATAACTGATAAATATATACAACGATAAAGTTTTTTTTTTTTCCTAAAGTAAATTGTGAAGTTTCCTCATTTTTTTTTTAAATTTGTTGCCACTTGACTATTTAAAAGAAATAGTTGAAGATGATTTAAAATTATAAACAGGGGATATGAAAAATTATTTAACTATTTACATATAATGAAAATCATAAATTTATAATGGTCGTGAGGCCTAGGTAACCTAACCTATCCAGCAGTATGGTTAGCCCCCCCCCACTACTTTTACCTCAGTCCCCCCTCCACTTCTCGTGAATGAACCTTTGGTTTCCGGATGTTCTGAAATCCGCAGCGCACCACCATCAGTACTTCATTCACTACCTTACACGATGATTCGGAACGTCATTAGTGCAATTCTGATTGACCGTGTAGGGTCCCCTTAACATATGATCTCATGATACTATTTCAAATCAATTAATAATGGAGACTATGTTACATAAACTACGACATAAACTATGTTAAACATTTTTTTTAGTATTTTGAGCTCAAATCGTTCGAAAACGTTCACGAGATCTGAGTAATTATAACCATGAAAGTTAAAAAGTTGTTTAACCTTTAGCCGATTGATCAAATACACTTTACACTGTAACATTGAAGGGATTTCACGCAATAATAGAGCTATTAGACTAAAAATCGATCCAGGACACATTGCTCTCGTATCATTTCTATTATAATTGTTCTAGCATTTTAATAGTTGCAGATAAGATAGTAAAGTAGTATATATTCATAAAGAAAATTTAATATTAAACAACTTTCTTCGTCGTGGCTTTATCGTAAAATGAAAAGATATAGAATTGGCGAGTCAAATAATGATAAAAATGCAAACAATTTTTTTTCTCGATATTAGTGAATTACAAGGACGGAAACTATAGATTATATCGAAAAAATTAATATGATCATTTCTATTACAAATTTTGTCAGCTTTAATTTCGAATATGACATTATTATAGATAGAACGCATAGTTTCACTAATATAAGCGAAGAACTGAAAAAAGTAAATTTTGTGAATCGTGAATTCAATTTTTGGACTTGAAATCCACGGATATAGGGTAACTGACTATTATTTCATGTCTTAAGACTGTAAATAGAAAGAATTGGTAGCTTTATATATTTATAAGGCCTCTATATATATACGTTCACAACTTATGTAAGATGACCATTGCCGCCATTTTGTATTCCAGCGGCTATATGCTGGCAGACATGCATTTTTGTCATAAGACCTGTGGATGTGGTCAATTTATAAAGACAATTCTTAGTATGAAATATGACAACTTTTTTGCCCCGGGCTCCCGGATTATAAGTCTCTTCTGTCTGCTCAACTTTTTTACGATGGTGTACTTAGAATTTAATTATATTGAACAGTTTCTGACAAACTCCTTATTATTAAATAAAAACGCAACAATCTTAACGAAAACACAAAATTTGTCCAAACCCCTATTCCTTTCGGAATCGATCCATACATCAATTGAGCTTTTTTGTTGAAAATGTCTAGAATCAACTCCCTCCATTCTTCTCACAGTTTAGCCATTAATGTTTGAGACACTGTGTATATTAAGAAGAAATCTTTCGGACTTTAATTTAATTTATTAAAATATATTCGGGCCCGCTGGTGGCTTGGCTTAACCCTCATTGAAATATTCTAATAAGTGCCGAATGATGAATGTATTTAGCTTCCTCTGAAGTACCATTTTTGTGTTTATTTAAGCTTTAGGAATGAATTTTTTTTATATCTATTTAAGTGGGTGATAAATATTCAGGAGGCAGCCATTATAAAGTTTTTTATTGGTTCCGACGTTTCAATACAAATATGTAGGTCATCATCAGGACGTGTTTCGAGCACTGAAGGTATTCAAGTACTCTAATACCTTGTGCCTACTCTAATGTCAGCACTGCGTCCTGAATATTTATCACCCATTTTATGTGGAACAGTCGATAAACTTCCTTCAACGAATTATTTAAAGGTGTTCTCAAAAATAAAAATGCAACCTCCTTAAGTAACTTCTCCAATAATAAGTTTTTTATTTATTTATGACAGTTTCAACTGTATTAATAAATAAAATACATTTAGTAAATTTCATAACAGAAAATAATAACATGAAATCACTTGTTGAGAAACTACTCACTGGTAGCACTATAAAAAAAAAAAAAAAAGTATTTACAATAGGAGATCTCGAGACCATCTTCTTTTCAGACGCCTCGGAGGGTTATCAGTGATAGAAGAGGAAGAAAGGTTAGAAACGAGAGGGTTGGGATGGTTCTGAAGTTTATTATGGAAGGATAGATATCTGGTTTGGGCAAAATTGGAAACATAAGGAACATTTAGGTCGTTATGAATTATTTTATTAGTGACAAAGTAAGGAGCATTCAGGATTTTCCGAAGGATTTTGGGATGTAAGGATTGGATACGAGAGGAATTCGATGGCTTAGTGGAGCCCCAAAGCTCAACTCCGTAAGTCCAAATAGGCCTTATTATAGTCATGTATATGAGTCTTTTGTAATTAATGGGAAGCTTAGAGCGTTTGTCTAGTAAGTGTTGGAGTAGTCGGAAACGTCGAGCGGTTTCTTGTCGTTTCAGTCTAGTATCAGGGTTCCAAGTTAGACGTTTGTCCAGGGTATAAGTGGAGTATTATTAAAGGATACTTTAGGACAGGAGGTCATAGGTTTATGGCGCCAATAATAAGTGAAATTGAATATTTAAAAGGTAAACTATTTTTTTAAGATTTAATAAGTGCTGTACTAAGCTGTTACTCCCTCATTATATTTTAACTTTGAATACAGTGACGTAAAATGTAAAAAATATAAATAAATAAAAGTAAACAGGATAAAAAACACTTATAAGGTGCTGTACTCCTGGGTTGGGGCGAAGGCGACCCCAAGGAATGAGTAATGTGCAAATATGAGAAGGGTTTCAACCTTCACCTCTCTCCCTTCACTTCAAAGACTTCAACCTACTTTTTTTTATATTAAATAAATCTGGCTTCTAATAAATAATATAATTCACATTATGTAGATATTATGAATATTTATTGGTTCAATTTATTAATTCTTCCAAAACTAAATAGGATCTGCTCCATATATGAACTAGTCAATAAAACCACACTATCAGACTATTAGTTCGAGCGTTAGGTAATCCCCAGATATATTATTACAGTAAGGATCGAAATCGGTTTTGTACCAAATATAAGCTCCTGTCATGCTCAAATACCATGAATGGGGTACCGTTGGATTCAGAATTTCACGGGGGGTTAGCGAATCGTATTCTCCAATTTTGTTTTTCTTTCTAACATAAATAAAATCGATACAAATATTTTGCTAAGCTTCGATACTTGAACGGTGGCAGGTCTGTAGATCGTTAGGGACAAATTGGGATTTGAAGATTTTGATGCGTACAACAAATTCAAAGCAAATCCTTTGGAACTATCGGATCCTGAGTTTTTAAGCCAAAAAACGTACTATTTTCGAGATAACGCAAAGCATAGGTTTCGCATCCACACAACCTTACATTAATTGTAGTACTGTCATTGAATACATGTCTCATTTCGTCGACTTGAGGTCTCTATGATCGAGAGAGGAGGAGTTCATATTATATATCGATAGTGTTTTTGATTGGCAAGCCACATCATTGTTAATTCTTCACCAGATCCCAAGATTGAGCCACCAATTTTGAACGTTTCCTATTCCTTCAGGCGGGCAAAATAGTCCAATCACCCCGAAAATTCAAGCAAAAAAGTTATCAAAGAAAAAATACTTTATTTGCGAATAACTCAAAAATTACACACATTTTTCTTTATGTCCATGATTATGTAAAATATTACTAAACTCCCTAAAAGAAAGAAAAAAACACATCAAAATCGGACAATTATTAGTGAGGATACAGCTTATTGAAATTTGTAAACATGTTGGTTCTCAACATTAATGAAGATTTAAATTAATTTGTATTTCCTTTGTCGATTATATTTATCGAGAAAGTAGCAAATGATTTATTTTATGATACGTTGCATTGTTTATTTTTTTTATTAATTTATTATTTGATCACTGAATAATATGCTGTGCGAATTTTCGCAAGGTTCTTCTAGTTAATTATAATATGAATAAAATGATTTTTTTTTCAAATAATTTATGTTGTTTAAACTGTAGAGTGTAACTGTGTAATATTTATTTTTGTTTTTTAATTATTTAAAATAAATTATTGTCCCCCAAACCAAATACGCTGTCAGAATTTCTAAACTTTTTCATGAATAATAACTTATTGACTGTATAGATAAATATAAATAGGTAAAAGACTAAATTTGCTGTCAACTAAACCCATTTGCAAAGTTACACCGCCAGAACTAAAGTTCACATTAATGTTGAAAATTTTAAAGAGTATATTTACTATGCTCATATATATATATATTGATGAGACTGTATATTTGTACATTAGTTTTAAGAATTGTCTATAGTAATGATGGATAAGTATGCTGTGTCTCTAGCAACCCAATATAATTGAACAGAACCCTTTTATGAAAATAAATTGATTCTCTATTGTTAATTTTATTTCTTTGCCGATGTAAAACAATAAATAGTTTATACACAACTATATATATATATATATATATATATATATATATATATATATATATATATATATATATATATATATTAGATATGTATATATATATATATAGAATAGAATAGAAAAATCATCTTTATTCTGGGACTAGGTCCCTTTAGTATAACAGTATTGTTCATATAAATTAACCATAAATCTGGCCAAAAGACAAATTAAGTATAATAGCTCTTAGGATAAGTTAACAATTGGGTAATAGGGGTTCAGTACTACAATATTGGAGCTCAAACAATAGCATAATAATCACTAAATGAAATAAGAACGCAAAATCAATTTTATAGGCAAAGCATTGTAGTGATGGAATATAAAAATTTAAAAAAAACAAACAATAATAACTGTTAATATGTAAAGAAATAAATTGTAAAAAAAATTATATACATATGTTCCCTAAGATATTTCAGTGTTTACGTGTAACGGTTAGAAGAAGAAAAAAATATAATAAAGTGTATATATATACACATAGCGAGGAGTGTGTTGAAGATAATTAGAAAACAAAATACATTAGAAATTTAGAAATATATATATTTCATATTATTAATCTTGCGTTGTTGATCTTTTCATCTATATCGTGTGATCTAAAGCACACATCATAATTTTTTTTTCTAGTATCTTAGTGAGAAACATCTCGAAAAAATATTCACGACATGAAAAACATTCAAGAACTCACTATAAATAATAATTAATATAAATCTGAAAAACCTAATTGGCATAAATACTCTCTCAATTTACGTAGTTGATAACTCATAATGTTGTTATTGAAGCCCCCTCCCCTTAATTTTTTTTCTTATTATCGATTGTTATTGTATAACGATTATTACAGCTGTTGCAGTGCCAAGAGCAGCGACTGCTCAAACTGCCCTACTTTGGACCGTTGCCAATCTTCTTAAGATTAATTCCTCTAGTACTTGAGGATATATCTGCTATATTCTCCATCTTATTACATTATCCATTATTATGCCATTAACAAAAATGTATTATGTAAAACTATCAAAATTTACCAACGGATCCAGGATTTAATTTTTGGGGCGAGGGGTATCAGCCCGAATATTAAATTTAAATATGATCAGTTATTTGGGAATAAGGCCACTTATTAATTTAAAAATGAGACTTTGAACCATAACTAATAAAAGCCAATATTGGGCCGGAAATAGAGCATGGACAATCTCTCGATGGTTTGGGATGTAAAGAAATATATGATTCTTTAAATATAATGTTTTTCGTAGTTAATTTTTTTAAGATACATCTGCAATTATTATTGTATTATTATTATTAACTCCAATGAAATTTAAGTAGTGGTTGCTGTGATTGTTGTGAGGCTAATATAAAAGCCTTAGGTTGCTGAGGAAGGGATTTAAGGTCACAAAAGACCCAGAAGGAAATGTCTAACCAACGGCTAGGGAAATTATGTATCCCTAAAATAAGATAATAACAATTCCAAACACTACAGTACAATTATTAGTTTCAACTCCCACCAGTTGAGCGATGCTCTCCTTCGTGTACAACTGTGACACGAGAACTGCTCAGTAGCCATATCGCTTCAATGATACGATTCGAATTCCCAAACACGACGGATCGCGGTGTATTCCGATCTCTTCTTCCTTCGATTCTCCTCCTGCTACAACACGACATCTGGTCGAGTAAAAGTAACCTCGAGAGATAGATTCGGGAAGAAGACAAGAAGATCCGGGGAAAAGGAGAAAAGTGCCGGAGCGAAGAGTTCGGAGGAAGTTGAGGACTTGAAGTTCGCCGATGGCCGTGGACTCTTCCCGAGATGAGCAAACACCGAAGAGCTGGATTCGAACCCTTTCAACCATCCTGAGAGATCGAGGACGGCTCGCCGCTCACGAGGGAATGATCTGAACTTCAGAGGATGGCCTGCCAGGTCCTCCAGAGAGCGAATCGTTCAGTCCACAGAGAAGAATCTTCGGCCATCCAGTGAATCGAAGGAATTGGCTTTTCAGTGACTTCTATGAACAGAAAAAAATAAATAAAAAAAATAATTATTTAATCAACTTCCAATAATTTTTTATTTGAAAATAATAATAGTTTTGTGAAAAGATGATTACACGAGGTATGTTTTAGATGGACAAATCTAAGCAACATTTATCTATTTAAGTAAAAAATGTTTATCTAAGTAAAAAGCCTTGGTGATTTTTAAATTATAATAAAATATCATTATTAAATAAATAACAGATAAGTTTAAATAATGTAGAATGCTTAATATCTGAATTTTTAAATATTAATATATTTTTTAATTATAGTCTCTTACTTGACTCAAGCAATGTAGCTCAGCTGTTTTGTACACCAACCCAAATCGTACATAGTTGTGTCTTCTTCAGAGAAATTTCATTTAAGATTGCGTTGAGCCTGCAGAAAGTACTTCTGTCGTAGATTTAGTTTTCGGTCCTGTAAAGTAAAAAATAATAATAAGACATTACAATACTACTAAAAGCAATATTATTAATATGAGCAAACATAATAATGGGAAGAAATAAGGAATAGTTAATAGAGAATAAAGTATAAATAATAGAAAGGAAATAATAATCAAAGTTGTGACGAATATTGAAAATATTAAAAAAAGAAGATATTTAAACAAAATTCAATTTTTAATAAAGATTTAGTAATATATATATATATATATATATAGTTTTATAAAATCTTTATTAAAATTAAGTTTTGTTTAAATATCTTCTTTTCATTATATCTTGAATATTCATATTATTTTTTTCATTTTATTTTTTTAATAACAAATGAAATATTTAATAAAAACGAAATTGAAGAAGAGATTAAGGTTAGATTGAAGGCGGGGAATGCTTGTTATTTTTCTGTGACAAAACTACTTAGTTCGCGCCTCTTGTCCCGAAACTTAAAAATTAGAATCTATAAAACAATTATCTTGCCTACAGTTCTTTATGGATGCGAAACTTGGCCGCTTACATTAAGGGATGAGCAGCGTCTTAAGGTTTTTGAAAATAAAGTATTGCGTAGAATATTCGGACAGAAGAAGAATGAGTTAACCGGAGAGTTCAGACGGTTACACAACGCCGAATTGCGTGAGCTGTATCCGGGTAATATAATTGAGGTAATTTCATCGCGGCGAATCAAATGGGCTTGTAAAGTTGTTGGGCTTAGTAACGAGAGAATTCCTAAAAGGTTAATATTTGCTGTGCCGAATGGTAAGCGTCCGAGGGGTAGACCGAAGCGAAGGTGGGAAGATTGCATTAAAGCCGATCTGAAGGGACTGGGTTTGGACGGCGAACGGTGGAGGGAGGTGTGTAACAAGCGATTGGTGGTGTCGGCATCGAACCTTCGGGTTCGCTAAGCCTTATTATTATTTATTATTTATTATTATTATTTTTTTAATAATTTAGGAAATCGAGGCTTTATTTTGAATGTTACCTTTCCAAATTGTGTTTAAATATCTTATTTTTATTATATCTTCAATATTCATCACAACTATGATTATTATTTCCTTTCTATTATTTATACATTATACTCTATTATCTATTCATTATTTCTTATATATATATATATATATATATTTTTTTTTTTTACATCATTATTTATAATTGTAAGTCTTGTATATATTGCATATTGTAATGTTGCATATTGTTGATCACAGTGCATCATATTTTGAAAATATTAACATTTATTTAGTACCTTTTATTTAAAACTTACGACATTCTAAGATAAACATTGAACTTTATTCGTTTTAAATATAAATGGAATTAACAAAAAAGTAATGAAAATTGTAAACTACATCGACACAAACTAAATCAACATCTTATTTCTATATTGCATAAAAGATTATTCTGTTAATTCCTTAGATAAAATAACAAAAAAAAAAATTCTTTTGTATAAACATTAAAACTCTGTTACAACGAAAGTTATAATTATTAGGAACTTTATAAGTAAACAGCTGAGAATAGACAATGGCGCAAGTTGCCTGGCCACGTGGGGCTCAGAATTCAAATATTTAAATTTGCAATCTATACAGGACATGGTTATTAATTATTTGATTATTTATTTTCTAACACTTCTATTATATTTTCAAACACAAAAATATCAATTTATTAAACAGGCAGCGTTGCTTATTTTTAAACTTACTTATATTATTTGCGTAACTCATTAATAATATAAATCGGTTTGTTTGAGAACTTTAACGAATATATGAATGCTAATAAACTGTTATTATAGACTGGGTCGAAGTGTAAATGTTGGGTAAAATGTTAAAAGTAATACGTACATGAAAAAATGAAGACATTTATTTATTATATTTATGACTCTAAGAGATAATATTACATATTATTTCTAAAAGGTGTTTTTTTTTTATCGTTACGCCATAACTTCTTCAATTTTCCATCAAATACAATGATTGATCACTCATTTTGAAGATGTTCTTCTCCTTCACATGCGAAAAATAGTCTTATCCCTCCAAAATTTGTGAGGGAAAAGTTATGAAGGAAAAGAAACTTTATTTGCGAATAACTCAAAAACTATGCATTTTATCTTTTAGATAGTACCCATGGTTATTAAAAAAATTATTAATTTACCTACAAAACAAACGAAAAATCGGACAATTAATAACAAAGATACAGTCCATTAGTTTTGGTATACATTTATCATTTCTTCCTCTTTAAAGATACTATATTTACTATTGTACTATCTTTTTTTCCAGGCTGATATATGCTTTATTATTTCTTAAAGACGTTTTTATTTGTACCTTTTATTTTTTGAAATAACTTATATACTCCTATGATTGTGGTTTTATTTTGTTACCTTTTCAATCAGCGTTTAGAAACAGGCTCTAGCAAAGCAATTTTTAAGCAAATATTTTGGTTTATTATGTTAAATGGAATATTTTAATCGACCCAGGAAAAATAATTCATTTTTCTCTTACATAATACATAGGATCTACCTATTTCTATATTTTTTTTGCAATTCCTTCACTAAAGAAAATTTTCTGAGAAATATTCTCACAGGTCAACTATTTGATAAATATTTGTATTGTACGCTTGTATAAATAATTAGTTTATTAAATAGTCAGAATTAAATATTTTTAAATTTATTTAAGTACCTTGATTTTATATTAAAGTGAATCTTTTATGTTGATAATAATGAAATTTATATATATATTATTTATATAGGATAATATTCTATGCTTGTACATTACATATATACGTTAAGAACAGTTTAATTTAACATACCCTAATAATTATTTTACATTTGTACTGTTCAATTCATTTCTAAATCCCAGCGTAAATTGTCATTATTTTCTAAAATAATTAAAAATCTCTTTTCATTTGTTGATGAAGTCAAACTTTTAATATATCAAACAGCTATAACAATTACTGCTATGTACATCGGTGCAGAAATGAGGTCGAAGTATAATGTTCGAAATTGTGGGGTCTTGTTAAAATTAAAAAAATATGTTTATTGTTAAATATAATAGACTATTAATAAATGTCCTTGCTTGTATTACATAAATTAAGAATCGGTCAATTTAACAAGAATGGGTATTTATTTGATGATTTGAACAGTAACTTATTGCTAAATTGCAGTGTAAATTTTTCTATTAATTTCTTAATTAGTTTAAAAATCACCATTTTAGATTTTGGTAAACTTTTAATGTATCAAAGAGTACAATTCTTTTGTATTGCGTTTATATAGAACTGCGCCTAGGCTGAGGTCGAAGTACAAAGTGTAGGGTACAATGTTCAAAGATGTGGTACAATGTTAGAAACTTATTTATTTTGCAACATTATTACAATTATTAATAATTATTTAGTTGAGGAGTACACATCTTGGATCACAATCACATCGGTCGCACTTGTACATGAAACGCCAAAAACAGTCTTTCGTACAAACCTAAACGCCATGAACAAGTGTGATCGAAGTGATTGTGAACCACACGTAACCTGTGCGTTTCATTTAAATAATTACCCAATTATTATATATTTATGTCCATTCCCAGTACTTAATACATTTAGAATAGGTTAATTTAACATGTAGTTATATTTATTTAATAATTTGAACAATAAATTATTTCTAAATTGTAGAAAAAAATTTTTCTCTCATTTTCTCAGTTGAACTTCAGATATATCGAAAAATACTTCTGAGATATTGTATTTGAAAACTTTAGCAGAGCTATAGTTGAGTTAAAATAAAATAAATGTATTTATTTCCTTACAAACAAAAATATCGTTAAAAACTTACCTCCATGATAGTGCATACATATATTTCTAATTGAGTTATTTAATTGTCAGTAATAATTATTTAAATTTTAAAACGTATCTTATTTTTAAATTTAAGTTATTGAATTACTCAAATAGTATAAAATTCATGGTTCATTTGTAGATGAAGTCATAATACATCAAAAACCCAAATTAAATATAACCTAGTGCAATATAAATATGCATATTATTATTATTATATATTATACTAAAGAATTGATAAACATTTGTGTACATTCTTGGAGATATTAAGAACTGTTTAAACGAAAAGAAAGAATTATTTATTTTGAAAATTTATATTACCTTATTTTTAAAAAGAAACTTCCTTGTTTCTTGCTCAGATAGTTTAAATAGATGATGAACTTATTTTATAATTAATAACTATTTCATGATTTAGAACTGCGTCGACAAAGAGTCCGGAGTGAGAACAAAGAACAATGTTCGACTTGCATAGACATGTCGAGTCCAAAGTTTAAACTATTATTTCTTATGGTTATTTTAATTTAAATTTATATATATTTATAATTTATTGTTTCAAATAAGTCATAGAATAGTTGTTTAATATTTCAGTATATTATATTAGTTTTTATTAATTTCATCCATCAAGGTTAATTTAATAAAAATTTATTAAATTCGTTAGTGCCTTATTTCGTAATAACTGAGGAGCTTTCTCGTTAATTTCTCAACGATTTTGAGATTCTTAAAGTTCCTATTAACAGCAATAGATTTCAGTTATTTCTAAATTATTTTAACAGTTACGAAGTGAACCGGTTCACAGCTGAGAGGAGAATGGCGACGCAGTATGTCCAGTGTTACCATTCGTCATAATTTAAAATATATATTATATATATATAGTATATATTAGCATCATATTTTATATAAAATGTCGTAAATCATAAAGATGCGTAATATTTATATAATAGAATAGATTAAAAAAAATAATTTTATTCTGGGACGAAGTCCCTTTATAATAACAAAAAAGTACAAAATTAAAATATTACATCAGGCCAAATAAAAACAAACATAAAAAGTAAATATTAAGAGAAATAAGTAAAGAAAATATTAGTTAAACATACAATATACAAAATAAAAAAAATTCTATATACATAACTCTTGACACTTATGTACAGTGGTAAAATATAAATATACACTTTTAGAAAAAATAAAAAATACATTACAATCTTCTTAGCAGTAAAATCTGTGTTTCTGTTGAAAAAAAGAAAGTCAAACCTGATAACAATTATTTCAGTTATGAGCTATATGTGAATACATTATTATGAATAATATGTAATTTTACATAAAAGAGTTTTAATAAAGAGTTTTACATAAAGGGTTTTGAATGTAGATAGGGATGAAGAATGCCGAATTTGTGGAATCATAGATCGATTAATAAAAGAATATATGCATATTGATGCTTGTAAAAGTACATTTTTGAACAATATATAAAATACATGAACCAAGTTCTTGAACTCAAGGCATAACTTATCGTTGGAATTGGATCCCTCTCTGTACTGAGCAAAAATATGTCATCGATGAACTCAGCGCTGAGTTTAGGAACTTGTCCATGTAATAAAATTATATAAACACAGAATAAGACTAAACTAACTTTATTTTACATTCAATACACCTGTGAGTAAGGCACTGTATTAATATCTACATGATTCGAGTTTGAGTCTAGCTGTTGCATATAATTATTTCTTCTTTTAAATAAGCTGTGGATCGATTCTGAAGTATTTATTCAAATTAGAGAAATTAAATTATATTAAATATGAGCATATTTATAATCATGTGTCCCTCCCAACAATATTTACTACTTCGACATATTGAGTTAAAAACTCTGGTGCACGCATCACTCAACTTTCACTTACCACTCTACTTTGAACAGAAATTATTTACAGCTTTATCTTAATTATAAAATATTTTTTTAAAAAAACCCAGACACACACGCACAACATTTCGTGAGAGTTGTTCATTAAAACTAATGGATATCTTAAAACATATTTTTCTATTGAAAAATCAGATTGGATTTTTTTCTAATTTGTTTTTACATAACAAATACTTATTTTTCCTACTCTATTAGAAGCACATTATGGTTTTTGTGATTTATGATACATTTTAACTCATTTAATACAATAGTTAATATATTTTTACTGGTTGGTCTCTGCGAATAATTCGCAGAAAATTTTGTTTAATCAAGAAATAGTAAAACAATACAGATCCTATGTATTATGTAAGGAAGGAATTAATATTTTTTTCTTGGTAGATTACTATATTCCATTTAACATAATAGACCAAAATATTTGTACAAGTTGCTTTGCTAGGGCCTATTTTTAAAGGCTGACTGGGAAGATAATAAAGACAAAATAAAGCTTTGATGATGGGATTTTCTAAATTATTAAAAAAAAAAAAAATTTTTTAGCTTATTTATTGAAAAATATTACAATCTGTCTCGAGGACATTTATAATAGTGTTCACAGATAACAATCACACTCTATGTACAATAAATAAAATAAACTTTAACTTTAACTCTCTTACTTGTAGTCCTAACGTTTTAACAGCGACATATGCAGACGACACAACAATTTTAGCAAGACACAAAAATCCAACATACGCCTCACAGACCCTACAACAGTATTTAACAAGATTACATGACTGGTTCAAAATTTGGAAAATCGGACTAAATCAAGACAAATCACACCACATCACATTTACGCTTCGTCATGAAACATGCCCTCCAGTTTTCCTTGACAATACACAGATTCCACAGACAGATACCGTTCACTACCTTGGTCTGACATTTGCCAGAAAAATGGCGTGGGGCCCACATATAATCAAAAAATGAAAAACGTTAAATCAAAGATTGAGAATTCTGATTTCACTTCTTTCGAAAAATTCAAAACTAAAACTTAGACAGAAATTGAACACATACAATTACTTACTAAAACCTATTTGGACTTACGCATCACAGATATTTGGAACTGCTAAAAAGACTCACTTAAACAAACTTCAAATCTTTCAAGCAAAAACATTCAGAACAATTACAAAAGCACCTTGGTACGTTAGCAACATAACCTTACATACTGACCTCCATATGCCGACTGTTAACGAACACATACGTATTCATTACAAACGATTCCATGACAACTTACAAGGACATACTAATACACTTATAAATGACATGGCCACTACGAATATGCCAGGTAACGTCTGTTGGAGACTGAAGAGGAGCTGGATGAGGGACCTCCTAATGTAGATATCAGGCCAGGAGGAGGTGCCGCTGGGCACTGAACCTCCTCATGCCTTTCATGACATTATATTTTGCAATCGATCTCACATTCACTCGTTGTCATTACCATTATGACAGGTGTGAATAAAACATTAAAGCTAAAAAAAAAATATAAAAAAAAAAAAATAAAAAAAAAAAAACTTTAACTCCCTTCGGTGGTACATATACTAAAAAAAATTTAAAAAATAAAATGTAAGAACAAATGCCCTTAAGAAATAATAAAGTTAATACATCAGCCAGAAAAAATGTGTAGTAGACTATTCTACTCATAAATGCAATATCTTTAAAGAGGAAGAAATTATTAAGTATATCAAAACTAATGGATCTTTGCTTGTCCAATTTTAACGATTTTTTTTTTTTTTTGTTTTATAGGTAATTTAGTTATCTCTCTAATTATCATGGGTAGAATCAAGAAAAAAAGGGAGGTGCCTTAGTTCAAATTTGTAGAAAAACGTTTTTATTTTTCGATCGCAATGAAAATTCGTATTCGAGGGTCTTTCGAGCTGCGAAATACAAATTTGAACTCTGTTTCTATTTAAAAAATATTTTAACATACTTTACTACTTCCGTCAATACAAATCGTTTAAATTTTACATATTTTTAATAGATTTTTACGTTTTTTTTTTAGGTAATTTAGTAATCTTTAAAATTATCGTTGGTAAAATCGAGAAAAAAATGAATACTTTTTGAGTTATTCGCAAACAAAGATTCTTTTCTTTCATAACTTTTTTTCCAGAGGTTTGGTGGGAATAGGACTATTTTTCGCATGTGAAGGAGAGGAATATCTTCAAAATGAGTGGTCAATCATTGGATTTGATGAAGAATTGACGAAATTATGGCGTTGTGATGAAAAAACATCTTTTAGAAATAATATATATTAAATATTCAAATTAAGAATAGATAGAATAGTTGTGTGATTATTGAAGCGTAACTAACGGCAACAGTGGAGTTGACATGGCAACGCCGCGGTACTGCCATCCCTTCGTAATAATTAAACAACAATATATTAAAAACCAAAGTTAGAACTCATTATATTTATTTCACTGTTTGAACTGAATATTTAGGTTTCCATAAATAGTTAACAGAATAGAATGAGATACCATCATTATGTGTATTATTTTCAATTATTTTTATATAAATAAATAAATATTTTATAATAAAATACTGGCGATCAAGCCAAAAGTCACAGAGGAAATTTCCACTCTGCATTTAGCGGCACTTAATTTCGCTAACCAACGGTGTAATTTAATTCCTTTTAAATCAGTTAACTTCTTCCAGTTGTACATCTATAATCTTCAATAAGGTATCGGATATTAGTAAATATAAAACTGTTTATTTAGTAATCTTTCTAATAATCATGGGTACAATCCAGAAAAAAATGTATACTTTTTGAGTGATTCGCAAATAAAGTTTCTTTTCTTTCATAACTTTTTTTCCAGAGATTTGGTGGGAATAGGACTATTTTTGGCATGAGAAGGAGAATAATATCTTCAAAATGAGTGGCTAATCATTTGATTTTATGAATAATTGGCGAAGTTATGGCGTACTTACAAAAAACACCTTTTAGAAATTAATATATAAGATTATTTTGCACAAAAAAAGATTGATATAAAGTAACCTGAAAACCAGGAAAAAAATAAATAAAAAATTTCTTGTGAAATTATATTTTTTTTAAAAAATGTAGTATATAAAAATTGTTATGTAGTATCGCCAAAAAAAATTTGTTTGAAATCGATGACCCACCGACTGTATCCTGAAATTGTCCGTCTGGATGCACTAACCATCCACCAGCATATATATATATAAGTAGTAATGTATGTATAAATATATTCGAAGAGGTGTAAAAAAATTAAAATATATATTTTACAGTATTTTATATATATTTATAAGTATTTTCGTATTCAGAATAAATAATTATCACCTTTTAGTAATAATATATAGGATTATTTTCCACGAAAAAAAGAAGATTGATATAAAGTAACCTGAAAATCCGGACAAAAATTAATAACAAATTTTATGTGAAATTATATTTTTTAAAAATGTAGTATATACAAATTTTTATGTAGTATCGCCAAAAAAAAATTGTTTGAAATCGATGACCCACCGACTGTCTCCTCAAATTGTCCGTCTGGATGCACTAACCATCCACCAGCATATATATATAAGTAGTTATGTATGTACATTATTTTTTAATTCTTTATTTTTTTCGGAAAAGTGTATACTGGTCTATAAGAGCAAATAGCTTTAAGTGTTTTGTCATAGTATTAATGGTTTTGTATATAATTTAGTTTGTTTTGTATATAGAATTTTTACCTTATATTTTTTTTACATTATTTCTTTTTTTTCGATTGATTTTATTTTGGCCAGATGTAATATTTTAATTTTTTTCTATTTTGTTATTCTCAAGGGACTGTGTCCCAGAATAAAGTTATTTTTCTATTTTTCTATTTTCTACATTACATCATTCTCTTAATACATATAGAGTTATTTCTAGAGTCATCAAAATTATTAAAAAAATATTGTAAAAAGACATTAGAACAAAATATATGTAATGTGCTAATAAATATATTCGAAAAAGAGTACTAACAAATAAATTTATATATATATATATATTGCAGTATTTTATATATATGTGTAAGTATTTTTATATTCAGAATAAATAATTATGTGCTACAACTGGACTAGAACTCGTTTTCATTACATCGTAGCACAGGACCTGAATTAAAAAAAAAAAAAGTTTATTTGGTCTTATTTCATGGTAAAAAGGTATACTTTTTCGTCGTTTAATATTATCTGTAAACAAATATACTTCCAGGCATATTTTATTTTAGTAAACTTGTTTCTTACTTTTAAAAACAAACTTTTTTGAAACATCAACATCAAATAGAAAATAGTGTAGAAATAAATAATAAATATATATTTATAAGGCCAAGTTCTTAAACTCAGCGCTGAACTTATCGGTGACATATTTTCCTCCAATTTAAAACGCTGAATTAAGGCCGCTTGGGCCATGTATTGTTAAAATTATTAACCTTTTAAATTATTATTATTTATTCATACATATGACATAGATGGTTGCACTAATTTTAGTTAATTTCATATTCTTGACTAATTTTATTTTATTTCTTTTTAAATTTAAATATTCGATTTATATGCAGTTATACGATTTTTCAAGATAACGGTAATAAGGATATACAATTTTTTAAAGAAATTATGGTACTATTACTTATTATTAAGGGGTGGTTAGGAGTAGTTTATTAAAAAAATATTGTAAAAAGACAAAAGAACAAAATATATGTTATCTGATAATAAATAGATTCCAAAAAATGTACAAAAAATTAAAATATATATTTTACAGTATTTTATATATATTTATAAGTATTTTTTGATTCAGAATAAATAATTATTTGCTATCACAATATTAGAACTCGTGTTCAGTACATAGCAGTACAGGGCCTGAATTATAGTTTCTGTAAACAAATATACTTCCATGCATATTTTGTTTTGGTAAACTTATTTCTTACCTTTAAAAAGAAAATTTTCCTTTTTAAAACATCAACATCAAATAGAAAATAATCGGGAAATATATATATATATATATATATATATATATATATATATATATATATATATATATATATATATATATATATATATACATATATATATATATATATATATATATATATATATATATATATATATATATATATATATATATATATATATATATATATATATGGCCAAGTTCCTAAACTCAGCGCTGAACTCATCGGTGACATATTTTGGCCCAATTTAGTACGATGAGTTCAGTGCTGAATTAAGGAACTTGCTCCATGTATTGTTAAAATTATTAACCTTTTAAAATTATTATACTTTTACCATCTTACAAGTATTAATATTTTTGTATAATTTTATTCATAGATATGACATAGATGGTTGGACTAATTAGAGTTAATTTAATATTTTTGACTAATTTTTTTTTTTAACTTTAAATATACCATTTATATGCATTTCTACGATTTTTCAAGATAATGGGTACAAGGATATACGATTTAAAAAAAAAAATGATAATATTATTTAATATTGAGGGATGGTAACACTGACATACTGCATCGCTACCTCAGTTTAGTGTCAGCTGTGTATATGTTCGTATTGTAATAATCATAGTAATTCATATATATATATATATATATATATATATATATATATATATATATATATATATATATTTATATATATATATATATATCTTAGATATACTGAAGTCTATTACTATTAATAAGAACTTGAGAATTTACTAAAATATGAGAAAGCTTACCAGCTATTATAATATAAGGTAATGAAGAATTTAATAAATGTTTTTATTTTTTAAATTAACCATACCTCAGTGAATGAATTTATAAAACTTATAGAATGTACATGAATAATTAGCAATCTTTCTGTGATCTATTAGAAGAGATAATAAATGCAAATTAAAATATTATCTAAGAAATCATTGTTTAAACTTTGGATCCTACGTGTCTGTGCAAGTTCGAAAATTATATTTCGCCCTCACATCATAGTCAGCTATGATTAAGTGTTTTTCGTTGTAATGATATTTATTTTTTATTCGCTATTATTTATTTAATTTTGTATTCATTTTGAAAGATGTTAATTGCAACTCCTAAGGAATTAATACTTTTAAACATTCTGAGAAATAAAAATACAAAAGTTTCTATGCGTTTTAGAAATAAGGTGCTGTTAAGAATTCCAAATAAATAATTATTTATTATTAATTATTATTTACAGTTCGATTAACTAATTCATAATATACATATATACCTCTATAACTTCAAGCATGTACATAAATGTTGAACAATTGTCTATGACCCTTGAGGAAATAATTAAAATTCTTTATTTTTCTATATTTTACTACTTAAAACATAAATGTAGAGTGCTACCAATGGGTAGTTTCTCAACAAGCGTGTTTCATGTGATTATATTCCTCTGTACAAATTTACTTGATGTATTCATACTAATACAGTTGTAAATATCATAATAAAAGTTAAAAAAAAAAAAAACATAAATGTACCTTACTTCGTTTGTTTCTGTTAGTATTTACTAATGCTTTAGGTTTGTGCCTCTGCACATCTTTCTAATTATGTTATTTATTCTATACATCTCAAGTAAAACTGCATCTACAAATAAATTATCATTTTTAAACTATTTAAGAATTGAATTGTTTTTCTGTTGTTTAAAAATAAGATACATTTTAAAATTTTTAATAAATTTTACTGAGGAAAACAGCATAACTAAGGTACAACCCATATGTACTATTTGTGATATTTCGCGCTAAAATAGTGATGACTAAATAAATATTTGTTATGATATATTAATGTTAATTATAAAGGTCGGAATAAAATATTATTTATACATTTTGTTTAAAAAATCTTAAATCTTAATTAGCCTACCCTTGTCCCCGTGCTCTTCGAATTTTAATATTCAACGTGTGCAACACTCATTACCAGGCAACCAAGTAAACCGAAGTTAATGTGATAAAATAATTACGAGTTACCGTCTCGAAATCGAAAAGGACTTTTAATTTTGCAATAATTCTCCGCTCTCTCCCCTGTTTCAGGAACAATCCCGTATACCCTAAAATGTTAGGAATGCGTGGAGAAAAAAAATCAAAAATTTCTACACTATAGTTAACTTAGTCTATATCGTGTGCTCAGCAACGCGTTTTCGGCAACCTGTTATATGGTAATTGGATAAAAATAATTACGAATCGCAGTGTGGTGCCGGGCGAGAGGGGGGGGGGCTTTTAACTCTAGCATTTAATCCCCCGTCTTTACCCCCGGTTCGAAAAACTCCCGTAGAGCCTAGAAGATGAGAAAGGAAGAACGGGAAAAAAATACTTACTATATAGTTCATTTAGCCAATTCGCAAATAAATAATATATATTGTAACAACATAATATTGTACAATATAATTTAAAAGTATAACAAAACAGAGTTATTTTTATATTTATTTTTTTCTTTTATTACAGGTTCAAGAAAGATCTGCAAAAAACTGCTGTGATCATCCGATTCCACGCAGTCTTCGAGATCGACCACATCATAGCGGCAACGAGGTAAGAATTAATTGTAATAGAATATATATTATAATAATTAAAAAAAATTGGGTTCCTTAGTATAAAAATAAGTGAACTCTTATTAACTTTAAGTATTGAAAATCATCATTCATTAAAAACTTCATTAACTGTTACTGAATAGACAATACCACGACATAGAGGCGTATGAATTTTTGGATTTTATATCCAACTTTTAAACTTATTTATTGAAAAATATTACAATCTGTCTCTAGGACATTTATAATAGAGTTCACAGATCACATTCACACTAGGAGAGGCGTATGAATGAGATAGAAAAATGGCTAGAAAAGAAAATAACTTAGATATTTATATAAATTAAAATGCCTATAACTTATTGTTTTCTTTTATTTTGATAAATATTTATTTGTGTTACAGGGCTGACATCTTCTAAAAGCTCCCGAATGCCGCGAGGTTAGTGGAACAAGTTCTGAGCATGCGCTATGGTCCATAGCTCAAACCATATTAAGTTATCAAATGGTATTTTTGGAAATTAAGTTATTTTTTTATTAATATAATTTATAATATTTCATTTCTCTTACATTACACATTTATTTTTATGAGTTAATTCTATCTCCCTAAAATTATGTTTGATCTGGATCATAGTTTCTGCCCACTTTGGACATTGCATGTGCATGTTTTTTTTTTGCTTGGAAATTAGCATGTTCATGATCATTATTGTCTGAAGATATAGGAAATATATTTTTTTCAGTTTTCAATAAAATGTGATATATCAAACAAACGCTTTTCACTTAATTACAAACTATATATACATTTTATGTATGTACTTTTTAAGACTTTAGTTTCTTTAAATATTTGTATAGCTTAAAATCAACTAGAATCAATCTGAAAACACAGCCAGAGAAAAAATAATGACATTCATTTTTATTTCTTTTTAATTATTTATCTATGTTTGTGTTGATGATTATGTATGTTAACATTAGCAACTTCGGATCTTTTGCATATTAGCTCCGCTAGTTACTTTTTGAACATGAAAAAGTAACTGTTATAGAAAAGTATCAGTTACATTTGAATCAATGTTGTTATTCTTCTATTGTATGAACATCTGTTAACAGATCATATTTTTTATGATTAAATAAAACGCATGATTTCTGATAAAACTAAAGCCTCACTTTTCTTATTTATTCAAACTGGAGTATAAGCTAAACATTTGAAAGTTAACCTTTATCGAAAATACATTTGGTATATTTAGAATAAACCGTCGATATATATATAAGTATATATATAAATTAGATTTGTGAATATGAAAACAATAATGTGATTTGTTTTGTTGGATCTCACTACCCCCAGAAAATATATATTATCAGCAGTCGAGAAAATAGTATAACTAGTGTTGCCCAAAATAGATCTTGGTCTTGCACTTTGCAAAGTATAGTTAAATAAAAATTAAGACAAAATAGTTACTAATACTTGACAATTTTAGTTAATATATATAAAAAATTGGTTTAACCAATATACTTTTGCATTTAACTCTTCTAATTTTTCATTCGGGCTCAGTTAAGTTTCACCTGTCTAAAAAATTACAGTAATATCTCTATTGTAATAAGTTTATAGCTAACTCAAAGAATATTGAGCAAGATCAAGACCAAGACCAAGACCAAGACTCGTCATGTCGGGCAACACTTTGTATAACCTAACACATAATTCTTGATAAAAGTTAAAGCGTTCCTTCTCTTCGTTCTTCAAGCTGGAGTATAACCTAAAGTAGTTCATTTTGCTAACTCTAAATGAATTATGTTAACAGGTGTTCATATAATAGAAGAATAACAACATTGATTCAAATGCACTTGATACTTTTCTATAACAGTTACTTTTTCCTATTGAAAAAGTAATTGGCGGAGCTAATTTGCAAAGGACACGCAACTTCCTTAAAAATCTGGTGCGCGCAACACACAACTTTCACTTACCGCTCTACTTTGAATAAAAATTATTTTCTGGCAATGCTGGGCTATTATAAATTTTTTTGAAGTGCATTTTAAACGGAGCTAAAGCTTAAAGCTTACAGATAACAAATCATTGAGTCCATTAAAATTGTAAAAAATCTATTTATTTTATCGATGGTAGGCAATCAAAATCTAGTCACTCCATCTGCTTTTATGAACCACACAACTTTCTTTGCTTTTATAAACTTCAGAATGACTAACTCCAATTTCAACATTTTTGAGTAATGTCATTTTAATAATATTTTTAGTTGAAAAAGTTATCTATGCAGACAGTGAGTAAGTTGATTCCGGAGGTGGTGATTGCAGTGTTGAAATATAGAACTGAGAATAAAGGTATAAATTTAGATACTTATTTCTTATGAAAGATGTTCTTAATAAAGTATCTTTATTAAATATCTGTAGAAAAAAGGTTTTTTTTATTCTCAACAATTAAAAAAGTATATTTTAAATTTATCCAAATTTTCGCCTCTTCAGGGAAAAAAACCAGAGACCATATCTTTCCTCCTAATCGTCCAATTTTTAAGATTTTTTTTTGGTTATAGGAAATTCCATAAACTTTTAAAAAACTTTTCGAGTTATTCGGAATTTAATTTTACCATCCCTCGTAACTTTTTTTCCAGCTTCTTTTCCTTGAAGTATGTTATATAGATAAATTTAAAGAGTGTCGAGAAAATGACTTTAGCCAAGTTTCATTGAAATCGGTACATTCGTTTAGGCGCTACAGTCTATAGCAACTCACGTTTTTCTGCATTTTTATTTTGTCTCCTTTATTAACTTATTAAATTCTTTCAAAAGTTATAAGTAGCATTTTTTCGTAACTCTGAATAATGTTAAATGGTTAACTTTTTAAAATAAACCATATTAAAGGTACTTCAGAGGAAGACATATATGAACATTGGACATATAAGCCCTGTATAGTGACATCAACGAGGATAAGACCTAAATGATATTAAAGACCAATTAATTATACAATGATACACCGTGTTTGATCAAAATCGTTAGAGCCGTTTTTTAGAAAATTGTAAAAATATGTTTCAGCGTTTATATAAAGTGGCACTTCCGGTTAGCCGATTTAAACGAAAAAGTTGCTGTCACATCCGGCCCATATACAATCCTTAAATACTTAATATCCGTTTCGTACTACTTTTCGTTTATGAGCTGGACTGCTAACACACACACACACACCATTTTGCGACACTTGGTTATTTGGACTCAGGGGACCTCAAAATATGTATTTCCGTTGAAAACTGAGATTCGAAAATTTTCACGATCGCAATACTTACCCTTACTATATATTACATATATGCGTAAGTGAAAGTAAAAAGAAAAATATTGTTAGGAAATCGAGAAATTCACTATTTTTTTTTTTTTTTTTACTTGTGGGCTAAATACGACCAAAAATTTTGAAATTAATGATACATATGTAACTTATTTAAGAGATGTACTTGATATAATAATCATGTGACACATATCCTATATTAATATTACAGAATATACGTGACCAATGGTATTGCAACATATGCAAGGGAGTAATGAGTCGTTCGTGATCAACAGCGGAGGTGATTTAACAGCTCTTCCATTGTTAATGCTCTCTGTTAACAATTCCATTAGAACTTGCATTTGTAGAAGCTGAGAGGGTTCTCTCTGATCTTATGAAAGACAATTTGTTAGTTTAAAGTCTAATGGAGCATAGGTAAACAAACTGGGTCTTTTTTCCTTAAGTATCACCAGTTACTTCTTTGTCACTTATTAAAAACTATTACACTTCTTAAAAGTAAATAACATTCTTTAATCACAAATGAAGGCCATCAAATTGATGATGAAAGAAGTATTAATAATCAGAAAAAGGGAATACTCCTGAAGTCATTAATATTGTTAGATATTTAGATTGTTTGTCTATTGTTGGACATTAATTATCAATAACATATTTATTCTTTTATCTCATATGGTTTCTAAATAATAACTGTTATTTTATCCAAAGTAACTGTTACTAAAAGGCGATACTTGAATAAAAACGACTAGTCTGTGGCACAGATCCCTTTTTATCGAATTATTAACATCGTCCTGAAACTTCGTGAATAGCTTTATCTCATCGTAACCAATAAATATTTTATTTACGAAAATCCTCGGACCTTTTTCAATCTGGAGATAGGTAAACTTTGTCTATTTAATCAGTTACTAAAACCTCCTATATACCCATTTTTTTTTCACATGAATTGTAAGATAACGGGATCACAAAACAAAAAAAAAAAAGATGGCCTACCCAATATTATATTGAAACCATTTCAAGAGGACTATTATTAAGCGGACAAACTCAAATGTATGGCGTTAAAACACACCCAAAGAAAAAAAAATGACATTTTTTTTTAAATTTATTTATCTATGGTTGTTTTGATGATTATGTATGTTAACATTAGCAACTTCGGATCTTTTTAATATTACCCTCGCCAGTTACTTTTTGAATTGGAAAAAGTAATTGTTATAGAAAAATATCAGTTACATTTGAATCGATCTTGTTATTCTTCTATTGTATGAACATCTGTTAACAGATTAATTTAGTTAGCAAAATGAACTTCTTTGGGTTATAGTCCAGTTTGAATAACGAAGAGAAGGAAGAAAACACACGATTCCTGATAAAACTAAAGCCTTCCTTCTCTTCGTTATTCAATTAGAGTATAACCTAAACATTTGAAAGTTAACCTATATCAAAAATACACTTGGTATATTTAGAATAAACCGTCGATATATAAGTATAGATAAATTATATTTGTGAATTTGAAGACTCAGTCAAGTTCAGTTTAAAAAAAAATATCATACATTATGGGGGATTTTTTTTTTTGTATCATCCTTCACTTTAAAAAAACCTTCCTCATTTAATTAGCTTTAATTCCATATTAATTAAGTTGAGGTTTATCAGGAAAAATAATTTAGATTTATCTCAAGTTGTGTAAAGCAAAATGATGTGATTTCTATCCAGTCACCTAAAAGTACCTGTTTGTTTTTTTTTTAAAGAAAAAATGATTATAATTAATTGTTACAAAGCTTTTTTTTCTTGTGACAAATATTAACAATGAATGGAACAAGATAATATGTATTACGTTAGTTCAAAAACATTAATGATTTTATGTTTAAAACAATTCTGGTTAACTAATAAAACTTTGGAGGAATGAGATGGTCTGGGGTGGCGGTCATAAATAGGCTAAATAGTACCAAAATTATTTCATTAAAAGCCAACGTTTCGACCCGACTTTGCAGGTCTTCTTCAGAGAGGTGTGTTCAGCTAGGAGTTTCACTTAGAACTGAGCTTCAGTTTTAACTGAAACTCCTTGCTGCACAGTTTTCCTACTACTTTATTCTACTTATGACCCCCACCCAAGATCTTTTCTCTAAAATACAAAACAGTCAACTATTAATTATTCAAAATAAAATTTTGTATTGGATAATGTTCTACAATTTTGACAATAAAATATTTTCCAGAATCATCAGAATTTATTAATTTTCAACACTGAGTAGTAAGAAATGTAATATTTATTTATTTTGTTGCCTCTACTCTGTAGGGTCATTGGCAATACCTTTGAATTACACTCTGTTGTCGAGTTTTATCATTTTTAAAAACCTTAAAATTTTTTTAACTGCACTTTCATGGTCTTTTAGGTTTTCTTTTAGACTCTGTGCCATGTCTAACTTTTCCCTTGTTGGTCCAAATGGAGGGCAGTCTTAAGAAATGTAATAATTGTCCTATAATAATAATAATACACTTATTCCTTATCTTTTATCGCAATCTGTTTACTTTTAACTTACATGCTATATTATCCTTTATTTTTATTTTTATTCTTACTTATTTTCCATTTATTTGTATCTTCTACATATATAATTATTAATATTTAACTACATTGTCACCCAATATATCTCAGATACCATCTTTTATTTTTGTATCTGACAACTTCTTCTTATTTTAAATATACTTATATTTATTTTTTATTTTCAACATGTTTTGTAACTTTTGTAGCCCTGAAGACGACCTGCAAAGTGGGTCAAAACGTCGGCAAAAATTAAAATAATTAATATATTTTAATTTTTTTTTTTATTTGACCGCACCCTCGACTATCTCCTTCTCAAATAATAATAATAATTTATCTACTACAGAATTATTGTTGAAGGGTTTCAATGTCCTTATATATGGTACTTCAAGTAGTATATAAACCCTAAGAGTGCTTCTAAGTATAATAATTTAAAGATTTATTCGACTTCAAACGAGGTTTCGAAATGATTTGCTCAATCTCAAGTCATCAAAAATTATATATTGTTTAACATGATGACTTGGATGAGTTGAGAATTAAAAAAACTGCTAGAAACGTAGTTTGAAGTGGAATAAATGTTCAACGAATAAAGGCCTAAAGACACTTCTTATAATTTTTAATTTTTTGTCCTTACAATTTTGGTTTATTATTTTCAATAATCAACTATTGTGATCGACCGAAAAATTCAAAAACTTAACCCCTTCTCAAAATTTGAGGTTTCACGTTTCAGGATGCGTAGAATTGGAAAAACAAATACAAATTGTTTTGTCCGTCCGCCGTCCGCGCATTTTCTCCAAAACTACTGGACCGATTTTTTTCAAATTTTGATATAAAATAAGGGATCACCCGAGGATGATCTTCCTTCATCGACATTACTATCCGCCTTTTACTTTCAAAATGGCGGCCGAAAAACATGCATTGCTTATCTAAACGAATGTACGGATTTCAATGAAACTTCGCTAAAATCATTTTCTCGACGCCCTTTAAATTTATCTATATAACATACTTCAACGAAAAGAAGCTGGAAAAAAAGTTACGAGGGATGGTAAATTTAAATTCCGAATAACTCGAAAAGTTTATACTTTTTTGTCGATAATGTGATAAGATGTTTCAAATGTATTTAAATTTCCTACAAAATGAAGGAAATTTCATCGAAATCAAAGCACTTGGTTTTTTAAAAGTTTACGAAATTTCCTAAAAAACAAAAAAAAAGTCGTTAAAATCGGACAATTAGGAGCAAAGATGTGGTCTCCGGTTTTTTTTATATGTTCTACTCCAAATGTTATATCTCTTGTTGTGGTTTTTAAATTTTGAATGTATTACTGAACTAATGCTATTTTTTTTAGCAAATTACCAATGATTAAAAAAAAAAGTTTAGTACAATATTTGGAATCATCTTTTGTTTATTTTTCTTTATAACTCGGAAGGTAATGTTACTTTAGATGTATAATTGTTTGGAAATAATAAACCATTGTAAAATAATTTGCAGCGTTTTTATTTTAGAAGGAATAAGTAAAAGCATATAAAATGTTTTTTTATGAAATGTGTGTATATATATATATATATATATATATATATATATATATATATATATATATATATATATATTTATTTAAACAAGTCTTTTAAAATTAGAACTTACCAGACTGAAACGATAAGAAACCGCTCGACGTTTTCGATTACTCCAGCACTTACTAGACAAACGCTCTAAACTTCCAATTAATTACAAAAGACTCATATACTTGACTATAATAAGGCCTATTTGGACTTACGGAGTTGAGCTATGTGGCTCCACTAAACCATCGAATTCCTCTCGTATCCAATCCTTACAATCCAAAATACTTCGTAAAATCCCTACTAATTCAATGCTCTCTACTTCGTTACAAATAAAACCATCCATAAAGACCTTAATGTTTCCTATGTTTCAGATCTGGCCGAATCCAGATACCTATCCTTCCATAATAAACTTCAGAGTCATCCCAACCCTCTCGTTTCTAACCTTGCTTCCTCTTCAATTCCTGATAACCCTCCGAGGCGTCTGAAAAGAAGATGACCCCGTGATCTCCTAATGTAAACATATCATTAGAGTGCTACCATTGGGTAGTTACTCAACAAGTGTTTCCACATCATTATATCCATATGTTCAAATTTACTAAATGTATTTATTTAATACAGTTTTAAATATCTTTAAGAAATAAAAAAAAATTAGAACTTTTATTTAACAGTTTTGAAAAAACTTTTACCTTTAAAGGTTAGGTTAACCTCTTATTGATAATTTTTTTCAAATAGTTAAAGTTGAACTCATTGATGAAAACAAACACAGTTTCAACTCCTAGTTTGTCAGATTGTGGGGTAACGCATATTTCCACATATGTTATGTTTTGTTAATAAAAATCAGAAGGTAAAAAATAAACATTAGTGATTCAGGAAACTGAAGAAAGTAGTAATGAATTAGGTTTAATAAATAGTATGAAGTAATTCAATAAATTATATATTTCACTAAAAATATTATGTACAGTAATGTATATACAATATCATTTAGAGTTTTATTAATAAATAAATAAAATAAAGAAACACTTGAAACTTCAAAAATAAATAAAATTAATAGTTGTAATAAATATTTCTAACTTAATGTTTTTATTCTGAAATTTTATAGAAAAACTAAGCAACGATCAAGAATCCCATGATTTTTTTTTAACATTGCAATTTAAAATTTCCTGTTACTCTTTTTAAACTTTTTTTTAATTATATACTTTTTTTTTTTTAAACTGCTACAGGTTGAAAATATATTTATAATCGATTATTTATAATTAATAAAATGTGTACAAACTAAACCTGTTCTGAACTATCCAATTTCATTATGTTCTTGCTTTAATTGAATACTTCTTAGTTACTATTCGCTTTGTCTCATAATCAGTGATTAATAAATGAATGAACATTAATGAGGCTGCAATAATTAAAGGGACTGCCATAATTATAGTGGCTGCCACTTGAATAGATCTTAGCTTGTCATGCTATCATACATCGTAAATATAGGGCTTCTGAAACTATTATTAATTATAATTATAATTAATTAGAATGTATTAAAATTTATGTTTGTAATGCACGTTATTAGATAAAGAATTAAAAATTTAATAAAAATATTTTTAAAAGTTCCATTGTAACAGTTGTGTTAAAATTTTAGAAAAAAAAAATTTAAAAATAAAAGTTTTGAATTACTTTTTCTTCATAAATGTTTTTATCAGTGCATCAACAAAACTTAACATTTACTTGAAAATTAGCAAAGAAAAAAGTTCTATTTCTGAAATAACAGAAAACAAAATTTGAACGAAAGAATCAGGTCATATCGAAATTACTTTAAAATATATTTTTTTTTTTCACCTTCACTTACACCTGTCATAATTAATGATAATACCGCTCACTGCTGTTGGGAAAAGTACTGAGGGAAAGGAGTTCCCAGCGGCACTCTATCCTTTCTTGATTTTAGAATACTTTTTAAGTGAGTAGATTCCTAATACAGATTCTTTTGAGTCTCTTAAGCGTATTTTCGGGCATGTTAATTTTTGCCATATCATGTTTTAGTGTATTAGTATGTCCAACTAAGTAATGTGGTCGTTTTAACTGTTGACATATGAAGGTCTTTATCTAAAATAATGTTTTTGACGTACCATGGAGCTGTAGTTATGGTCCTGAAAGTTTTTGACTGAAAAATTTGTAGTTTTCGTTTTTGGGTTCTTTCGGCTGTTCCATGTATATGTGAAGTTTAGGCCTTTATAAGCTAAAGAAGATAAATGGACGTGTTAATTTTCTGTTTTAATTTTAATTTTGGGTGTCTTGAAATAATTGGGTATTATAGTCGTAATCTGAGATTTAGAATTTTTGTTTTGTTATTGATGTCCATGTCAAATGTTAGGTCAAATGCCAAGACAGTCCAAGATATTTTTTTTTAGTTAAACGTTTGCCTTTTTTCCCTATAAATGTTGTTATTACAATAACATTAACAAAGTTTATAATTATATGATTTTAATAATTTTTACATTAGCTTGGAAAAAATGTCACGTGGTTGTGATCCCAGAAAAAAATCTATGATGTAAAAAATTCTGTCCATTAGAATTTGTATATAGAAAGTTTAATTATAACTGCTCTTGGAAAGAATCGTTTTAGCGATCAAGATGGTATTAAAAAAGGGGGGGTAAGTAAAATTTAAAAATGTAAAAAGTAAAATAAAATAGTTTTTTAATATTTTAAAGTATTTTTTATGACCGCCATCTCCTTCCTTAATAAAATTTTAAAGGTATTAAATTTAAAAAAAAAAAAATTATAAAACGATCTTCCCCACCTTTTATAAACCCAGCTGTTTTTCCCAGCTTTTTTAATATAATCTATATTTATATACGTTTAAGTTTTTATGTTTATGCCTCGTTCCGAAAATCCTTTATTGCTCGCTCTGTTAATTTTTGGAATTCTTTTCCTATCAAAATTCGGCATTCTTCATCCCTATCTACATTCAAACCCCTCCTATTCCAATTCCTGTCCTAAAAAACGGTTAGATACCCGCTAACCTTTTATGTAAAATTACATATTATTCATAATAATATATAGCTCATAACCTAAATACTTATTATCAGATTCGACTTTCTTTTATTTTCAACAGAAACACAGCGTTTACTGCTAAGAAGAATATAATGTATTTTTTATTTTTCCTAAAAGTGCCTATTTATATTTTACCATTGTACATAATTTTAAGTGTCTTGGCAAGGTTTCTAGAGTTTTGTATATTTTTATACAGAGTTTAGAGTTTTGTATAGATTTTTTATTTTTTTATTTTGTATATAGTATGTATAACTATTCCTTGTCCTCATTTAAATATCATCTCTACCAATTTCTTCTCACATCCCAAAATGACGTTATACATAAGGGACCTCGTCCTAGAATAAAGTTTACTTTCTATCTATCTATAACTAATATTTTCTTTACTTATTTATCTTTGTCTTTACTTTTTATGTTTGTTTTTATTTGGACAGATATAACATTTTAATTGTGTATTTTTTTGTTATTCTAAAGGGACTTCGTCCCAGAATAAAATTATTTTCAATCCTATTCTATTCTATGTAATATATCGTTTGGATATAAAACAGCCTATAAATTTGTGAAGTGTAGGTTCATATTGTCTTAAGAAGATAAATGTAAATGTTTAGTATTTTTAATAAAAATCATGGAAACATTTTTTTAGCAAAAAAATTCAGAATTATAAAGGTTTCTATATTTTTTCATAATTAAGGCAAAAAAATCTTCAATTTCCTTCAAATCCCTTTTATCAAATTTATCACCTCTAACGTTTCGGAACAATTTTCCCATCGTCAGAGCAATCCTTATCTTCTACTGAAATTATGCACATTTTATATTAACTTTTATTTAACAATATCATTCTACTTCACCTATTGTACAATTATTTAGCTTGCTTTTTTGATGTGGCACCATTTGTCAAAAATTTAAATATTTGTCACGTTCATTATATATTTATTTGGTGTTACACATCCTTTCTTATTCATTGTTACACTGACCTACACTAGCGGATCCAGGATTTAATTTTTGAGGGGGCTTCAGCCCGAAAGCATTTTTTTTCATAAAAATAACGATAATTACTTTGGAAAGTAAGAAAGAAACTAACTACCTATATGGACTGATGTTTAAGTGATTCCTAAAGCCCTATTAAATGTAATTACACGAATAATTATACTTTAAGAGATAATTTTTTAATATTTTTTTCGATAAAACATGGTTATATATTACCATTTTGGGGGGGGCTTCAGCCCGAAAGTCCCCCCCGTAGATCCGCCCGTGCTGACCTACATCTGGCTATTTTGTCTATTGTTGTTTTTTGAATTTCAATATTGGATATTATGTAGTGTGTACCAAAGTGTTTTGTATCTGTTTTATAGTTCACTGTTCTATCATTGTTTTTTGTTATATGTATGGCTTCCAGCAGTTTCCTATTGTTTGTTTTTGGTTCTATTGCTAATATGTGTGGGTTTTTAAGTCAAATGTAGGTTAGTGTAACAATGAATAAAAAAAGGATATGTAACACCAAATAAATATATAATGAACGTGACAAATATTTGAATTTTTGACCTATGGTGAAGTAGAGTAGTGCTGTAAAAATAGCATATTTAAAAATGTGCATGTCGTAAACCAACGACTTCCTGTCCTACAGTATCCTTCAACAATACTCCGCTTATCCCTGTTGAGCAAATCCGATACCTAGGACTCCACCTGGACAAACGAATAATTTGGAATCCTGATACCAGACTGAAACGACAAGAAACCGCTCGACGTTTCCGACTACTTCAGCACTTACTAGACAAACGCTCTAAACTTCCCATTAATTACAAAAGACTCATATACTTGACTATAATAAGACCTATTTGGACTTAAGGAGTTGAGCTATGGGGCTCCACTAAACCATCGAATTCCTCTCGCATCCAATCCTTACAATCCAAAATCCTTCGTAAAATCCTCAATGCTCCTTACTTTGTCACTAATAAAATTATCCATAAAGATGTTAATGTTCCTTATGTTACAGATCTGGCCCAATCCAGATACCTATCCTTCCATAATAAACTTCAGAACCATCCGAACCCTCTGTTTCTAACCTTGCTCCTTCTTCGATTCCTGATAACCCTCCGAGGCGTCTGAAAAGAAGATGGCCCTGTGATCTCCTAATGTAAACATATCATTAGAGTGCTACCATTGGGTAGTTACTCAGCAAGTGTATTCATGTCATTATGTCTATCATGTCCAAATTTACTTGATGTATTTATGTAATACAGTTGTAAATGTCATAAAAAAATAAAAAATGTGCATAGTTTCAGTGAATATAAGGATTGTTCTGATGATGGGAAAATTGTCCCGAAACGTTAGAGGTGATAAATGTGAATAGAGGATTTGAAGGAAATTGGAAGTTTTTTTGCCTTAATTATGAACAAATAAATAAACGTAGGCTTCCTAAAAAAAAAATAAGATAACTATAAAGATTTCCTGTATGGTAACTTTTTGAATTATCCCTTCCTAATTAAGGAATAATAACTCTCGGGAGAATTGGAGGGGTATGCCTCCATGGGCATCTCTGCGGACCTGTGGTGGAAGTAGTTGGAGTGGTGGAAGAGGTCGTGGTGGGCGTGGGCGGCTGCTGCGTCGTGCTGGTGGTGGTAATCCAGGTCCGAGGTGAGCCTCTTGTAGCCGGAGAAGAGGGACATGAAGAAGGCCATCTTGGCCAGGAGGAGGGCCTTGCCGCCGATCATCGCCATGAACTGGAAGCCCAGCGGGATCAAGAAGGCCGACATCACCATGTAGCCGGCCACCATCATCGGGAAGGCCTTCCGGTAGTGCCGGTGTCTTCTTCTACCTTCAGTGGGCAGAGGAAACGGATTAAAAAATAATAATAATAATTGAAATAAATTTAGGAGTGAATAATAAATATCATTATATCAATAGGCAAAGCAAAACGGTTCAGCCCCTTTTACTCCTTTATTATTTAACCGATTTTCTTTCTTCTTTTTTTACTTTCACTTACGTATATATGTAATATACAGTAAGGGTAAGTATTGCGATCGAGAAAATTTTTAGATCTGAGTTTTGAGATCCCTGAGTCGAAATGACCAAGTCTCGAAAAATGGTCTGTGTGTTAGCAGTCTAGCTCAATAACGAAAAGTCCTACCGAACTGATATTATGTATTTATATAATAATAATAATAAGGCTTAGCGAACCCGAAGGTTCGATGCCGACACCACCAATCGCTTGTTACACACCTCCCTCCACCGTTCGCCGTCCAAACCCAGTCCCTTCAGATCGGCTTTAATGCAATCTTCCCACCTTCGCTTCGTCTACCCCTCGGACGTTTACCATTCGGCACAGCAAATATTAACCTTTTAGGAATTCTCTCGTTACTAAGCCCAACAACTTTACAAGCCCATTTGATTCGCCGCGATGAAATTACCTCAATTATATTACCCGGATACAGCTCACGCAATTCGGCAGTTGTGTAACCGTCTGAACTCTCCGGTTAACTCATCCTTCTTCGGTCCGAATATTCTACGCAATACTTTATTTTCAAAAACCTTAAGGCGCTGCTCATCCTTTAATGTAAGCGGCCAAGTTTCGCATCCATAAAGAACTGTAGGCAAGCTAATTGTTTTAATTATTTTATATTGTTTTAAAGATATTATGTATTTAAGATAGGTTTATGCCTTAGATGTGACGGCAACTTTTTCCTAAAAATCGGCTAACCGGAAGTGCCACTTAATATCAACGCTGAAACACATTTTTGCAATTTTCTCAAAAACGGCTCTAACGATTTTGATTAAACTCGGTGTACCATTGTATAATTAAGTTGTCTTTAATATCAATCAGGTCTTATCCCCATTGATGTCACTTTACAGGGCTTAAATGCCCAATGTTCATATACGTCTTCCTGTAAAGTACCTCATTATTCAAAGTAATGAAAAAATTGTAAATATAACTTTTGAAAGAATTTGATAAGTTAATAAAGGAGAAAAAAAAATGCAGAAAAACCTGCGTTGCTATAGACTGTAGCGCCTAAACGAGTGTACCGATTTCAATGAAACTTCGCTAAAGTCATTTTCTCGACACCCTTTAAATTTATCTATATAACATACTTGAACGAAATGAAGCTGGAAAAGAAGTTACGAGGGATGGTAAAATTAAATTCCGAATAACTCAAAAAGTATACACTTTTTGGGGATATTGTATTGGTTTTTTAAAAGGTTATGGAATTTCCTAAAATAAAATCGTTAAGATCGGACAACTAGGAGGAAAGATATGGTCTCTAGTTGTTTTTTTTCCTGAAGAGGCGAAAATTTGGATAAATTTTAAATATACTTTTTTAATTGTTGAGACAAAAAAAAACTTTTTTCTACAGATATTTAATAAAGTATCTTTCCTAAGAACGTTTTTCATAAGAAATAAGTACCTAAATTTATACTTTTATTCTCAGTTCTATATTTCAACACTACAATCACCACCTCTGGAATCAACTTACTCATTGTCTGCATAGATAACTTTTTCAACTAAAAATATCACTAAAACAAGAAAGTTGTGTGGTTTATAAAAGCAGATGGAGTGACTAGATTTTTATTGCCTGTCGTCGATATATTAAATAGACATTTTGAAATTATAATGGTCTTAATGACTTGTTATCTGTAAGCTTTAGCTCCGTTTAAAATGCACTTCAAAAAAATGTATAATAGCCCAGCATTGCCAGAAAATAATTTCTATTCATAGTAGATCGGTAAGTGAAAGTTGTGTGTCGCGCGCACCAGATTTTTGTTTAATAGATATGGACGAGCTGTAGTGTTATCAATAAATAAAAATATTAAATAGTATGTAAATTACAATGTAAATGATTGTTTGTTCAAAACGGCTTATCTCCGAAAGTTCTTCACCGATTTCTTTTAAATTTTGACACAACGTCGGAATAATATTTAGAAGTGTTTTAGTATACGTTTCATTATCATCAGGCCTTTCCTTTCGAAATGGCGGCCGAAAAACGTGATACGCTTTAGACTGTTGCGCCAATACGGCTTAAATGATTTCAATGAAACTTGGCTAAAGTCGTTCCCTTGAAACCTTTATAATTTATGTATACAACATACTTTCCCGAAAACAAGCTGCATACATTTTTATGATGAATTCAGTATTTTACTTGCTCAATAACTCAAAAAGTACACATTTTTTTATGGATAATACCAATATTTATTTGAAAGCTTTCTTGATTTCCTACGAAATTATGTGAAAAAAAAAAACCCATCGAAAACGAAAAGAATCATCCCCGAAGTGAAACAATTCGTAACGTGGGTTCAAATATTTGTTTAATGAGGAACAGAGTTGAGATTCTTATTTCGCATCTTGACAAACCCTCAAATACGAATTTTCATTCCAATCGAAAAATAAAACTTTTTACCTCAAATTTTCGTCAAGGCACCTGCCTTCAATTTTTAATACCAATATTTATTTGAAAGATTTCTTGATTTCCTACAAAATAAAATAAATCATCGAAATCGGACAATTTGATGCAGAGATATATCATTTTAAACATTTAGTACGTTTTCTTTTGTAAAGTCGGTTTCCATTATTTTGGTTTTTGATAAATCGAAAATTTTACATTTAATGAAGTAATCGGATTTTTAAATGTAATTATATGTTTTCTTCAAAATGGCTATGGTCGATTTTCGACCACTGGACGAACACTAGTATTTATGAATTAGATATCTTTCCCCTACTTCTGACAATGTATAAAATACGGGGAGGGTAGGAGAAGATATGCAACTTATCATCCATCATATTAAATATGGAACCTTACGGTGGAACGGGTAAGGCTAAACTCGCGACATCGGCTAAATCATTTTTTTTTTTTTTACCTATACTAGGTAAGGAAAGTATTGCGATCGGGTCGAATTTCCGACATGCGGTTTTCGACTGATCTGTACTTTCTAGAACTCTCTGAGTGAAAATTAAATTCCCTACAAAACTATACAAAAATCGTTCATTTCGGACAACTATTAACGAAGTTACAGCTATTCAATTTCATATGTAAGAATCGTTTCTAACCTTCCTTCCTTTTAGATCCCTGACAACCCTCCGACTCATCTGATAAGAAGATGGCCTGGAGATCTCCTTTTGTAAATACATTTTTAGGGTGCTACCAATGGGTAGTTTCTCAATAAGTGATTTCATGCTATTTTATTCCTTTGTTCACATTTACTGAATGTATTTTTACTTGTAATAAAGTTGTAAATATAATCAATAAAAAAAAAATAAATAAAAAATATGTAAGAATAAGAGTCTAAGCGGTGAATGATAGAAAAAAAAAAAGTAAGTGAAAATAAGAAAATCTGTTGCCCGCATCAATCAAGTTTTCTCTCGACTTTTAACAGAAGTTATTGTTTGACAAACTTGGGCTAAGGTAAAAAAGTTTTTGATTAGATATGAGAGAGTATTAATTTTTTTACTCTGATCTTCCATAAGCCGGTTCACATCGCTTTAGTTTATATAAGAAATCGTACATAATCTTTTTTGATCAATTCTATATTTTTTTCTTAATGGACATATTTAAAGATATAAAACATTTCTGAAATAGGTAGCAAAATCGTGTGAGTGGACACATCAGTTTTTTTTTTTTTTTTAGAACACCAAAAATTAGATAAAGTGTATTATTGATACCTTGTGGAGTTCACGGAGTTTCTGAGAATATTTTTAGTTGGCTGAATATACATTTTTCACGGTTTTTATTGAATAGTTTAATTGAAAAAATATATATATTTAGCCGATGTCGCGATTTTTCCCTTACTCGTCTTACTGTGAGCCGTAATGGCATTAAGTATTTACTTGTCACATTAGGGAGTAGAGTATCTCAATGAGTAAGGCGCTGACTTTAATCATCAAATTGTTACAACAACCATGTAAGGCCCACCAGGCCGATCTGGTAATAAATAAATTTTAAAAAAAATAAATAAAAAAAAAAGGCGCTGACTTTATATCCTCTAGGTCGGGAGACCCTCTTAGTGCACAACAAGCCTCTCTATAAAGTGGGTACACTCTTAATTAAATAATTAGTTAAGAGAAGAAATGTTTACTGAATCTAAAAAACGCTGACCAGCAATCCAATAAACCTTAGATTACGGATCCCGGTGCCAGGTGGACTATTAAATCTGGGATTAATCCCCTGCCGTCTCCTCTGACCCAAGAAATGCCCGATATAGCTGATAAGGTGAAGTTGAGGAAGGAAAACAAAAATATCATATCAGATAAGTATATTTTGTAAGTTGCATAGAGGATTTCGAGCAAAGCTTCACAGTCTTAGTTTTGATGTGATATAGATTCTCACTGCTGAAGCCCCCCAAAATATGGTAAAATATGTTTTATGGAAAACAAATTAAAAAATATCTCTTAAAGAATTATGGTTCGTGTAATTACATTTAAAAGGGCTTTAGTAATCACTTAAACACCATTTCATATAGATAGTTAGTTTCTTTATTTTTTTCCAAAGTAATTATAGTTATTTTTATGAAAAAAAAAAAAACGCTTCCCAGCTGAAGCCCCCCAAATGGTGAAATATAACCATGTTTTATGGAAAAAAATATCAAAAAATTATCTCTTAAAGTATTATGGTTCATGTAATTACATTTAAAAAGACTTTAGGAATCACTTAAACACCATTTCATATAGGTAGTTAGTTTCTTTATTTTTTTCCAAAGTAATTATAGTTACTTTTATGAAAAAAAAAGCTTACCGGCTGAAGCCCTCCCCCCCCCCAAAAAAAAATTAAATCCTGGATCCTCGAGTGTGCTAATGCATTTTCAACACACGAGTTGCCTAGCAACCTGAGTTCGAGTCCTGGTGCAGGTGCATTTAATGCTAAATTGATCCTCCGACCTCTCCAATGGACCGTCGAAAACCCTATATAACCTAAAAGGCGAGTTGGGAGAGAAAATAAAATAAGTACTTTTTTTTTTATTGTAGACCATATTATGTGTAGTAAGCCTATTATTAAGCATTCATGAATAACTCCTCACTATTCCATAAATCCATATTGAGATATTGGAATAGTATGGTACAATTATAATAAATAAATCAAATAAGAGTTAATATCTCATAACTTTAATGCAGTGGCTAAACCTGAAATATATACTATTCAGAGAAGTATTAGTTTAATTCATCATATTATTATTTTATAAACTAGGATTTTGCTTTACAAAATATAATTCCACTCCTCTGTGTCCGTAGGCGGAGGATTAGGTAAGATGGTAGGGGGCCCCCCGGTGGAAATATTAATAAAGCTAAGCCCAGCTCACCTCGCCTGGTTCAGATTTAATTATATAATTACTCGGGATTCGATTACCATACTAAGCTCACTCCAAATTCACTAATATTGTTTTCAGATTAGATATAGCTTACTGAATCTGTGGGCGGTGGGACGAATGGACCTAAATTGAATTGTCAAAAAAAAAAATTAATCGAGGGAATAAATTATATTTTCTAAAACGGTTTAAGGAATTCATGATCAGAATATCATAAGTCTGAGGATGACGCAAGAGCGCTTAAATACTATTATAGATTTTATTTATCGCTCTAATTAAATAAGTTGTTAGGTTGACACGTTTATCCTAATCGATTTTATAGAAATCGAGATAAGTATCGATTCCCATTTAAAAACACCCAATTATCTTACAGTACAATAATTTTTTTTTAAATTATTTAAACTTACATTCTTAAGTTATTTTTATAAAAACAAATAGAGCGAACGCACTAGTTATGGACAGGGAACTCAGCATAGAGGAACCTACGGTGGAAGAGGGGGCTTTCGGGGTAAAGCCCTCCCCCCCAAATGGTAAAATGTAACCATGTTTTATAAAAATAAAAAACAAAATACTAAAAAATTATCTTTTAATGTATTATTGTTCATGTAATTACATTTAATGTCCTGAGCGTCTGTTGCTCTAGTGCCCTCTATCATTCTCCCCTGGCTTACTATACCAGGGACGCGGCTGGGAGAGAAACACTGGGATCTCCTGGAGTCTTGCTTTGGCTTCCATAGTTGGGGGACAAAGCTTGATTCGGAGTCCCCTGGGCCAATGTAAATATTGTACATATGTGTGAATGTGTTTTATTTATTTTATAATCATTCGGCTTTAATCTGTTATTTTACTTATCTTGTATATTACTTTATCTTTTTATTTATATACATCTCTTTTTTTTCTTTCACTTCTTACTTGGTTATTTTTATTTATTTTCCTTTCTTACGTAAATATTGCGCCAATGCCCTTCAAGGTAGCAGACTGTATACTCAATAAAACATTTTTTTTTAATAATAATTAATAGGACTTGAAGAATTACTAAAACACCATTTCAGATAGTTTGTTATTATTTTTGTTTTTTAAAATAGTTATCGTTATATAAATGAAAAAAAAAATCTTTCGGGCTGAATCCCCTCCCCCTCTAATTAAACCCTAGATCCGCTAGTGGGAGCCAGTTATGAACCAATTGGATTTTAAATGCAAATAATAAGCTTTCTTGTTGATTTAAAGGTTCCAATGTTTTCTAGATTGAAGAACAATGCCCTCTATTGACAACTGTATGAACAAAGTTCCCAAAAGAAAAGATCATTGTTGTTTCTTTAGTTCTCTTGAGATCAGTGTGTTTCATACATCCCTACTAACAGTTTTGCTAAGTGTATGTTGAACATTTATCTTATCTCATCTTTATAATTAAATAATTTTTTTTTTATTTCTTTATGACATTTACAACTGTATTACATAAATACATCAAGTAAATTTGGATATAATTGATATAATGACATGAATACTCTTGCTGAGTAACTACCCAATGGTAGCACTCTAATGATATGACTAAATTAGGAGATCACGGGGCCATCTTCTCTTCAGACGCCTCGGAGGGTTATCAGGAATTGAAGAGGAAGCAAGGTTAGAAACGAGAGGGTTGGGATGATTCTGAAGTTTATTATGGAAGGATAGGTATCTGGATTGGGCCAGATCTGAAACATAAGGAACATTAAGATCTTTTTGGATAATTTTATTAGTGACAAAGTAAGGAGCGTTGAGGATTTTACGAAGGATTTTGGATTGTAAGGATTAGATACGAGAGGAATTCGATGGTTTAGTGGAGCCCCATAGCTCAACTCCATAAGTCCAAATAGGTCTTATTATAGTCAAGTATATGAGTCTTTTGTAATTAATGGGAAGTTTGGAGCGTTTGTCAAGTAAGTGCTGAAGTAATCGGATTCAGTCTAGTATGAGGATTCCAAGTTAGTCGTTTGTCCAGGTGGAGTCCTAGGTATCGGATTTGCTCAACAGGGATAAATGGAGTATTGTTAAAGGAAACTGTAGGACAGGAAGTCGTTGGTTTACGACATAATTAAATAAAGATTTAAGAATTGCTCGTCCTGACCTTCCTATCCATTACTAGAACAATTTAAGTTAGGGATGTCCATCACTAGTGTAAAAAGGTGTCTGTGTTTTTTGACTGGAGATTACACCTGCATAACTGAATATTTTTTCAAATTTAAAGTGTTAAATAACCAGTGACGCGGTTGAGAGAGTAGCGCAGGGTTCTCCTGGAGTTCCCTCGCCTGATTGTATATAGGTATGCATGTGGTTTTTTTTGCTTAGTTTTAATTTTCTTATTTTTAGGTTATTTTATTTTATTATCCGTTGTATATACTTTTGATTATTATTTTGCTTCTATTTATTTTCTATTTTTTGTACATATAGTGCGAATGTTATCCTACCTCACTATAACCAATGTCCAAGAGACAGACTGTTATAATACTAAATAAAAAAAAATAAAAAAAAAAGTGGCTCTAGATATTTTAAATATCCAATGTAGAAGTTTCTAACTATAATAATTACGGCGGCGTGAGGCAAAAATCACAATTTCCTTAACTTTGTCCTCAGATGCGCTAACCCTAGTGACAGTTAAATAATAAGGTAGTATTATTTAGAGGATAAAAAATAATCAACACAACGGATTGGTCCCTTGACTTGTTGTTAATTGGAAATAATGATAATTTAAATACATATATTTATATGTTAGGGGAGGACGAAGAAAAAGGAAAAAAAAAAGGTCACATTTAAATTATTTAAACTATACACATTTGTGTATAGTTTAAATGATTTAAATGTGACCTTTTTTTTTTCCTTTTTCTTCGTCCTCCCCTTCCTCGCCGTTAAGGCTATACAGGGTCAAATAGGAAAAGGAGATCCTAGAGATTCTAAATGTCAAACGGGGAAGTTTATAACTAATATATAATGTGGAACTAATAAATTTATAACTAATATATTATATAATGTGGCAAATTAAAATAAATGGCAACAAGTCAACTCATATTAGCTTCTCCCTGAGGAAGATTTCGTATCCCTCTGTGACAGTAGTCAACAAGCCAGTTCCCTCAAAAATTAATGTACGGTATCTCGGATCATATTTAACAAAAAACTAATCAATTTAAAAACGAGAACTGACCAGACGATACAAACAACTGTCACATATTCTGAACTACATATCTCTCAACTTATAAAACAAGCGACTAATCTACACCACCATATTAAGACTTATTTGGACCTACGGAGCAGAAATCTGGGGTTTCTCATTTCTCAAACCATACATACATAAACAAAATTCAAATTACTCAATCCAAAATACTCCGTAAAATTGTCAATGCTCCTTGGTTTATTTCAAATCACACCACGGGCGGATTTACGGGGGGGGGAGGGAGGCTTTCGGGCTGAAGCCATCCCCAAAATGGTAAAATATAACCATGTTTTATCAAAAAATAAAAAGTATCTCTTAAAGTATTATTGTTTGTGTAATACATTTAAAAGGGCTTTAGGAATCGCTTAAACACCATTTCCATACAGATAGTTAGTATCTTTTTTTCCAAAGTAATTATCGTTATTTTTATAAATAAAAATACTTTAGGGCTGAAGCTCCCCCACTTAAAAAATAAATCCAGGATCCGCTACTGAATCACACCATACACACAGACATGAACATACCAAAAATAAAATCCTACATACACAACAAGTACACAACATTTTATTGTTCTACTCTCAATCATCCAAATTTATTCGTTCTCTCTCTTTCTTCCTCCCTGTTACCTGGTGAGCCTCAACGAAGACTGAAAAGGCAATGGCCTGACAGATTTCCTGCTGACAGTGTAAACAAGGATCAAGAATAAAAGAAGACAGAATAAATGGCAACACATTTTCTTGATGCGTTACAACGCAGTGGCAAATTTAACGTAACATATAAATAAAAAACTTATTTCTTTTTAAATTTTCATATTTTATTTTTTCTCAATTTGTATTTCAGTTTGCATAAAATAGTATGAATACACACATAGAAACATAATACCCTTTGCCTTTCATTGTGGCAGATCATATTATTATTATTCCAGTAAAAATCTAGTTACAATTCCTTAAATAAAATATGATTTGATAAAAAGGGTCAGTGTCGTCGCGGATTAACGATTGTAAAATTATTTGAAAGTTATTTTAATCCTCTTTACAATTCTTTAATGAAAAATCTGGCACGGCGCGTGTACCACACAACTTTCACTTACCACCCTCTTCTTAGCAATGATAAGTATTTTTATACGAATGGGAAGTGAAAGTAAAAATTACAAACGCTATATCGATTTATATTTCATTGTGGGCATTTTTATTTTTATAAGTACCCTTATATATATAAAAATTTTAATATTAATATCGCTGTAATCTATACAATTAAATATTAAATAATACCAGCAATGGCATCTATGAAAACCGCATATGTATATTTACATAATATTGTCAGAATCCTTAATACATTAAGCTCATTTTGTGTATGGAAGCGTGTTATAATCTTTCGGGCGAGTTCGTGTGAGCTCGTATTCCTTTGGTTCCTCAATTACAACTATCATCCTTTAAGATCTCTTATTTCTTCTTTAGTTAATTTTCCAACTCTTTAATTTTTTGTATTTAACTATCTTTTATATTGCGAATTCTTGTGAAAATGTCGATTGTTTCAAATAAATAATTTTTTTTTATTTATTTATTTAGACATATAATATTCTGTCACAGGGACCATAATTATATTGATAAATGAACACATTCACACCGTATATACAAAAAAGAAATAAAATTAACAAAAGTAAAATAATAACTAAATAATAATAAATAAAAACTATATCCAATAAAAAAAAAAATAACCTAAATACAAGTAAATTAAAAACATAAAAACAGTCACACCTATATACAATATATACAATCAGGCGGGGAACCCAAATCTCTGCGCTACTCTCTCAACCACCTAAATAAATAAAATTAAAGGTACTTTACAGGAAGCTAAAATTGAAAATTAGCCATTTAAACCCTGTTAGAGAACGTCAATCAGAATAAAAACTATATTTTATTTTAAACTGCTTAATTTTACACTGATATGATGAATTTAACCAAAATCGTTAGAGCCGTTTTCGAATAAATAACAAAAATATGTTTTTTCCATTAGACCATTGTATAAAGTGCCATTTCTGGTCAGCCGATTTTGAAAAAAAAGTTACTGTATTATCCCTAGCATATAAAAACCTTAAATATGCAATTTCACTTGCGTACGGCTTTTTGTTGAGCTAGACTGTTTACATATACACACCATGCACATCATTTTGCGGAACTTGGTTACTTGTGCTCAAAACGCTTATTTCCGTTGAAAACTGAGATTCCTAAATTTTGACGATCGCAATATATAGATAAGTGAAAGTAAAAATGGAACCGTCATTCTAAAATGTCCATATATCTCACCTTCGAATCGCTCGTCCTCTTTGGCGTTGTGGAAGGTGATCCTGAAGCTGTGGGTGTCGATGATGGCCGCCAGTCTGTTGAGGACTGCGGATATCAAGTCGCCGTGGAGGGCGTCTTCTCTCGGGTTCATCTTCACTCTGGAAGAAAAAAAAGAGGCTTGTCATATCCAGCAATCTGCAGAAAGAGTTATCAGGGCAATTATTTTTAAAGAAAATTACATAAGCTTGATTCGATATATTTTAAATACTTTTTTTCCAAATTTAGAAAAAAAATTCATTTAATTTCCTTGGAAACATGTGATTTACGTTAAATAATGTTAGTTTTCTGTAATTATGATTTAAATTGCTTCCTCACTACCGAAAGTAAGTTAAGCAGACCCTACACGGTAATTCTTGAATGAACGTCACAAGAAGTGCCAAGATTGGCCGCTATCGCTTTGATCATGAAGACCCTTACATGTTCAATCATTACTGATCATTACTTATCGTTCCTGATTTAGGTTAGATCGTTGCTGACCAATTTAGCTCAGTTGTAAACAAAGAAACAGCATAGATATGCTTATTTGGACATTGTCATTTATAATATTGGGCATCAAGAGAAAAACGGAGATATAATAATTACTTAATAATGCCTGAAAATCGTTTAGACCAAAGTTAGTACAAAATATAAGTCAACTACATACAAAAATCTAGGAAAAGTATTGCAAAAATAACCAATTTGTTAAGAAAAATGGAAAAATTAATGGCAAATAAACACAACAGTTAAAGATTTTTTTTCTATAAGTAAATTGTGAAGTTTCCACTTTTTTCTCTCTCCAATTTATTGCCTACTTGACTATTTAAAGAAAAAATAGTTGAAAACGGTTAATAATAATATAGACTAGGGATATAAACAACTATTTACTTTTATGAAATTATTTACTTAATAATGAGACCTAGGTAAACTAACCTATCTAGTAGTAAGGTTAGTCTCATAGAAAATCGTTTTGACAAAAGTTAGTAAAATATAAGTCTACTACTTACAAAAATTAAGGAAAGGTATTGCGAAAATAATAAATTTGTTGAGGAAAATGGGAAAAGGACTGATAAATATACACAACGTTAAAGTTTTTTTTTCCTAAAGTAAATTCTGAAGTTTCCTCATTTTTTTTTTTAATTTGTTGCCCACTTGACTATTAAAAAGAAATAGTTAAAGATGGTTTTAAATTATAAACAAGGGATATGAAAAATTATTTAACTATTTACATATAATGAAAATCCGAAATTTATAATAGTTGTGAGGCCTAGGTAACCTAACCTATCCAGCAGTATGGTTAGCCCCCCCACTAGTTTTACCTCAGTCCCCCCTCCACTTCTCGTGAATGAACCTTTGATTTCCGGATGTTCGGAAATCCGCAGCGCACCACCATCAGTACTTCATTCACTACCTTACACGACAATTCGGAACGTCATTAGTGCAATTCCGATTGACCGTGTAGGGTCCCCTTTAGAGATTGGTAAACAGATAATCAAGTATGTATGAATTTAATTGAATTCCGCCCACTACTCCAAAAAATAACACTTCCGCTTTCGTATCAGGAAATTATATATTTGACACTCCTATAGTTTGAAAACTGCGCATTCGATTTGACCCAAATTTGGAGAGTAGTACAGAAAGAAATTAAATGGTATAAATTTCATTGAATTTCATTTAATATAAAAAATTGTGAATGAAGAGAAGAATAGTTGGGGTGGTCAGTCAAAAAAGAAGGCAAAAATAAATGATAATATTTATTTTTACATATGCCGACGTTTCGACCTGAAGTTCAGACCTTCATCAGGGCTAGGAAAATAACCAGATAATAAGGTATGAGAAACATAAGTAGTGATGGTAAAAAAATAAAATTACTATTCTTCTCAACTATTCTTCTCTTCATTATCCACGACAGTCAACCATTTACCAATTATAAAAAATTGTTATCAATATAATGGCTGTGAAATGTGGAAGGCATTGGTCATCTGTAGTTGGAGTTAGGTTAACATGCTATTTTTATGAGGTTATAAAATTTTACGTTTTATTCAAAAAGCTAATTTATAATGTACTGTTTGGTCGATTCCAAACGTTACTGGCATGACACTTACTGCAGTTACTTATTTTGTGTAATTTTCAGTAAATTTAAATTAATTTTTAATCTGTTTGTATAAAAAAAAAAACTTATTTGTGATTGTGTTTATTTCTATTGAAGTTCAACTAGCTCGTCGGGATCTCGATTTCATCCTTAAATATCAAAGTTGTGTGAACTTCACACATATTTTTATATCAGAGTTAATTCCGAACAAACATTAAGTTGGATTTTCCTATTAAGTATATATCACTACTGTTCGTGCGATAGGTCGTATGTAAATATTTTCAATTTTCATTCTATTTCCGCTAAAGGTGACATTTTATAGTCTGCAACTGATATAAGCAGTCTGCTACTGAAAATAGCAAGAGAGCAATAAAATATGAAATCATACTAATAAATCATAAAAAAACAATTAGTTCTTTTTTTCTCCTGTAAACATTCAATTTTTACATATGGTCTCAGTATGCAATGATTTTTTTTTTTTAAATCACCATTCATCAAATATGCAATCTTTAAATGCAGAACTCTTTCACATTTTAGTATTCAATGTACAAAATTCGCGAATACCACACCTGTATATGTCGAGGGATTATTGAATTTCCGAAAATTTTTCATACGAAAAATGTTAGATCGTCTAATGCAGATATTTTTTAGTTAATGAAAACGGTTAGCGATGGAATCCTACTTACAGACAAGGAAAAGATCCTTGGCAGATGGAAGGAATATTTCCAGGAACAATTCTCCGAAAATCCAGAAACAGACCATTATCAAGAACAAGAGCCCAATATTCAAGAAAGCCTGGAGGTTATAGAGGAAGAAGAAATAGAAAATGCAATCCATAAGCTAAAAAGAGGTAAGGCATCAGGAAGGGATGGAATCGCACCAGAATATTTAAAATTCGGTGGTCAAGAACTTCTTAAAGCACTACAATCGCTGTTCCAAGAAGTATATGACAGAAAGAAAATTCCCATGGACTGGGAATATTGTATAATCCTCCCGATTTATAAAAAAGGATGCACGACAGATTGCAAAAATTATAGACCCATTAGTCTGCTATCAGTGGTCTATAAACTTTATACTTCCATACTAGAAAGGAGACTCCGACGGATTGTGGAAGGACAGTTAGAAGCGGAACAGGCTGGTTTTCGTCCAGGCCGACAGACGCAGGATCACATCTTTGTTCTCAGAAATATTGCTGAAAAAGCTTGGGACAGAGATAAAAATCTGTATCTTGCGTTCCTTGATCTGAAGTCAGCGTTTGATGTGGTTCCAAGAAAAGAAATTTGGAATGCCCTAATAGCCAAGGGTGTACCTGGAGACTTGCTGGCGGCCATACAGTCAGCCTATCAAGGAGCCATGGCAGTGGTAAGGATGAACGGTATGGAATCGGAACCTTTTCCAATTGCGAGAGGAGTTAGACAGGGAGATAGCTTAAGTCCCCTTCTATTTATAAATGTAATGGATGAAATCCACAAAATCTGTAAACGCCGAACTGCGTGGACAACAATTGGGAAGTGGAATCTGAGAACTGTCCTCATACAAAGCCTTCTATACGCGGATGACATAGTCCTAATAGCCGACACAAAGACCAAACTACAACAAGCTTTGGTAGAGTGGGAGGAAGAGTTGCTCAGGAAAGGGATGCAAATTAACACCTCCAAGAGTAAAGTGCTGGTTATGACGGGGGAAGAGCGAGAAGATGTTCAGCTGATCTGCAATGGCGAGACACTTGAGGTGGTGACTGAATATACCTACCTGGGGACCGTAATTAGTAGTTCTGGTAAGATAGACGCCGAAATATCAAGTAGAATATGTAAGGCGAATCAGGTATATTACCAGACTACTAATAGCATTATCGGCCATCGCGAAGTAGACAAGAAGACCAAAATGCACGTATATAAGTCTGTTTACCTACCTACACTCACCTACGGCGGAGAAAGCTGGACAATGCTAGACAGGCACTCTAGTCGCATAACGGCAGCAGAAATGAGGTTCCTTCGCAGATCTGTTGGCAGAACTAGAAGGGATCGCATTAGGAATGAAAGCATTAGAGAGCAGCTAGGAGTTGCCGAACTTAAAACTACTTTAGAAAGACGGCAACTCCAGTGGTTTGGACACGTCTGCCGCATGAATGAGAATTTGAATCCTATAAGGATATTAGAGGCTCGACCCACAGGAAGGAGACCACGCGGACGCCCCAGACTCACGTTCCAGGATTACATTCAAAGGATTGGATGTAAAATAGGCAAAACCCTTAATGAGATGAAGCGACTAAGCAGGGACCGGGAAGAGTGGCTGCACTGGTTGAGGCTCCTCGACGCTAATTAATGGCATAAGAGGAAGACAAAGAAGAAGAAGAAAACGGTTAGAATGCTATACTAACTTTACATAGCAGACTTTTTTTTTTTCGTTACTCTTCATTACCTTGTACAACTTTATTTATTTTATATTATTTTTCTACAATTCTCCGCTTTCCAACGATATGTTATTCGTATACCTCCTGACTGTTATTTCTGGAGATACATTTTCGCCCTGGATACGTATTTTTATTTTTTCCTCCAGTTTCTAATCATCATATTCTTTCAAACTTCATATTTAGCCATCTTTATAGTTACGGTCAATAATAAACAAAAATATCGACTAACGAAAAACAATATATTTTCCTATTTTGAGGGACTTCAGCCCGAAAGCTTCACTCTCCTCCAGATAAAACAGTGATTATCTTTAACTTGTTACTAATTAATGTAATTAATACAATAAATAGAGATATAAAAAACGGGATTGTTTTCAAGTGCTCTTATATCAATAGAAGATGTTGACATTCCATTCCCTCCCGAGGATAAGTGAACAGTGAACAGTGAACTTCCATTCGCATTTATTCATCTTATCTTCGCCTGGAGAGGGTTGTCAGGAATAATAGAATAAGCCAATAGGGTTGCCGGCTTCATGCTCGTTCAATCTTCCCGTGAATACAGATCTAGATGTTCATCTGAATAACTTCATGTATTTCCTCTACAGTTCCATTGTACCAGGCCTCTTCTATTCAGCGATGGTTATTAAACGAAGTAATGGAAAACATTCTTCAGTCATTAATTAGAAAATGTCATTCAAATAAACAAAGGTGACGTATTGATTCAGAAATTAAGACATTATGTGATTCGGTAAAATTATTCAGCAATCATATAGCGTTCTACGGAATTAAAGAGTCACAGAAAACAGAACCCTGGAGCCAGGGTCCAAAAATCGACCTCATCACAGGTGAAGGTTTGATTTTTTTTTTAATTATTTGTTTATGATATTTACAACTGTATCAAGAAAAAAATCATTCAGTAAATGCGATTATAACATGAAAACACATGTTGAGAAACTATCCACTAGTAGCACTCTAAAAAAAAAAAAATTTACAATAGCAGATCTCGAGGCCATCTTATTTTCAGACGTCTCGGAGGTTTATCAGGAATAAAAGAGGAAGCGAGGTTAGAAACGAGAGAGTTTTTAAGTTTTTTATGGAAGAATAGGTATTTGGATTGAGCTAAATCGGAAACATCAGAAACATTGAGGTCGTTATGGATGATTTTATTTGTGACAAAGGATTGAATACGAGAGGAATTCGATGGTATAGTGGAACCCCAAAAGCTCGATATACAAACCTTAAATATGCAATTTCACTTTCATACAACTTTTCGTTTTTGAGCTAGACCTGTCACATACATACGCGCGCACACACAGACCATTTGGTGGGATATGGTTATTTGTACTCAAGAGACCTCAAAAGTTGTATTTCTGTTGAAAACTCTGGTTTGAAAATTTTCACAATCACAATACTGTCTCTTACTATGCATTTTATATATATATAGGTAAGTGAAAGAAAGAAATAATAATAATGATTTGTTAAAAACTTTTCTTGTAAAGTGTTTACGAAATTGTATTTTTCTCCCAGTTGATATTTTCAAGTATATATAATAATTAAAATAAAAATTCTTACAACTATACGGGCATATAAACAAATTACTTTTAAATATTTAAAATTATATTTGTTCGTTTCACAATAATTATTTAGATTTTTTACACATAATTAAAACTCCTGCCATTTTTTTTTATGGTATTGGGGATCTATCAGTTGTTTCTAATTATATGAAATTTAAAATTAAGTATCATTGCAAGATTTTAGAAATAATTTGCTCATTTCTGTTATTCATAATATTCTCGCAACTATGAATCACTTGTGAATTGACTCATACAACATGTTCAAATATTTATAAGAAATATTGATAACAATGTTATCAAATATTTATCTTACTCTGCAATGTAAATTACACTGTAACGAAATGTAAATGCTCTATTACGCAATACGTAATCATATTCTGTATACACTGTTTGTAAACTGGCAAAAGTTCACATACATGAATTGATCGGAAATTAAAATCCTTCTGTAAGTATACAATTTATGGTTGATTAAACTCTTAATTATTAAAAAAATCCTAAATTCCTTGAAAAACGAAAAAAAAAAAATACCGAAATCGGGTGTGAATTTTATTGACTTTGCCATAGCCGTAGACTTTTCATTTTGATTTGCGGAAAGGCGATGAACTAAAAAAAAAAAATAAAAAAAAAATACAGTTATTCATATTATAGGTACTAATTCAACACAATAATTGTGAAACATACTAATATAATATTGAATATTTAAAAATAAATTTATATATATGACAGTTTTTTTTTTTCAGCTAGACTTTTTTTTATGTGCATATGGATATATATCTGAACGAAACAAATGGATATAGTTCGTGGTACAGACCCCTTTTTATCGAATTATTAACATGCGTCTGAAACTTCGTGAATATTAACATCGTAACATACAACTATTTTATTTTCGAAAATTCTAGAAATTGGGGCGTTTTCAATCTGGAGGAGTGCAAATTTTGTTTATTTCAATGGGTACTAAAAACTCATAAATACCCATTTGCTTTCTACTTGGATCGTAAGATAATTTGATCTCAAAATCTATAAAAAACGGTGACCTTCAAAAATATGGGTCAGTTTGGTGCGACCTATACCCCCAAATTTTCAAAATAACGAAGTTATAGAGGAAAAGCGGACCAATATTTTTGTAGGCTACCTTTTTTATCGATTTCGTGATGAAATTATCTTACGATCCAAATAGAAAGCAAATGGGTATTTACGAGTTTTTGGTACCTAATTAAATAGACAAAATTTGCTCCCCTCCAGATTGGAAACGCATCAATCAAGAGTTTTCGTAAATAAAATAGTTGTAGGTTAAGATGAGATGAAGCTATTTACGAAGTTTCATCGGATATTAATATTAATAATTCGATAAAAAGGGTCTGTACCACGGATTAATATATTAAAATTCGTATACATTAAACATGAATGGAAGGGAGACGGCGTTTATAACATTTCTAGAATCTTTTCAGCTAAAAATATATAATTGTAAAAATTGAAAAATACTTTTTATTTGTTAATTTATGCAACCTTCAACTAAAAATAAAAACTTTTCATAGTGTGACCAGTTATGTCAAAATGTCTATAGAAACATTCTCTAATAAATATACTTATACTTGTACTTATTGAATACATTTTTTTTCGAAATTCATTAAATCAGATGAAGATTGAGGTGTTCACATGAAAGGTGAATGAATCATAAAATCCAAGAATAAATGTAAATTTAAATAATAGGAATATTTAGGTCGTAATAAAATAGTTAAAAACCTACTTAAAGGCCTTAGCTTAACCATTAAGTCGACTTTTCTTAATCGATTTTCGATTCGATCGAAATACTTACTTTATTCATTCAAGTAGCTTATTTTTTATTAATTTAATTTTTTTACTTTCAATTACTTATATACACTAGTGGATCCAGGATTTAATTGGAGGGGGAGAGGGAGGAGGGCTTCAGCCCGAAAGCTTTTTTTTTCATAAAAATAACGATAATTACTTGAGAAAAACAAAATGAAACTAGCTACCTATATGAAATGGTGTTTAAGTGATTTCTAAAGTTCTTTTAAATGTAATTACACGAACAATAATTCTTTAAGAGATATTTTTTAATTTGTTTTCCATAAACCATATTTTACCATATTTTGGGGGGCTTCAGCCCGAAACCCCTCCCCCACCCGTAGATCTGCCCGTGCTTATATATGAAATATTGCGGTATTACGTGAAACAGTACTGCGATCGTGAACAATTTCGAATCTGAGTTTTCAACGGAAAAAGATATTTTGAGGTCTTCTGAGTCATAATAACCAAGTCCCGCAAAATGGTCTGTGTGTATGTGACGAGTATAGCTCAAAAACATAAAGTCGTACGAAAGTGAAATTGAACATTTAAGATATTTATATACCTCAAATGTTACAGGAACTTTTACGTAAAAATCGGCAAACCGGAAGTGGTACTTTATATCATGGATTAAACAGATTTTTACTATTTACTCGAAAACGGCTCCAATGATTATGATCAAGTTCGGTATATTAGTGTAAAATTAAGCAGTTTTTTTTTTTATTTGAAACAATGGACAATTTTACATTGATCTCTAATGTAAACAAATTGTTAAATATAAAATATATATATATATATATATATATATATATATATATATATATATATATATATATATATATATATATATATATATATAAAACGAAATACTAAAAGACAATGAAGAGAGAGTCTCTATCCTGTTTAAATTTTTAAAGATTATCAACTACTATAACAGAGTATAAATTATATAGAAAACACCAATGACCCTTTAGGGTAGAGGCGAGAAAAAGAGAAAAAAAAATATATATATATATATAAAATATAAAAGAATGTGATAATTAACTAAAGGAGAAATATTAGATCGTAACAGAGAATAGTTATAATGAATGGCCGAGCTGATCATAAGATTAGAACAGGTTTCCATAGTAACATGAGCTTAATATAATACGGACTCCGACAATATTATCTACATATACCTATGTTGTTTTCATAAATTCTATCGTTGTTATTATTTAATATTTAATCGTATATATTACAGGGATATAAATATTAAAATTTGTATATATAAGGGTAGTTAAAAAAATAAAAATATTCACAATGAAATATGAATCAATATAGTGTTTATGATTTTTACTTTCGCTTCCCCTTTGTCTGAAAATACCTGCTAAGAAGAGAGTGGTAAGTGAAAGTTGTGTAATTTTGCGCACCGCGCCAGATTTTTACTATTGTTTTCTTATTAAACAGTTATAATAGAATAAAAATCTATTCCACCATCTTATAATACATTGCATTTACTTCCTACTATAAATACTATACGCGAATTATTAGTACTGGCCAACTGACATTTTATTGTTGAACTATTATTTCCTATCGCATCATAAAGCCTCAAAGTACCTTCTTATTTTTCCAATCACGTTTCGAATATCGACTTAAAAGGTTTTTGAAAATAAAGCATGAAATAAAATATCTTTCGTCGAGGGAATATTTTTACCGAATCATGATTCATGACAATCTTATTGGGGTAAATATATCATATGCTAGTTCACGAACCTAGAAAATTGTTATGTGTGCGATTCTGAAACTGGAGATCATTACAAAGTTTATTCTTGACAAGCTTTTATATTATAAATAAATCAGGAAATTTGTTTTCATATTTTATGCATTTAGCTTTATGAATTTAATATTATAAATACCTAGGACTTAACCTGGACAAACGTCTAACTTAGAATCCTCAAATCAGACAGAAGAAACGATAAGAAACCACTCGACGTTTTCGACTACTGCAGCACTTACTAGATAAACGCTCTGAGCTTTTATTCAATTACCAAAAAATCATTTACATGAACATAATAAGACCTATTTGGACTTACGGAGTTGAGTTTTGGGGGTCCACAAAGCCATCGAATTCCTCTCGTATCCAATCCTTACAATCCTAAATCCTTAATGCTCCTTACTTGGTAACAAATAAAATAACCCATAATGACCTTCATGTTCCATATATTTCCAATTTGGCCCAATCCAGATACCTGTCCTTCCATAATAAACTTCAGAACCATCCGAATCCTCTCGTTTCTAACCTTTCTTCCTCCTCGATCCCAGATAACACTCCTAGACATCTGAAAAGAAGATGGCCTCGTGATCTGCTAATTTAGAAACTGTATTAGAGTGCTACCAATGGGTAGATTATCTGCAAGCCTGTCATGTCATGTATTTATCTATTTCACATTTGTTGAATGTATTTTAAATGTATAGTTGTAAATTTTATAAATAATAAAAAAAATATATATAAAATTCTTCGGGCACTGTAGATGTTCTACTTGTTGTTCAAATTGTATAACTGTAAATTACATGTAATTCAAATTGTATTGTTTTTTATCAACATAAAATAAACGAAATCACCCTTCAGATAAATTTTTAATTTATTTAAAAATATATAATAGAATAGAATAGAAAATAGAACTTTATTCTGGGACTAAGTCCCCTTAGAATAACAAAGATGAATTAATACAAAATAAAATACCAATCTGGCCAAATACTAACTTATAAAAATTCTAACATAATATACATTATTTAAAAAGTAGTATGTAACCACTAAAAAATAAAATAAAAAATATACACATATATAAATACACGCACACATATATACATACACACACATACACATATATATATATACACATACATATATAAATGAACATATAATCTTCTCCAAATTTACTTATTATTACGATAAAAAAAAAGAAAAGACAGAAAAGAAATTACATATCTATATATACATAGCTGCACAATTTATAAACAATAGGCTATCTAATAGAAACATAATTTAATACAATATGTAATAATATGTACAGTTATTCATACAATAATAAGCAAACACTAAGATAAAATAAAATCTCAGGAATAATTGTGGTATAAAGGTAAAAAAGGAACTATATATACGTACTTACTCATATTGCTACACAGTGAGACAAAAAGTATAAAATATAAACATATATACCCGAAAGAAAAAGCACAACCTGAGGCGAAGAGAAAAAAAAAAATAATAAAAATAATAGTCAAAAATCATTGCTGTTTTATGTTAAAACTTAAACTGTAGGCATCACCCATTTATATATTACACATCGCACCTTATTGCCAATTTATATTATTATATAATTATTGAGTTTAAAATAATGGAGGTTTTGGTTTAAAAAGAAAAAAGAAAGATTCACAGCTCCTAGCAAAATTAAGTCGCCTCTAAATGTGTAATGAGAAATTCCACTGAAACTTATGGCTTCAATGCTTCTATTTTATTATAAAATATTTATTTAATTATATAAAAATAATTGAAAATAATACACATAATGATGCTATATCATTCTATTCTGTTAACTATTTATGGAAACCTAAATATTCGGTTCAAACAGTGAAATAAATATAATGATTTCTAACTTTGATTTTAAATATATTGTTGTTTAATTATTAGGAAGGGATGGCAGTACCGCGGCGTTGCCATGTCAACTCCACTGTTGCCCTTAGTTACGCTTCAATAATCACACAAATATTCTACCTATTGTCAATTTTAATATTTAATATATTATTTCTAAAAGGTGTTTTTATGTGGGTTCGTCATAACTTCGACAATTCTTCATCAAATCCAATGATTGACCACTCATTTTGTAGATATTCTTCTCCTTCACTTGCGAAAAATAGTCCTATCTCCCCAAAGTTTCTGGGGGAAAAGTTATGAAGGAAATCAAACATTATTTGCGAATAACTCAAAAGATTTCTATATTAAACCCATAATAATTAGAAATATTACTAAATTATCTAAATAACAAAAAAAAATATTAAAAATCGGACAATTATTAACAAAGATACAGTCCATTAGTTTTTGTACAGTTAATAATTCCTTCCTCTTTAAAAATACTGCATTTACTATTCTACTACCTTTTTACTTTCACTTACATATATATGTAATATATAGTAAGTGTAAGTATTGCGATCGAGAAAATTTTTGAATCTGAGTTTTCAACGGAAATAGACGTTTTGAGGTACCCTGAGTCGAAATGACCAAGTCCCGAAAAATGGTCTGTGTGTCTGTGTGTTAGCAGTCTAGCTCAAAAACGAAAAGTCCTACGAAACTGATATTACGTATTTAAGATAGGTATATGCCTTAGATGTGACAGCAACTTTTTCCTTAAAATCGGCTAACCAGAAGTGCCACTTTATATCAACGCTGAAACACATTTTTACAATTTTCTCAAAAACGGCTCTATCGATTTTGATTAAACTCGGTGTATCATTGTGTAATTAAGTGGTCTTTAATATCAATTAGGTCTTATCCCCGTTGATGTCACTTTACAGGGCTTACATGCCCAAAGTTCATATACGTCTTCCTCTAAAGTACCTTTTAAAGTTTTTTAAAAGTTTATGGAATTTCCTAAAAAAACAAAAAAAAAATCGTTAAAATCGGGCAATTAGGAGGAAAGATATGGTCTCTAGTTTTTTTCCCTGAAGAGGCAAAAATTTGTATAAATTTAAAATATACTATTTTAATTGTTGAGACTAAAAAAACTTTTTTTTCTACAGATATTTAATAAAGTATCTTTCCTAAGAACATTTTTTATAAAAAATAAGTACCTAAATTTATACCTTTATTTTCAGTTCTATATCTCAACATTGCAATAATCTCCTCCGGAATCAACTTACTCATATTCTACAAAGATAACTTTTTCAACTAAAAATATTACTAAAATGACATCACTTAAAAATATTGAAATTGGAGTTAGTCATTCTGAAGTTTATAAAAGCAAAGAAAGTTGTGTGGTTTATAAAAGCAGATGGAGTGACTAGATTTTTATTGCCTGTTGTCGATATATTAAATAGACATTTTGTAATTATAATGGTCTTAATGAATTGTTATCTGTAAGCTTTAAGCTTTAGCTCTGCTTAAAATGCACTTCAAAAAAATTTATTATTGCCCAGCATTGCCAAAAAAATAATTTCTATTCATAGTAGATCGGTAAGTGAAAGTTGTGTGTTGCGCGCACCAGATTTTTTTTTCTTATGATATATGCTATATTATTTCTTAAATGCATTTTTTTCCATGTTCATTTTATATTTTTCAATAATTTAGAAAATCCCATGATTGAGGCTTTATTTTGAATAATACCTTTTCAGCCAGCGTTTAGAAAAAGGATCTAGCAAAGCAATTTGTACAAATATTTTGGTCTATTATGTCAAATGGAACATTGCAATCGACTCCCGAAAAATATTAATTCCTTCCTTACATAATACATAGGATCTACTTATTTCCATATTGTTTTGCTATTCCTTCACTAAACAAAATATTCTGCGAATTATTCGCACGGGCCAACTAGTATTTATTATTTTTATTTTTATTTATTTTTTTATTTTTTTTTTAGTAAATTTAGATCTGAGTCCTACATAATGAAAGTAATATGAATAAACGTATAATAAAAGAAGCAATATACATAATTAAAAATTTAAAAAAACTCTGTAAATAATCATACAGATGTAGATAATATGAATACTTTTATGTGAGTTCGATTAAAAAATAAAAATATGAAATGAATTAGCTAATTGTACATAAAATAAATCCATATATAATATTGAGAAATATCATTGTATATGTTTAAAAAAATTATCTTCCCCTACTCCTTTAAGAATAACCTGTCACGATACTGAAATGAGGCTGATCTGAGATGTCGGTGACACATTACAAAGTAATTTTAACTTTAATAATAAATAATTGAGTAATAATAATGTTATAAAATAATTAAAGGTGGACATGACAAAAATAAAATTTTTTTACATGAGTAGACGCATGCAATTCGCATAAGTTGAAAAGGACAGGTACATGATTGGTATTTTAGGTATATAAAAAGAATCTCTATATGTTGAAGTATGTAATGTTTTAAATATGATTGTAAATTGTAAAAAAAATTTAGACTTGAAAATGGCTCAACGAGCCGAAACGTCGTAATCAGATGTGTAGTCATTAAGTTGACAAAAAAAATTTTGAAAATTGGTGTAAAATGGCTGAAAATAAATAGTATGCACCGAAGAAGAATTGGAGAAATATTGTGAATAGATCAGAGTGTTGCTAATTCGCTAATGTCATTTATTTTTAGAGATAGGTATGTAGTCGACTGATGAATTATAAGGATGACAATTATCCAGAATTCAGTCAAAATTCCTTTATTCATTTAGCCGACGTTTCGACCCACGGGCGGATCTACGGGGGGGCTTTCGGGCTGAAGCCCCCTCCCCCCAAAATGGAAAAATATAACCATGTTTTATGGGGAAAAATTTTTTTAAAATACCTCTTAAAGTATTATTGTTCGTGTAATTACATTTAAAAGTACTTAAGGAATAACTTAAACACCATTTCATATAGGAAGTTAGTTTCTTTCTGTTTTTCCAAAGTAATTATCGTTATTTTTATGAAAAAAAAAAAGGTTTCGGGCTGAAGCCCCCCCCAAAATTAAATCCTGGATCCGCTAGTATTTCGACCCAGTCATCATCAGAGCTATAATTTGTAAGTTGAGACAAGATGTTGTTTGTTTGTTTCTTTCAAAATAATTATTGTTATATAAATAAAATAAAAAAGAACTTTCGGGTCGAAGCTTTGTAGTGAGCTAGAATTTGTATTTTGGTGTGACGATAAGCCAGATAATAAGAAAGAGAAAAATATAGTGCCTAAAAACAAAATAATAACAACTGTTTTGACCACTTGGAATAAATTATCTCAAAATTTATACACCATGTAGAATTCATAAACTAATTTGTAGAAGTCAATATTGTTTTTTTTTTAATTAGTCGTAAAAATAATAAATTATGCCTTTTATTAAATTTCCAAATTTTCAAGGGTATTTATAATTATAAAAAATTTATTATTTTGAGGAAAATAAGTTTATTTACCCTGCACCTCCACTTCATGCTTCATATCATTTTAATTTTTTCGACGACGTTTCACGTAATTTTGCCCATTTTCGAGTCGAAATATTTATATCATTATCCTATCATCTATGTAATATTATTTTTTATATAATAAATGTAAAAATTTTCTTCTCGCATTCTTCTAATGTTAATTTTATAAATTATTTATGAAATGTCAATTCTTTAGACCGTCAAAAAAATTTTTTTTTTTTAAACTTACATAAAATGTTGCATATTTTTGTCTTTTTAATACAATAGCCTAATAAAAAATTAAAATGAATTAAAGCATGAAGTGGAGGTGTAAGAGCTAAATAAAGTTATTTTCCTCGAAATTATTAATTTCAGAAATTTTACTTTCTGTTCCACTGTTACTGAAGTTTTATATACAAAAAACGATACATATGTTGGTTTGTCCGGAAAATAATAGAAGTTTTTGGTTTAAAAAGAAAGATTTACAAATGTTTTATTTAATGAACACATTCTCCATTACTATCAATACATTTCTGCTAACGTGTTGGCAAATTTTCCATTCCCTCGGAATATAATTTCCCATCTTTAGAATTATTTAACTCATTTTCACTCATTCTTCCAACACGCATTTTTTTGCATTTTTTAATTCCCTTTGTCTGTTAAATTTTTTGTCACGAAAGTTTTGGCCCAGGTGTCTAAAAAATTGATAATCTGTTGCATATATGGTGTGTTCAAGGAATAAATAGGCACCTTTTATTTTCAAAAATTTTTTTATTGTACTTCTGATGATGTTTCGAGCTGATTGGCTCATGTAAGGGGTCTATGTATTCCTTTAAGAAACCATAACAACATAAAGTGACATTGAAAAATACTACTGAAGTAGCTAACTATACGCATAACATTATGCACAAGGATAAAGACCATAGGGCGGAATATGGAAGAATTTTTAAAGATTTGTCTACAATTATAGATATATATAATTGGTAAATGGTTGACTGTCGTGGATAATGAAGAGAAGAATAGTTGGGGAGGTCAGTCAAAAAATAAGGCAAAAATAAATGATACTATTTATTTTTACATATGCCGACGTTTCGACCTGAAGTTCAGGCCATCATCAGGGCTGACTGCTCTAAGGTAAAGATGCAATTCTTTAATTATAGATATAGAGGAAGACATATGTACTGAGTATGCATCAATCAATGCGTGAAAATTTATGGGAGTTGTGACGGGGAATACATTATTCGGTGACAATGGGTATAATATATAGTTCATGAAATTATTATATAAAAAAATGTTTTGATGACTTGATAATGAACCAATCAGATCGAAACCTCGTCAGAAGTATTATAAAAAATTGTTAAAAATATAAGGGGACTATTTATTCCTTGAAGACACTATATATAACATAAACATTAATTGCACTTGAAAAATACTACTGAAGTAGCTAACTATACGCATAACATTATGCACAAGGATGAAGACCATAGGACGGAATATGGAAGATTTTTTTTAAAGATTTGTCTACAATTATAGATATAGAGGAAGAAATATGTACTGGGTATGCATCAATCAAATGAAAATTTATGGGAGTTGTGACGAGGAATACATTATTCGGTGACAATGGGTATAATATATAGTTCATGAAATTATTATATAAAAAAATTTTTTGATGACTTGTTAATGAACCAATCAGCTCGAAACGTCGTCAGAAGTATAATAAAAAATTGTTAAAAATATAAGGGACCTATTTATTCCTTGAAGAAACCATATATAACATTGACATTAATTGCCCTTGAAAAATACTACTGAAGTAGCTAACTATACGCATAACATTATGGACAAGGATGAAAACCATAGGACGGAATATGGAAGACTTTTTAAAGATTTGTCTACAATTATAGATATAGAGGAAGACATATGTACTGGACATGCATCAATGCACGAGGAATAGATTATTCGGTGACAATGGATATAGTTCATGAAATTAGTATATAAAAAAATGTTTTGATGACTTGATAATGAACCGATCAGCTCGAAACGTCGTCAGAAGTATAATAAAAAAAATTGTTAAAAATATAAGGGCCTATTTATTCCTTGAAGACACCATATATAACATTGACATTAATTTCCCTTGAAAAATACTACTGAAGTAGCTAACTATACACATAACATTATGCACAAGGATGAAGACCATAGGACGGAATATGGAACAATTTTTAAAGATTTGTCTACAATTATAGATATAGAGGAAGACATATGTACTGGACATGCATCAATGCACGAGGAATAGATTATTCGGTGACAATGGATATAGTTCATGAAATTAGTATATAAAAAAATGTTTTGATGACTTGATAATGAACCGATCAGCTCGAAACGTCGTCAGAAGTATAATAAAAAAAATTGTTAAAAATATAAGGGCCTATTTATTCCTTGAAGACACCATATATAACATTGACATTAATTTCCCTTGAAAAATACTACTGAAGTAGCTAACTATACGCATAACATTATGGACAAGGATGAAGACCATAGGACGGAATATGGAAGAATTATTTTAAAGATTTGTCTACAATTATAGATATAGAGGAAGACATATGTACTGGACATGCATCAATGCACGAGGAATAGATTATTCGGTGACAATGGATATAATTCATGAAATTAGTATATAAAAAAATGTTTTGATGACTTGATAATGAACCAATCAGCTCGAAACCTCGTCAGAAGTATAATAAAAAATTGTTAAAAATATAAGGGGCCTATTTATTCCTTGAAAACACCATATATAACATTCAGTGCCCTTGAAATATACTACTGAATGAGCTAAATATATGATAATCCATAGTTAAAAGATCCGAAGATTGAGGTGGCTGTGACAGAGTTTCTGTTCTCTACAACGTTTTGAGACGTCACACCTGATTATATAATATTCTCTAAAATATAAAAAAAAAACGTCAGGGCAGAGCTAAGTCATATTATAATCGATACGGCTAATAAAAAGTTATAAGAATAATCGCAAATGCAGCAGTCGATGATTATTGTAAAATTCATAAATCGAGTCATAAATATTCACTAAGGTCCTGAGAACTTTTGCCAACTCCTCGAAAACTTTCCAGTTCTCAACTTAGTTCCAGTTTTTAGTTTTACATTAACTTATGTCTTTTATTATTCCTTCGAGCGTATATATAATTTATAGGCACAGTTTTTTTAAGTAAAAACTTTTAGATTGAGCCGCCAGATCTCCGACGTGTAATGCTGTAATTAATTAAAGTGTTTTTTCATATGGATTAAAATATCTCAGAAACTAAAAATCGGACCTGTATACTGTAACGAAGGGAAATGTTCATCATTTTATCCCCTCTGTAATGAGATATTATTAAAATTTATATATTAACTAGACACCGTCTTGGAGAGGTGGAAATGGAAAAATATTGTCGAAAACCGAATAATAACGAGTTTTATGAAAGATATGGATTAAGATATCTTCGAAACTAAAATCCGGACCAGAATACTGCAAGCGAGAGAAATAATCATCACTTCATCCTCTTTGTACTGGACTTTTATTTTAAATTGTATCTTAACACAACGTCGAGTTTGAGAGGCAAAAAAAAAAAAAAATGTCGAAAACTAAATGATAACTAGTTTTATGAAAGATATGGATTAAAATATCTCAGAAACTAAAAATCGGATCTGCATATTGTAAGCCAGGGAAATGTTCAGCATTTCATCCTCTTTATAATGGGCTAATATTTAAAATTGTGTCTTAACGCAACGCTGAGTTAGACCGGCAAAAAATAAAAATATAGTGTCGAAAACCATAAGATAGTGGGTTTTATGAAAGATATGGATTAAAATATCTCAGAAACCTAAAATCGTACCTAAATACTATCAGCGAGGAAAATCACCATCATTTCATACTCTTTCTAATTAGGTGTTGTTTATAATTAGTATTTCATATTATTAATCTTGTATTGTTTATGTTTTCACTGCTATCGCGTGTTTTTAAGCACACACCTCAATTTTTGTTTTCACAAATTTAAATATTTTGATTACTATTCACTGAAACAGCGAACCAGAGTTTGAGTAAATGGATTTGAATTTAGAGACAGTCGGTCAAACACAGCAAAAAAAAAACAATAATATAAAATATTTTTTTACTTTCACTTACGTATATATGTAATATATAGTAAGGGTAAGTATTGCGATCGAGAAAATTTTTTGAATCTGAGTTTTCAACAGAAATAGACGTTTTGAGTTACGCTGATTCGAAATGACCATGTCCCGAAAAATGGTCTGTGTGTCTGTGTCACTTTACAGGGCTTAAATGTCCAATGTTTATATACGTCTTCCTCTAAAATACCTTTAATATGGTTTTTTAAAAGTTTATGGAATTTCCTAAAAAAACAAACTACATCAACTTACTCATTCATATTCTGCATAGATAACTTTTTCAACTAAAAATATCACTAAAATGACATCACATAAAAATATTGAAATTGGATTTAGTCATTCTGAAGTTTATAAAAGAAAGTTGTGGGGTTTATAAAATCAGATGGAGTGACTAAATTTTTATTGCCTAGCGTCGATATATTAAATAGACATTTTGTAATTATAATGGTCTTAATGACTTGTTATCTGTAAGCTTTAAGCTTTAGCTCCGTTTAAAATGCACTTCAAAAAAAATTTATAATAGCCCAGTATTGCCAGAAAATAATTTCTATTCATAGTAGATCGGTAAGTGAAAGTTGTGTGTTGCGCGCACCAGATTTTTTTTTCTCGGCTCCTAGGGCGCTTTGGCATGAAGCCTCAGACATGGTTCTAATATTTGTTGACCAAATATCTCCAAGAAAAGTTTCATTGTAATTGGTGACACCGCAATCCTCACCTTGTAAGTGTACAATGATCTGATTTTACTGAGAAAAATAAATCATTATAGTAATTAGTGATATACTTTTAGGAAATGTTACTTATATTCCATCGTACCGACCACTTTTTATCAAATTATTAACATCCCTTGAAACCTCGTAAATAGCTTCATCTCATCGCAACCTGCAGCTATTTTACCAACAAAATCTTCGGAATCGGGACGTTTTCAATCAGAGGAGGGCAAACTTTGTCTATTTAATTAGGTAAAAATTGTAATTTAATATATCAACTTCAACGGCTCTACTTTTCTTTGTTAACACTTTTCATAACATTATTTTATAATGAGAATTCTCCTTATTTGTTACAGAAGGTATGGAAGCTTTGTATTCATGCGCGAGGAAAAAGAAAATGTCATCAAAATAAAAAAAAAATTAATCACTTTTTATGCTTTAAACATTAAGAACAAATTCCGTGTCTGTCTATCAAATGGCATATTACTTACTACTATTAAGATTATTTTCTTAAAATGTACAAAAATTGTTTCGGTTGAAATCTAAATGTTGTTAAATACATTTCTTATAATTCCATCAACTACTTTCGATTTTGCATATGTAAATGTAATTTTCTTAGACAGGTCCCGAAAATAGCTTCATCTCATCCTACCCAACTACTATTTTATTTACGAATATCCTCGGAATTGGGCAGTTTTCAATCTGGAGGGGGGAAAACTTTATCCAATTAATTAGACATTAATGTCCTTTGTGACAGATTTTAATATTTTTCAATAAAAAAGTTTTTTAAAAAAAGTCATTAAAACTCGTAAATATCCATTTGCACTTGGATCGTAAGATAATTTGAGCACAAAATCTAGAAAAAAGGTAGACATCAAAATTATAGAGCAGTTTGGCGTGACCTACAATCCTAAACTGTCAAATTAACAAGGTTGCATAGGCCAGATGGCCCAATATTTTTGTGGAATACATTTTTTCTCGATTTTGTGATCAAATTATCTTACGATCCAAGTGGAAAGCATATGGATATTTTCGAGTTTTTAGTACGTAATTAAATAAACAATGTTTACCGACCTCCAGATTGAAAACGCCCCAATTCCGAGAATATTCGTAAATAAAATGGTTGTAGGTTATAATGAGATGAAGCTATTTACGAAGTTTCATCGGATATTAATATTAATAATTCGATAAAAAGGGGTCTTTACCACGGACTAATATATTAAAATTCTTATACATTAAACATGAATGGAAGGGAGACGGGGTTTATAACATTTCTAGAATCTTTTCAGCTAAAAATAAATAATTTTAAAAATTGAAAAATACTTTTGATTTGTTAATTTATGCAACCTTCAAATAAAAGTAAATAGTTTTCACAGTGTGACTAGTTATGTAAAAATGTCTATAAAAACATCCTCTAATAAATATATTTATACTTGTACTTATTGAATATATTTTTTCGTAGAAAATTCATCAGAAAATCACATGAAAATAGAGGTGTCCACATGAAAGTCGAATGAATAATAAAATCCAAGAATAAATGAAAATTTATGTAATAGGAATATTTAGGTCGTAATAAAATAGTTAGGTATCTAATTACAGGCGTTAGTTTAAGCGGCTATTTGACTTTTCCTAATCGATTTTAGTTTACTTACTATATTCATTCATGTAGCTTATTTTATATCTATTTATTTTATTTTTACTTTCACTTACATAAATATTATTTTTTATTTATAATTTTATTGAAATTTACAAATTTATTACATTAAAAATACAACAGGTAAATGTGACATTGGTAACATGACATGTAAAATATGAAGAGAAACTACCCATTGGTAGAACTCAAATTAAAGTTCTATATTAGAAGATCCCGAGGCCATCTTCTTTTCATACGCCTCGGAGGATTATCAGGGATCGAGGAGGAAGCAAGGTTTGAAACGACAGGATTCGGATGGTTCTGCAGTTTGTTATGGAAGGACAGGTATCTGGATTGGACCAAATCGGAAACATGTGGAACATTAAGGTCTTTATGGATGATTTTGTTTGTGACAAAGTAAGGAGTATTGAGGATTTTACGAAGGATTTTGGATTGTAAGGATTGGATACGAGAGGAATTCGATGGCTTAGTGGAGCCCCAGAGCTCAATTCCGTAAGTCCAAATAGGTCTTATTATTGTCATATATACGAGTCGTTTATAATTGATTGAAAGCTTAGATCCTTTGTCTAGTAAGTGCTGGAGTAGTCGAAAACGTCGGGCGGTTTCTTGTCGTTTCAGTCTTGTATGAGGATTCCATGTGAGTCGTTTGTCGAAGTGGAGTCCTAAGTAACAGATTTGTTCAACTGGGATAAGTGGGGAATCGTTAAAGAATACTGTAGGACAGGAGGTCATAGGTTTGCGACGCAGGGTAAAGGTAATTTGATGGGATTTATTGGAGTTTATTTTAATCCTCCAGTTTTGACACCATTCTTCAAGATTTGTGATGTGTGATTGGAGAGTTTGGGATGCAATAGATGGATCGTTATTAACTGATAGGATACACGAGTCATCGGCATAGGTGGTGATGACAGTGTTGGATTGGGTTGGAATGTCAGCTGTATAAAGGATAGGACCTAGGATACTACCTTGAGGAACACCAGCAAATTGAGATAAAAGAGATGAACAGGCATTTTTGTGATTTACTTTGAAGTATCTATCACTAAGGTAGGAACGGGTAATGAGGAAGTTTGTAGGTGGTAGGAATTTACGGAGTTTGTACATCAGTCCCGGATGCCAGACTCGATCAAACGCACTTACATAAATATGAATTGTATAGTAAGGGACAGTATGACGATCGAGCTATTCACTGGGTCTGTTTAAGAAAATTACATTTACACATGCAAAATCGAAAGTAGTTGATGAAATTATAAGAAATGTATTTAAGACCATTTAGGCTTCAACCGAAAACATTTTTGTTTTATTTTTAAGAAATAGTCTTAATAGTAATAGGTAATATGCCAGTTGATAGACAAATACGAAATATAATTTGCTCTAAATGTTTAAAACATAAAAAGTGAATGATTTTTTTTTTATTTTGAGGACATTTTCTTTATCCTCATGAATACAAAGCTTCCATACCTTCTGTATCAAATAAGGAGAATTCTCATAATAAAATAATGTTATGAAAAGTGTTAACAAAGAAAAGTAGAGCCGTTGTAGTTGATAACAGTTGGGCTAAAGCAATCTTCTGATGGCCGTTAAGTGATAACAAAGAAGAACTGCCTACATCATCTCTAATGGTCCCGAAGGTTTTCAGGAGAAATAAGGGTTTTCCTTTCTTCTTTTCTTAAAGAAAAATTATTATACTTTCGTTTCGTCAATATTTTATAAACCTCAAGATATAAATAATAAACTTGGAGCAGAAAATTCAAGAAAGAAAATACACATTATATGATTTATTATATTATTTTATACACTATTATTAGCATCCCTGTCGATCAATAACAACTACATTTTTAAATAATTACATCAAAGCTTTACTTTCATTAACCCATGCATCAAATATATCCGTACATATATTATTACAGTAAGGCTCGAAATCGGTTTTGTACCAAATATAAGCTCCTGTCATGCTCAAATACCATGGTAATCGGGTACTGTTGGATTCAGAATTTCACGGGGGATTAGCGAATCGTATTCTCCGCTTTTGTTTTTCTTCCTAAAATAAATAAAGTCGATACAAACATTTTGCTAGGCTTCAATACTGGAACGGTGGTAGGTCTGTAGATCGATACGGGGCAAATTGGATCTTGAAGATTTTGATGCGTACAGCAAGACCCGGATAGTTCCCTCGAAACTATCGGATCCTGCGTTTTTAAACCCAAAAACGTACTATTTTCGCGATAACGCAAGGCACAGGGTTCGCATCCACACAACCTTACATTAATTGTAGTTCTGTCATTGAATACATGTCTCATTTCGTCGACTTGAGGTCTCTATGATCGAGAGAGGAGGAGTTTATATTATTCATCGATGGTGTTTTTGATCGACAAGCCATATCATCGTTAATTCTTCACCAAATCTCAAGATTGAGCCACCAATTTTGAAGGCTTCCTTCTCCTTCAGGCGGGCAAAATAGTCCAATCATTCCGAAAATTCATGCAAACAAGTTATGAAATAAACTTTATTTGCCAATAACTGAAAAATTACACACTTTTCCCTTGGTTATGCCCATGATTATATAAAACATTACTAAATTCCCTACAAAAGGAAAAAAAATCATCGCAATCGGACAATTTTTAGCAAAGATACAGCTTACTGAAATTTGTATACATGTTGGTTCCAAACAAAAATGAAGATTTAAATTAATTTTTGTTAGCTTTGTGGATTATATTTATCGATAAAGTAACATTTGATGTCTTAATCTTTTGAAAAATTGCATTTTCTTATTAATTTGGCATTTGATAATAATATGCTGTGTGAATTTTACGCACGGGCCTACTAGTATATAATTATATATACAGTAAGTTTTTTGAGATAGAATTACAAAAACACTCAAAATGTCCCGCTCAGAGAGAAATTAAATATCTAACCCTAAAATTAAGTTTAGCATTGGGAAGAGTAAATATTTTCAAAGAATAAAACTAAAAAAAAAATTATAGATATGAATTTAGTCCATAAATCAATCAGACTTGTCGATGATGGTAGAATCATATGATAGGTATTTGATAGTAAATATAGTATTTGAAAGTAATCACATCGTCAAAACAAATGCTAACTACCAAATATGAAAAAACACTTCAATTTTGCATTCAAGTGGTTTCTTCAGAAACGATGTACATATTGGCAAATGGCTAAACCCGAATGGCTTTTTTACAAAGTACAGTAACAGCACTTGCAATGTATTGAAAATATGGATTGTTCGTAGATCTTGTAGTTGTGTACTGAATACGATTTTAGCGAATCTGTAATTAAAATTCTTAACATAACTTTTTTATCAAAATGTTGAAAACTATTGAATGCGTCACATTTATTACTTAGATCTCCACAGAAAATGGTTCTATTCATTGCAAAACATCAAATACGTCATTTCTAATTGATTGATGTGGTTTTATAATCTTTCAGGATGCAGCCCCCCAAAATGAAATGCTAATCCGTTAGTGGCTAGAATTAATTAAGATTTAATTATTTAAGTAACGAAAAATTAGAATTAATTAGAATGACAAAAACATAATAAATAGAAGATTATATAATGATATGATAAAGAAGGCAAATATTAGAGTATAACGGTATTGTTCACCAACTGTATATCGATTTCAAAAGGCTTACAATTCTATTGACCGCCAGAAACTGTATAATATTCTAATCGAGCAGGGGATTCCAAAAAAAAACTAGTAAATCTAGTCAGGATGTGCTTGACGGAGACATTCAATAAAATTAGAATCGGTAATAATCTTTCCTAAAAAATTGAGGTTCGTTCGGGTTTAAAACAGGGGGATTCTCTTTCGCCTCACTTGTTAAATTTGGCATTAGAACAAGCCATTAGGGAGGTAATGCGAACCGAGAGAGGGCTGGATCTGGGCGGGACAACATCCGTGCTGGGCTATGCTGATGATCTGGTACTGTTAAGCGAAGACGTTGAAACTATAAAACTAAATACGACAACGTTAATGAATGCCAGTAAAGAACTAGGGCTCGAAATAAACCCGAATAAGACAAAATATATGTTTAGATGCGAAAATGGCGATAAGTTACCGAGAGTTCAGACTATTACATAACGCCGAATTGCGTGAACTATATGGAAAGTTTACTACCTATAAATGGTCTCTGTCTATCGTCAACTGCCCGCCATTTTGTATTCCAGCGGTTATATGCTGGCAGACATGAATTCATCTCAACAGACCAGTGGACATGGTCAATTCATGGACAAACCTGAATATGAAACATATTTTTTTTTGCCACAAGCTACCGAAATATTATGGGATGATCTGATATTTTAAATTCATATTGTATGTTGGATACTGTTTTAACTCTTACGATTTTGTGAATAATAATGTAAAAGTGGAATAATTTAATAGCCTGAGTAAAAATTGAATAATTATCTTAAAATTAATAAAGGAGCCAATGCCTGAATAAAAGTTTTTAATGGGACAGGTTAATTATATGAAGCCTTAATCAATAACGAATTCTTTTTTTTTTTCGTTGTTCCTGCTCCATTGTTCCATTTTTCGTGGAACTCGTTATTAAAAGGTCATCTTAAGATTTATATTCAAGATAACCCCATTGAACAGAACCGCTACCTCTCCATCTGGAAAAACGTCTTACTTGGAATGCCCATACAAAACATTTTTTTTATTTTTTTATTTAATGGAATTTACAACTGTATACAAATACAACTAGTAAATATCCGCAAATATAAATAATGGCATGTACAGGCTTGAAGAGTTACTACCCAGTGGTAGCACTCTCTAAATAATTTTAAGTAAGAAGATCACGAGGCCATCTCCTTTTCAGACGCATAGGAGGATTATCAGAGATCGAGGAAGAAGCAAGAGTGGAAACAAGCGGATTTTTATGGGACTGAAGTTTATCATGAAAGGATAGGTATCTGGCTCGAGCTAAATCAGCGACATATGGTACATTAAGGTCTTGATGAATGGTTTTATTTGTGACAAAGTATGGAGCATTAAGGATTTTACGGAGGATTTTGGATTGTAAGGATTGGATACGATAGGAATTCGATGGTTTGGTGGAGCCCCAAAGCTCAACTCCGTATGTCCATATAGGTCTTATTATAGTTATGTAGATAAGTCTGTTGTAATTAATAGAAAGTTTGGAGCGTTTGTCTAGTAAGTGCTGAAGTAATCGGAAACGTCGAGCAGTTTCTTGTCGTTTCAGTCTAGTATGAGGATTCCAAGTAAGACGTTTATCCAAATGGACATACAAAACTAAAAGTCAACTTGCTACACGTTTCTAATTGAAAAGAAAAACGCGTAAAGCTTCCAAATAATTACAAGACTCATTTTATTGACTAAAATAAGGCCTATTTGGAATTACGGAGTTGAACTTAAGAGCTCTACTCAATTCTTTGTAATAAAAAGATCATCCGTAAAAAGTCTGAACGCTGCCTACTTCACAAATTTATCCAATATGACCATATATTAATTTTGCTTTGTATCCTAATGAATATGCATGTAAAATAGCTGGCCTTAGTAACGAAATAATTCCTAAAAATTTAATATGCGCTGTACCGACTGGCAAGTGTCCTAGGGGTAGACCAAAGCGAGTATGGGAAGATTGCGTTAAGGCTGATCTGGCGGGGTTGGGTTTAGACATAACCCAGTGAATACAAGAATGTGGACATCGATTGGTGGTATCGGCATCGAACCTTCGGGTTCGCTAAGCCTTATTATTATTATGAATATAATAATTAAAAGGAAAACGGTTACTCTAGTTACCAACTCAACATTAAACTATCTCTCAAAGGTGTTTTTTTTTTGTACGCTACGTCTTTGTCGACTCTTCATCTAACCCTATGATTGAGCCCTCATTTTCAAGATCTTCTCCTTCAGGTATTGAAAATAGCTATATCGCCCTGACATTTCAGGTAAAAACGTTCAGAAGAAAAATAAATTTTATTTGGAATAATTCAAGTAGTCTTTGATTGTACTCATGTTTATTTGATAGATAACTAATAGTCCTGGAGTCCATGGCATAAAAGGTGTCGTATTTCATATTAAGCTTTGTCCTTATAAATTTAGCATATCCACAGGCCTGATGAGAAAAATGTACGTCTGCCAGCATATAGCATTCACTATTCACTATTCACTATTCAAAAATTCAATTTACTTTTCAAAAAGTTTACTTTTCTCGTTTTTTCGCTTGTATCAGTAAAACTATGCTTTCTATTCATAATAATGTTATATGTGAAATTAAAGCTGATAAAATTAGCAATAGAAATGGATATATTACTGTTTTTTTTTTTTTTTTTTGGTTTTTTTATCTTTATACTGGGACTAGGTCCCTTATGAATAACAATATTGTTTAAACCAATTGACAATAAATTTGGCCAGATGACCTATTATAATAAAGAGTAATTACAATCTAAGGAATAAAATGAGTATGTACATAGTTTTAGAAATAGAAAATAGAAATAGAAATAGAAATAGAAAAATAACTTTATTCTGGGACACAGTCCCTTGAGAATAACAAAATAGAACAAAATTAAAATATTACATCTGGCCAAAACAAAATAAATCGAAAAAAAGAAATAATGTAAAAAAAATATAAGGTAAAAACTCTATATACAAAAAAAAACTAAACTATATACAAAACCATTAATACTATGACATGAAACTTAAAGCTATTTAGACCAGTATACACTTTTCCGAAAAAAATAAAGAATTAAAAAATAAAAATATATCAAATTCTCTATTAAAATCCGCTCGAATGGTTAGCAAGTATCTGACTGTTTTTGTGATAGGAATTGGAATAGGAGGGATTTGAATGTGGATATGGAGGGGGAATGTCGAATTTTGATAGGGAGGGAATTCCAGAAATTGACAGAGCGAACAATAAAGGAATTTTGGAATGAGGCAGATCAGATCTGTGAGAAGGCATGTAAAGGTCAGAAGGTCGAGATCTTGTGGACAGGGAATGGACTGAGGATTTGAACTGGAGAAGGTTGTAGGCGTAAGAAGGACGATGGTTGTTGATGATTTGGTAGAGGAACGTACCTAGAAAGTATTGTCTTCGGAAGGAGGGGTAGAGCCACCTTAACTCAGTGTAGTGGTGAGAGACATGGGAGTACCTCGGGGCACCAATAACAAATCTTACGCAGCTATTCATTAATCTAGAGGGTATATTAAGGAAAGTAGATGGGTATAAGGGATACAATATAATAATTTGGTACAAAAAACAACAACATACTGATAACTAAATAAAATTGGAAAGAAACGCTAAATAAGTTTTACAGGTAACCAATTTTAGTGATACAATATAAAAAAACAAAAAAACAAAATAGAATAAATAAATGATTTATATATGTTCCTTAAGACGTTTAAGTGAAAACATACGAAGATATTGTGAAAACAAGTTTTGTGATCTCATATGATGCAATAGATTACGAGCAGAAAAAAAAAAAAAAAAAAAAAAAAAAAAAAAAAAAAAAAAAAAAAAATATATATATATATATATATATATATATATATATATATATATATATACATTACTACTTTGCGTCTAATTTAATTGTGAAGAGGAGTAGAAATAAGAGGGTTTTAAATGTGGATAAGGATGGAGCATGGCGGATTTTTTATGGTGTGGAATTCCAGAATGCAGTGGAACGTATAACAAAAGAATGTTTAAATGAGGCAGATTTTTTCGTTATATTCCATAGTTTCCGTGATATCCGTCGTCGTAATTTCGAAAAAAAAAGTTTTTCATCGCATTTTTATCATTATTTCACTCGCCAACTCTTTATCTTTTCATTTTACGAAAAAGTCATGAGGGAGAAAGTTGATTAATATTAAACTTTTGCATATTACAGTACACATATGTATATTATGACGGACAATGTATACACATTGTCTTATATACAGATTAAGAGTTGTGTAATATCGAAAATGGCGAAATGTAAGTTTTTTTGTATAGTTTCGGAGTTTAAATATTAAGTTATAATTGCTCTAGCATTTGAATGGTTGGAGATAAGATAGTAAAATAATATATATTTTTAAAGAAAATTTGATATTAAATGACTTTCTTCTGCATAACTGTTTCGTTAAGTGAAAAGATAAAGAGTTGGTGAGTCAAATAAGGATAAAAATGGGATGCAAACATTTTTTTTTTTCTCGAGATTAGTGAATTACGAGAACGAATATCACAGAAACTATACAATATAGCGAAAAAAATTATAGAACCATTTCTATTGAAAATTTAGTCAGCTTTGATTTCACATATGATATTATTATAGATAGAACGCATAGTTTCACTGAAATAAGGGGGGGGATGAAAAAAGGAAACTCTCTGAATCGTAAACTCAATTTTTCGAATTGAAATCCACGGCCATGGGGTAACTGACTATTATTTCATGTCTTAAGACAGTAAATACTATAAATTAAAAGGATTGGTAGCTTTATTTATCTATAAGTTTGTTTTATTATTCTAGTGTTGCCCAAAATCGGTCTGCACTTTGCAAGACCAAGACAGGTAAAAAAAATCGATTTTTAAATAAAAATTAAGGCAAAACAGTTACTAATTCTCGACAATCTTAGTTACTATATGTTAATAATTGGTATAACCTATACTTTTGCGTTCAATTCCTCTAATTTTTCATTCAGGCTTAGTTAGGTTTCTTCTATATAAAACATTACAGTAATATCTCTATAGTAATAAGCTAATAAGTAACTGTGAGAGTCTTGCGCAAGACCAAGACCATGACCAAGACTGAGTTTGCAAGACCAAGACTCGTCTCGGTCTCACATTTGGGCAACACTATTTTATACGCTTACAACCTGCGTTGGATATCTATCTATCTTCACAAGGCCGCCATTTTGTCTTCCAGCGGCTATTTTTCGGCTATTACGTGCATTTTTCTCATTAGCCTTGTGGATATAATCGATTAATAAGGACAAAGATTTTTCGGCTCATTTTTTTGCCACGGGCTCCCGGACTCTAAGTTCTCTACAAAAAAGTCATCTAAATCGAACCATTACAAGCTGAGATACTGGCTATTGTAATTCGTTAACATTTTGGTTTAAAACATGAAAGAAGTTTTATAATTTTTTTTTCTTAGTCGATTATAATTATAATTATCGAAAGAATGAAATTAATGCAACATATTATGTTAAAAATTTATTCCAATCCAGATAAATATTCTTCCATGATAAACTTCAGGCCCATCCAAATCTTTTTGTATCTAAAATTGCAACCTCTTCTATTCCTGAGAATCCTTTCTAAAAAAAATATGGTCTCTACAAGTATGTCCATGTCATTATAGCTATTCACATTTATTTGTTGTATTTTTAGTTAATAGAATTGTAAACTTCATAAATATTTTTAAAAAATACATATTTAAGATATTGTTTAAGTATAAACTTATAAAGTTATCAAATATCGGCAGGTAAGTTTTGAATTGAGGTTTGGTAAACCTTCTCAGCAGTAAATATGAAGGAAACTTTTCAAACATTCTTCATATATTTCTTTATAACTTTCTTAGAGTTTCTTCATGAGAACTTTATATTCGATTTAAAAATATATATAATATTGCAGTTCGGATTAAATTAAATACTTTTTTTATTTTTAACATAATAATAATAAACGCTCTTATAACATGCTGTAATATGGCCAATAGTTATAGAAAATAAAGCGTACATTCTCACCGTATATAAATAAATAAATATAATAAAAGCAAAATAACGATTAAATTAAAGAAAACACGATTTTATAATTATTTTGGTTTAAGAAAAAATTACCTAAAAAATTTGGAGCTGGCGATTCATACAACAAAATATCAAATAATTTGGTCTATCTCGGAATTAATTTTGACAGACAAAGTTAGTCCTAAGATAATCATCAAGAAAGAGGTTGAAAATCAAGAAATAAAGATAGATAGAACTAAGAAAGGCTCAGCAAGACCTTAAAATGTATCTAAGATACAGTACAAGGAACATCTCACAGTATATATATAAGAAACGAAACCATATATAAAACTGGGGATAAGAAAAAAAACAGCGAGTAAATTCAACAAAAACCGATTGTATAATATTTTCGTTTAAAAAAAAATAAGAAACAATTTTCGAGTTGGCGATTCATACAACAAAATGTCAAATAATTTGGTCTATCTCGGAATTAATTTTGACAGACAAAGTTAGTCCTAAGATAATTATCAAGAAAGAGGTTGAAAGCCAAGAAATAAAGATAAACAGAACTAAGAAAGGCTCAGCAAGACCTTAAAATGTATTTAAGATACAATACAAGGAACATCTTACAGTATATATATAAGAAACGAAACCATATATAAAACTGGGGATAAGAAAAAAAACAGCGAGTAAATGCAACAAAAACCGATTGTTTAATATTTTCGTTTAAAAAAATAAGAAAAAATTTTCGAGTTGGCTATTCATACAACAAAATGTCAAATAATTTGGTCTATCTAGGAATTAATTTTGACAGACATCAAAAATTTGCCGTTCGTTTCGCTTCAAAATTATCAAAAATAAGACAAAAATACTGCAGATTCAGTCACCTCCTCACAACCTCAAACCTCAGTCTCAGGTTAAAAATAATCATCTACAAAAGCATTCTTCGTCCTTCCCTTCTCTATAGTGCTCCTCTATTGTCCCACATTTTAGAAAATACAAATAACGAGTATTTTCGTAAATACAATATTTTTTGGTTACGATGAGATGAAGTTATTTACCAAGTTTTACGCTAGTTTTACTAATATTCGAACTTGTTTCTACTCATTGAAATATTCAGAGGACAATGACAGTTTAGAATTAGGCTATCATCTTTATTTTGGGATTAGGTCACTTATGAATAACAACTGCTTGTTATTTTTCTGTGACAAAATTACTTAGTTCGCGCCTCTTGTCCCGAAACTTAAAAATTAGAATCTATAAAACAATTATCTTGCCTAAAGTTCTTTATGGATGCGAAACTTGGCCGCTTACATTAAGGGATGAGCAGCGTCTTAAGGTTTTTGAAAATAAAGTATTGCGTAGAATATTCGGACCGAAGAAGGATGAGTTAACCGGAGAGTTCAGACGGTTACACAACGCCGAATTGCGTGAGCTGTATCCTGGTAATATAATTGAGGTAATTTCATCGCGGCGAATCAAATGGGCTTGTAAAGTTGTTGGGCTTAGTAACGAGAGAATTCCTAAAAGGTTAATATTTGCTGTGCCGAATGGTAAGCGTCCGAGGGGTAGACCGAAGCGAAGGTGGGAAGATTGCATTAAAGCCGATCTGAAGGGACTGGGTTTGGACGGCGAACGGTGGAGGGAGGTGTGTAACAAGCGATTGGTGGTGTCGGCATCGAACCTTCGGGTTCGCTAAGCCTTATTATTACTTTTTATATTATTATGAATAACAACATTTTTCATACAAATTAACAATAAATCTATCCAAAAGATCTTATACTTCTGAAGGAGATTTCTTCAGCGAAGAATAGATTTGACCTGATGAAAATATTTATACTGACCCCTTCAAATTGGTTTCTAAATTTTCCGTTATTATTTGATTTTTTCGGCACCATTTTTCCCTTTCTAACTCGGCGTCTTGTCAAAATACAATTTTGAATTATAGCTCATAATAAATAGAAAGAAATTCCAAAAATCTCCCTTTCTTACAGCATATAGATCATTGAAAATGCCCCAATAACGAGAATTTTTGTAAATATAATATTAGCGGATTACGATGAGATGAAGATAAAATAATATTCTAATCAAATTATACCTGTTATGTTCATAATTGGTAATTGGTTGACTGTCTTGGATAATGAAGAGAAGAATAGTTGGGGTGGTCAGTGAAAAAGGAAGGCAAAAATAAGTTATAATATTTATTTTTTACATATGCCGACGTTTCGACCTGAAGTTCAGGCCTTCATCAGGGCTTTCTCCGTAAGTGTCGAAGGGAGAATGAAATGCTCAGCTTAAGCATTCTTAAATTTGGCATTCTTAAAGCTCAGCTTAAAGAGAACAAACGAAATTAAAGGGCACTTAAAAAACAACTAATCATCAAACTGATATTATAAAATTTATTTTCTGTTAAGATAGCTAAGAAAATATTTATATTTATTTATTCGAAAATAACCTTCAAGATTTGTCATTAAATCATATCTGGTCAAATGATAACATGTATACATACTTTTTTAGGTTATAATTGGAAAAAATCCAATTATAACCATTTTATTCTCCCTTCGACACTTAAGGAGAAAGCCCTGATGAAGGCCTGAACTTCAGGTCGAAACGTATGCATATGTAAAAAATAAATATTATAATATATTTTTGCCTCTTCCTTTTTGACTGAACACCCCAACTATTCTTCTCTTCATTGTACCTGTTATGTTATCATATATAGCAAATAAAAAGATCAGAATGAGTCTAACGGTCTCTTACTTAGTCGATATTATTTTATCAATATCGAATATATTAATCGTCTGAGGAATATATTGTAACAATTATATCTACATATACCACGCTCAATATAAATATCGCATCAATATTATTGATTCAATCATATTGACCGTGTAAGGTGGGCTTAGGTGTTGTTGAGGTTCGAAACCGTGCTGCCCAAACTACTGATACACTCTTCCAAAAGTAGTTTGTATACAGAACGCTAATAGACATCCCTGTTTCTATTAAAATTTTTAACCCATTACTCACTACGAGCTAAGAATTTTCGCACCGTTTTACCAGCCGTAATCTATTTCGGTTTGCGACGAATGTTTGATGGATGAGGAGTTGTATAAAGAACAAGTTAAGAGGCGTCTCTAAATATAGAACCTAAAACCAAAATAATTTCATCGCTTCTAAAGCTCAGCTTAAAGAAAACAAACGAAATTATAGGGCACTCAAAAAAAACAACTAATCATCAAACTGAGATTATAAAATTTATTTTATGTTAAGATAGCTAAGGAAATATTTAGAATAGAATAGAAAAATCATCTTTATTCTGGGACTAGGTCCCTTTAGAATAACAGTATTGTACATATATATTAACTACAAATCTGGTCAAAAGACTTATTACAATGAATAATGATAAAATACATGTAATACATTAAGTATTAATTAACGAGGACAGTTTGGTAATAGGGATTCAATACTACAATATTGGAGCTAAAATAATTGCATAATAATCACTGAATGAAATTATAAAGGAAAGTACAATCTATTTTATAGGTAAAGCATTGTAGTGATGGAATATAAAAATTTAAAAAAATAATAATAACTGTTAATATATAGGGAAAGAAATTGTAAAAACTAAAACAAAAAAATATATAAAAAAACAAATAATGATATACATATGTTCCCTAAGATATTTAAGTGATTATGCGTAAAGATTAGGAGAAGAGAAAATAAAATAAAGTATATATATACACATAGCGAGAAGTATGTTGAAGATAATTAGAAATAAAATACATTTCACTGAAATACATTCCATGAATAACAAATTAGAACTTAAGGAAAACAAATTTTATCTACTCACAATGCTTAGTGAGTGGTGATGAAAATTCACGTTCAACACAGAATAAAACAATAAAAAATAAGAGAAAAAAATAATGTCTAAAGAAAATTAAATCCTTATAACATAGTATGTATTTAACCAGCATCTGATTGGATTGTGAAGAGGAATTGGAATAAGAGGGTTTTAAAGGTGGCTAAGGATGATGCATGGCGGATTTTTAGTGGGATGGAATTCCAGAATGCGGTGGAACGGACAACGAAGGAATGTTTAAATGATGCAGATCTGTGGAAAGGAGTGTAAAGGTCAGAAGGACGAGATCTTGTGGAGAGGGTGTGGATAGATGATTTGAATTGTAGGAGATTGTATGCGTAGGACGGACGATGACTATTGATTATTTGGTAAAGGAATGTGCCTAGGAAATATTGTCTTCGGAAGGAAGGGAAGAGCCATCCTAATTCAGCATAGTGGTGCGAAACACGGGAATACCTCAGGGCCCCTGTGACAAATCTTACGAAGGCATTCATAATTCTCCACGCAGCCGTAATCAAGGTGGGGGAAGATGAGGGAAGTTACTAGGAGTCTACGTGTGGAGATGGGTAGGAGATGGCGGAAGCGATGGAATTTATATTTGTTTATTCGAAAATAACCTTAAAGATTTGTCATTAAATCATATCTAGTCAAATGATAACATGTATACATACTTTGTTAGGTTGTTATTGGAAAAAATCCAATCACATAGTCTTATGACTCCAAAATGCAGGTAAAGAATAAAAAACACGTCAGCTTTTCGCTAATTCAGGAATAAAATAAATGCAAATCGAACATCATAATATCCAATCACATATCCGAAGATAGGTGAGGTAACACAGCTGAGAAATGTTATAATTAAACAGCTGATCAAATAAAAAAAATGAAAATTAAAAAATATGTAGTGTTATAGACATAGCTAAGGAAATTGTTGTCTCTTTTTGCTTATGACACCGTAATTATTATAATTGTAAACTTCTTCGTTGGACATTTAGAATCTCTAGGGTCTCCTTTGTCTATTTAATACTTTGAAGTTGAAAAAACATTCAGTTATGCAGATATAATCTCCATTTAAAAAAACTCTGCAAATGATTTCACAATGGTTTATTATCTCCAAAAAGTTATACATCTAAAGTAACATTACCTTCCGAGTTACAAAGAAAAAAACACAAAAGGTGATTCCAATTATTGGACTAAACTGTTTTTCTTTAATCATTAGTAATATGCTAAAAAAAAAATAACATTATTTCAGTAACACATTTAAAATTTAAAAATCAAACCAAGGATATAACATTTGGAGTAGAACACATAAAAACAAACCAGAGACCATATCTTTGCTCCTAATTGTCCGATTTTAACTTTTTTTTTTTTTTGTTTTTTAGGAAATTTCATAAACTTTTAAAAAACCTTGAAACGTGAAACCTCAAATTTTGAGAGGGGGTTATGTTTTTGAATTTTTGGTCGATCACAATGTTTCATTATTGAAAATAATAAACCAAAATATGTAAAAACCGCGATATGTCTACTAATACTGCTTTGATTTCGATGAAACTTCCTTCATTTTTTAGGGAATTTAAATACCTTTGAAACATCTTACAATAACAACAAAAAGTAAAAACTTTTCGAGTTATTCGGAATTTAATTTTACCATCCCTCGTAACTTTTTTTCCAGCTTCTTTTCGTTGAAGTATGTTGTATAGATAAATTTAAAGGGCGTCGAGAAAATGACTTTAGCGAAGTTTCATTGAAATCTGTACATTCGTTTAGGAGCTACAGTCTATAGCAACGCAGGTTTTTCAGCCGCCATTTTGAAAGTTAAAGGCGGAGAGTAATGTCGATGAAGGAGGATCATCCTCGGGTGAAATCTGATTTTATATCAAAATTTGAAAAAAAAAAAATGGTCCAGTAGTTTCGGAGAAAATGCGCGGACGGCGGACGGAAAAAAAAAAAAATTATTCGTTTTTCGAATTCTACCCATCTCGAAACGTGAAAACTCAAATTTTGAGAGGGGATTATGTTTTTTAATTTTTTGGTCGATCACAATGTTTCATTATTGAAAATAATAAACCAAAATAATACAGTTTTGCACTAGGGATGCATATTTCGAAATTAAATTGTTCTAGTAATGAACAGGGGGTCGGTACCAGTAATGGGTATACTTCAGAAAAAATCTTTATTTAACTATAAAGATAACGATAAATGTTTAACATACTTTTAACAAAACTGTTAGTAAGAAGATACGAAACATACTGATCTCAAGAGCACTATAGAAACAACAATGATAAGCATTTTAAAATTTTATTTTGGGAATTTTGTTCATTTAATTTTCAATAGAGGGCATTGTTCTTCAATCTAGAAAAAAACTGGAAACTTTAAATCGACATGGAAGTTTATTATCTACATTTTAAGTCCAACCTATCCGTAACTTGTACGTTCACAGTAATATCCAACCAAATTAAGAAATATGTCACAAAAAGTTCAAAACTTACGAATAAAAAAGGTATAATTATAATAACTGTATAATTATAAGTTTTATTATAAATTATGATATAAAAATCTGGTGTGTCCACTCATACGACTTTTCTGCCTATTTCAGAAAAGTTTTCATATCTTTAAATATGTTCTATTAAGAAACAAAAAAAAATTGAATTATATTTATTTTCCTGAAAATTGATCAAATAAAAGATTTAAGTACGATTTCTTAGATAAACACAAGCAATGTAAACAGGCTTATTGCTGATCAGCGTAAAAAAGTCAATACACTTTAATATTGATAATCAAAAACATTTTTACCTTTTTCCAAGTTTGTCAAACTATAATTTCTGTTAAAAGTCGTGAGAAACTTGTGTGATACAGGCATCACTTACTTTTCATTCACCGCTTAGATCCTTACTCTTACAGACAAAATTAAATAGCTGTAACTTTGTTAATAGTTGTCAGAAAAGAATGATTTTTATATAGTTTTGTAGGAAATCGTTAAAGCCGCAGTATAGAGAAAACTATTTTCTCACTTATTACGCTTGAAGCACCCAATTTGTGTCAAAGGAGTCAGTTGTCAAAACCCTACAAAATAAAACAAGAAGCAACGAAATCGGTCCACTAGTTCGCGAGATAATCTTGGCACAGACAGACAGACCAATGGCTGAAAATGTGTTTTTCGGAATCAGGGGACTCTTAAACGTATAGATCCGTCGAAAACCTCATGTTGGAAATTTGACCCGATTGCAATACTTTCCTTACTTATTATTCGTAGGAAAGTAAATATACATAACTACATATGTATATAAAAATGCATACCAAAGGAGGTTATCATCAAAAACAGCTGATCGCGCAGACGAAAAAAACAAAACAAATTAGCTAGATTTATTAGACTTATCCAAGATGTTCAACGTTTCAGAATAAAATTTATATAAATTTCTAATGTCATTCCTATAATTAACAGCATTATTTAACTTCTACCCAATATGCCTCAAATATATTTTATATTCTTCTCTTTCATCATTATTAGGTTTTTTACAGCTTTATATTTATATACGGAAAGTGGGGTAGCTCAATGGGTAAGCACTGACTTCCTAAACTCAAAATCCCTGGTTTGAATCAGGCTAATGACAGGTAATTTAGTTAGTGGGAGAAACTGTGATTAATCGATCATCTAATTATTACATGTTTCGAACTATTTAAAATCGATAGTCGTAGGCATATATAAGTTAATTAATTATTTTCATTGATATATCTTCATGTTAGTTATTATCATTGATTGATTCTCTCTTAATGAATATTTTGTTTTAATTTCCACTCCAAACGATACTTCATGAGTATTAGTAGAAGATATATTTTGAAAAGTGGTATTTTTGTTTCTTAATAGATATTTTCAGAGGGAAAATTTCCTTTTTTTTTTTCTTTTCTCTAGATCCTCCAAAGACTTATGAGATAAACTGTTTTTTTAAATTATTTGGTATCTTTTTAAAACCATGGTGGCCAAGTTATTAAGCGGAACCCTTTTAAACATTCTCGAGTCAAGCAGCGCCGGTTTGGATCCGGCCTGTGCGGACTAAAATTTAATCAGCACTCATAATTTTTTCCCTTTCACCTCCTAACAAGGCCTCGTGTGATGATTCAATTTTAAATAATAGCTCATTACTAAGAGGACAAAATGATGAATATTTCTCTTGCTAACAGAATGCAGGACCGATTTTTAGTTTTTAAGATATTTTAATATATATGCAAATACACTTCAATTAGTTGAAATAGTCCCAGCGTTAAACATCGGAGATCTGACGGCTCAATCTCCACAACAAAATTACAAAACGCGTCTAAAGAAGTTATCACTTAAAAAACAAAACAAAAAAACAAAACTATATTAGTTGTAGATTCAGGATTTAATTTTGGGCGACTTTCTACTTTGCTACCTAAACTAGGTAAGAAAAATATTGCGATCGGGTCAAATTTCCGATTTGCAGTTTTTGACGGATCTATATGTTTCAGAGCCCCTTGAGTCCGAAAAACACATTTTCAGCCATTCAGCTGTCTGTCTGAGCCAATATTATCTTGGGAACTAGTGAACCGATTTTGTTGCTTCTTTTTTTTACTTTATAGGGTTCTGATTACTGAAAACCGTATTTGTCTATAGACTGTAGCGTAAAAACGGCTCTATTTTAATGAAACTTTAATTAATATCCTTTCAATTTTTGTAAATGTACTAAATTCCCGAGAGAATTCAGGAAAAAAAGTTATAAAGAAAAGAAAAATGTTTTGAGGCCTAACTCGCTACAGATGTATTCTATGTTAAAATTTATATACAAACTTTTCAATGATAATTAAATTAGCTACAAAATAAAAAGCTCCCTTTTTTCGAAAGGTAATGAAATTCCCTACAAAACTATATAAAAATCGTTCATTTCGGGCAACTTTTAACGAAGTTTCAGCTATTCAATTTCTTTTGTAAAATTATGAGTTCAAATTATGATGTTAGAAAAGGGAGAGAAACGATAAAAAAATAATAATATCTAAACCCGCATCATGCAAGTTTTATTATTTTCTCTACTTTTAACAGAAATTATATCTAATAAAATTGGGCAATGGCAAAAAAATTTTTATTAACAATATTAGAGTGTATTTTTTACACTGATATTTCTCAAGCCGGTTTACATTGCTTTAGTTGATCAATGAAATCGTACTCAAATCTTTTCTTTGATAAATTTTCAGGAAAATAAATCTAATACAATTTTTTGTTTGTTTCTTAATGAACATATTTGGAGATGTAAAAATGTTTATGAAATAGGTAGGAAAGTCGTGTGGGTGGAATTACCAGATTTTTTTATGGAGGAAATATAAAGGAACTATATGAAATATCTAGAGTTCTTCGAAGGCCTGTTACATATTATGATTGTTTAATTATTTATCTGACATCACTCACAGAAGAAATATGGACCAAAGAAAAAAAAAATTTTTTTTACTTTAGGCACTTCAGGTCAAACTTCACAGTTGAACCACCAGTGCACAATGTCCTGACTTCAAAAAGAAAATTCTTTAAAATAGTTAGTGATCAAATTTTATGGAATATATTAAACTGACGATGTGTTCTCCAAATAGAAAGAATGATTTGCCTCTCATTATGTTTTGTTTATCCATTCAATACAAAATCATATACTTTATAATATAGGAGCAGGAAAATAACTGTGATATTATGAACGTGATTAGTGTTGCTCAAAATCGGTCTTGGTCTTGCAAAGTGCAAGACCAAGACCAAGGCCGCCTAACTTGTTGCAAGACCAAGACCAGGACTGGTAAAAAAATCTATTTTTTTAATAAACATTAAGGCAAAATAGTTACTAATACTTGACAATTTTTAGTTATTATACGTTAATAATTGCTATAATCAATATTGTTTTGCATTTATCTCATCTAATTTTTCATTTTGGTTCAATTAGGTTTCTCTTATCTAAAAAAATACAGTAGTTTCTCTATAGTAATAAGCAAATAAGTAACTGCAAGACCAAGAAGAAATTGAAAAATAAATTAATAATAAAATTAATGAAATTGTATTAAATTATAACTTACCCAACCGCCTTTTCTTTGACGATGGTCAAATAAGGATTAACATATATTTCGTCCTCGTCGAGGAAGCTGTCCAAAGAAGTAAGAAAGGACTCCATCAAGCAATCTCTCATCTTGTACAATGATCTTCTTTGGTCCGGTACGATATCGAAGGCTCCCGTCTTCTTCTTGCAGTCCATCAGGTAGCCCTGGACGTTCCTCATCATATCCAGGTACCAAGGGTCGCTCATATCCTTTCCTTCCTCTTCGTCGTACATCGAAGCGGCGGGTATCGTGGAGTACTCCATGGCGAAGGACCCGTTGAAGAAGCTGCTGAAAGTGGGCGGCTTGGGGGCCGTGGACTCTTCGGCCAGGACGAACGGGGCTAGAGTGACCAAACCAAGGACTAGGGTCCTCATGGCGAAGGAGTGAGCGACAACAAGCCGCCATGTCTGACGGAGGGACCTTATATGAACAAGGGTTCCCACGGATCTGGTGCGTAAAGGATGGGTACGTCTTAACCTATGGTCAGTCCTCCTGATTACGGTCTTTAGGGTACCTTTAAGTGCGCTTCGCCTGGCGAACCTTGGTTTTCTCTCTGGTTTAATTCCGTTTTCGTTTAAAGTAATTTCATTTTCTCTAGTTCTAGTTCTCCCATCAATTATTTAATAAACAATTTAATTAAATTAACAATCTGCAATACAGACATCTTTTTATATAATTCTTAACTCTTGTCTAAATGAAATGGTTTCTTCTTATCGTAATTTTTTTTTTGTCTATCAAAAAATATATTTGCGCCTGTCAACTTATTGTTGACAATCAGCAAATGTGATGGCGGTATATGATAAATAACATAACAGGCATGAGGAAGGAAAGTACTCAGCAGTACCTCTTCCCTAACTTGTTCCAATTACTTAGGTTGTCTAAGGAAGGAGATCTCTCATCCAACGCCTTTTTAGTCTCCTGCTCATGTTCTGAGGTATGTCAGCTGTGGCCATGTCTCTTATAAGTCTATTATTATGTTCTTTTAAATTTGAGTAAAATCGTTGATATAGGATCGTTATATGTTGGTCAACTGTTGGAAAGTGGAGGTCAGTATGTAGAGTTTTGTTAGTCACGTGGTGCTTTTTTTATGAGTCGCAATAATTTTGATTGGAACGTTTGAAGTTTTTGTAGGTGGGTCTTTTTAGCGATGCCGTATATTTGTGATGAGTATGTCCATATGGGCTTAAGTAAGTATGTATATGCATTCAGTTTCTGTTTTAGTTTTAGTTTTGAAGATTTAGAAAAAAGAGAGTAAAGTAGTTTGAGTCGTTTGTTAAGTGTCTTACGTAATTTACAATTTTTTTTTGTTTATTATTTTCAATAACGAACCATTGTAATCGAACAAAAAAATCAAAAACTTAACTCTCTCTCTCAAAATTTGAGATTTTACGTTTCAGATTACATAGAATTCGAAAAACGAATAAAAACTTTTTATCCGTCCCCCGTCCATCCATTTTCTCTGAAACTACTTTACCGATTTTTTTCAAATTCGGATTTAAAATCAGAGGTCACCCGCGGATGATCCTCCTTCATCGACATTAATATCTGCCTTTTACTTTCAAGATGGCGGCCGAAAAATCTGCGTTGATATAGACTGTAGCGCCTAAACGAATGTACCGATTTCAATTTAACTTGTATAAAATGTTCATGTTTGTTTGTTTGTTTCGATGCCTAGTCCAAACAACTAAACAACACCAGCCTTATACTGTTTGGATGGTTACTCCAAAAAATAAGAATAAAAAAAAAAGATAAAAATTATTAAATAGAAGGATTAACAGAATAAAATAAATAAATAAAAATAATAATAGGCACTTATAGATAATAAGATAGAATAGGTAAATAAATAAAGTTTTAAAAAAAATAGCAATAAATCAATAAATGAGTTTAAATTAATAACCAAATGAACTTTTGAAATAAAAAAATAAAATGAAATAAAGTAAATAAATAAAAAAGAATAATAAAAAAATAAATCAAAAAATAATAATATATCTGCAAAGGATCATAATTTATAAACTTGTGATATATGTTGTTTAAGTCTTTCATTGTCTAAGAACTTGATAACTTTGGTAACGATTTCTTCTTGATTTCCCAGGGATGCTGATATATTCTAAGGTATTCGGAGATCTTTTAATCTTGTGGTGTAAAAAGGACACTCTTCCAAAACATGTTTTATAGTTAGTTATTAGTTACACTTTTGACATCTGGGGATAAGATGTTTTGTTATGAGGTGGAGGTGTGTCAGTCTAGTCCGATCCTCAGCCGTGTGAATAAAATGTTCTTGATTCTCTTCATATTTATTTATTTAACATACTTCAACGAAAAGAAGCTGGAAAAAAATTACGAGGGGTTTAAAATTAGATTCCTGAATAACTCAAAAAGTATACACTTTTTAGTTGATGTATACAGTTATTTAAAAGTTTATGAGATTTCAAACAAAAAAAAATCGTTAAAATCGGACAATTAGGGGCAAATATATAGCCTCTAGATGTTTTTTATATGTTCTACTGTAAAGGTTATATATAACCTTTGTTTTGGTTTTGGATTTTTGAATGTGTTACTGAAGTAATGTTATTTTTTTTTTTAGCATATTACTAATGATTAAAAAAAAAAGTTTAGTCCAATAATTGGAATCACCTTTTATTTCTTTTTCTTTGTAACTAGGAAGGTAATGTTACTTTAGATGTGTAATTGTTTGGGAATAATAAACCATTGTGAAATAATTTGCAGCGTTTTATTTACTTCGAAATTTCTGAAATCGAGCGTTTTTGTCCCGGAGATCGGTACCTAACACTCATGAATACTTAATAGTTCCTGTCACAGACACCTTTTTATCAAATTATTAACATCCGAACGAAACTTCGTAAATAGCTTCATCTCATCGTAACCTACAAGTATTGTATTTACAAAAATTCTTGGAATTGGTCGCGGTCATAGAAATTGCATCACCTATTGCTTTTGATTCTTATATTGATAACGTTGAATGTTTATCTTTACTTATTAATGTTACAAGAAAACTTTAACAATGTTTCTCAGTTCATTTTCAACTAATCAATTATGATCTGTCCTCATAGAAAAAGATAAAAATTGTGACGTTACATGAAGTTGAGAAATTTTCATGAGAAATAGTAACTAGTATAGGTTACCTTCAATCAACGGTTGTCATAGTTTTGAAAGAAACAAAATAATAATGTTGCAATTGTTTTTAGAATATTGCTTCATAACTGGCACAGAAATATCTGCAGATCTTGCAGTAGCAATCTGGTAAATAATTTTTTTAGTTTTTAATTCATGATATTTACAACTGTATTACAAGATAAATACATCAATTAAATGTATACACGGGAATATAATCAAATGAAAACGTTTGTTGAGAAACGTTGGTAGAACTTTAACAAAATGTCTACATTAGGAGATCATGAGGCCATCTTCTTTTCAGACGCCTCGGAGGATTATCAGTGATCGAAGTGTAAGCAAGGTTAGAAACAAGAGGTTTGGGATGGTTTTGAAGTTTATTATGGAAGGATAATTATCCGGATTGACCGAAATCAGAACCATATGGAACAATAAGGTTCATGGATTATTCTATTTGTGACAAAGTAAGGAGCATTGAGGATTTTATGAAGGATTTTGGATTGTAAGGATTGGATACGAAAGGAATTCGATGGTTTAGTGGAGCCCCATAACTCAACTCCGTAAGTCCAAATAGGCTTATGTAATTAATTGACAGTTTAGAGCGTTTGTCTAGTAAGTGCTGAAGTAATCGGAAACGTCGAGCGGTTTCTTGTCGTTTCAGTCTACTATGGGGATTCCAAGTGAGGCATTTGAGGATAGGAAGTCATTGGTTTACGGTAAAGTATAATGGTAATTTGGGGTAAATAAAATAAAATTTTTACTGAATAATGCATTTTCTACTACCGTGGCTGTTCTTAAGCTGCTGAATAAATTCTTTTTGACAGTGGGAGTGTGGCATTGGGTTTGATTCTAAAACCGTTAGACAATTTTGGTTTAAAGCTGCAGTTCTGGGTATTTATATTCAATTAGAAATTTTTCATGATCTCAATACATTAACTTTCTCTATGTATTTTATATATGAGTAAATATTAATAAAATCAATCGTAAGAAGATGGAATAGACAGGGCGATAAAAAAGGGACGGAATTGGGCTGATTGTTAAACGATACGCCCTCTGCTGGCCCTGAAGAGAGAACATTGGCCGGATAAAGGAGATTGGGTTAGGCCGGATATCGCCGTAATCAATATTACCTTCTTTTCCATGATATTGCGATAACATGGCTCTCCTTATTGTCTTCCATTCTCCCAGGGCCACTCAGAGATAAAACGCGATAGGGAATATATTTGTCTGATTATATACGAAGATTATCCAGCTATTGTACAAATCATTAAATATTATCCAAGTTTCAAAGCTCAATTTTATGGTTTTGGTTTATTATATTCAATAATGTACCATTGTGAACGAACAGAAAATTCAAAAACTTAACCCCCTCTCAAAAGTTGAGGTTTTACGTTTCAGGATACGTAGAATTAAAAAAACGAATAAAAACTTTTATGTCCGTCCGCCATCCGAGGATTTTCTCCAAAGCTACAGGACCGATTCTTTTCAAATTTGGCTTTAAAATTAGAGGTTGGTCGAGGATGATCCTCTTTCATCGACATTTCTATCTGCCTTTCCCTTTCAAGAATGGATGCGAAACTTTGCCGCTTACATTAAGGGATGAGCAGCGTCTTAAGGTTTTTGAAAATAAAGTATTGCGTAGAATATTCGGACCGAAGAAGGATGAGGTAACCGGAGAATTCAGACGGTTACACAACGCCGAATCGCGTGAGCTATATCCGGGTAAGATAATTGAGGTAATTTCATCGCGGCGAATCAAATGGGCTTGTAAAGTTGTTGGGCTTAGTAACGAGAGAATTCCTAAAAGGTTAATATTTGCTGTGCCGAATGGTAAGCGTCCGAGGGGTAGACCGAAGCGAAGGTGGGAAGATTGCATTAAAGCCGATCTGAAGGGACTGGGTTTGGACGGCGAACGGTGGAGGGAGGTGTGTAATAAGCGATTGGTGGTGTCGGCATCGAACCTTCGGGTTCGCTAAGCCTTATTATTATTATTATTTCCCTTTCAAGATGGAGAACGAAAAACCTGCGTTGATATAGATTTTAGCGCCTACCGATTTCAATGAAACTTCGCTAAAGTCTTATTCTCGATGCCCTTTAAATTTATCTATAACACACTTCAACGGAAAGGAGCTGGAAAAAAGTTACGGGGGATGGTAAAATTAGATTCCGAATAACTCAAAAAGTATACACTTTTTTGTTGATATTGTATTGTTTGTGGATATTTTATTATGGTTATTTAAAAGTTTATGGAATTTCCTAAAGATCAAAAAAAAAAAATGTTAAAACCTGATAATTAGGAGCAAAGATATGGTCTCTAGATGTTTTTTGTATGTTACAATGCAAAGGTTATATCCTTTGTTTAGGTACTTTAGGAATAACTTTAAACACTGGCTGAAGCCCCCCCAAAAAAATTAAATCCTGGATCCGCTAGTGCGCGTAACCGAACTAGAAGATTTTAAAAAAAATGAATAAGTGAATTAAAAATAAACGGTTACAATTTCTGAAAACAAAATTCGAACATATTTCCGCTCATTGAAATATTCAGAGGACATTGACGATTTATTTTGATGATATCAGTTTAATTTTATGTTTATCTTATCAAAATTAACAGTAGCTGTCACGACAATAAGTGACTTCTTACTGTCACATTTATACGGCATGATAGAATAGCTACTATCGTATATAATAAGGTAGTATAAATCTGTTTTCCGAAGGTCAGGTGCGATGAATTTGGATGAATGAATTTGATTATTTAGAAAAAAAGGTTTTGATATTTTTAATTAAAAAAACTACACAATAGAAGCGAAAATATCAATAAGGCGAAATTCACATATATTCAAAATAAGAAATATATATATTTTTTTTCTATATTCATAATGTAATAAAATTTATTATATATAGATAGATAAGTATATATATGAAATAGACTTTATTCTGGGACAAGGTCCCTTAAGTATAATAATTATAAACAAAAACCATATGTAGCCAAAAACTACATTAATAAAATTCAAACAATATATATAATATCTTTAATGGAAACAAACAACAGAAAGTAAAAGTATTTTGAAAAAGAAAACGTAATGAAGTGAAAAGAAAAAAGATGGAAGAATAAAAAAATAGATCGTTATGAACATAATTTTTTAAACTATGATTTTAAAATAAAAACTATATACAAAATGTATAAAATTATAATTATGTATTAGGCGTTTGATACAGTCTGGCATCCGGGACTTATGTACAAACTCCGTTAATTCCTACCACCTACATACTTCCTCATTAACTGTTCCTACCTTACTGACAGACACTTCAAAGTCAATCATAACAATGCTAATTCATCTCTTTTTACTCAGTCCGCTGGTGTTCCTCGAGGTAGTATCCTAGATCCTATCCTTTACACAGTTTATACAGCTGACATCCCAACCCAATCCAACACTGTCATTACCACATATGCTCATTACACATGTATCCTATCAGTTAATAACGACCCATCTATTGCATCCCAAACCCTTCAATCGCATATCACAAGCCTTGAAGAATGATGTAAAAATTGGAGAATAAAAATAAATTCCAACAAATCCCATCAAATGACCTTTACCCTCCGTCGTAAACCTATGACCTCTTGTCCTACAGTATCCTTCAATAATACTCCACTTATTCCTGTTGAGCAAATCCGCTACTTAGGACTCCACCTTGACAAACGACTGAATTGGAACCCCCATACCACACTGAAACGACTAGAAACCGCCAGACGTTTTCGACTACTGCAGCACTTACTAGACCAACGATCTAAGCTTTCAATCAATTATAAACGACTCGTATATATGACAATAATAAGACCTATTTGGACTTACGGAATTGAGCTCTGGGGCTCCACTAAACCATCGAATTCCTCTCGTATCCAATCCTTACAATCCAAAATCCTTCGTAAAATCCTCAACGCTCCTTACTTTGTCACAAATAAAATCATCCATAAAGACCTTAATGTTCCATATGTTTCCGATCTGGCCCAATCCAGACACCTTTCCTTCCATAACAAACTGCAGAACCATCTGAATCCTCTCGTTTAAAAACTTGCTTCTTCCTCGATCCCTGATAACCCTCCTAGGCGTCTGAAAAGAAGATGGCCTCGGGATCTTCTAATATAGAACTTTAATTTGAGTTCTACCAATGGGTAGTTTCTCTTCATGTTGTACATGTCATGTTACCAATTTCTCATTTACTTATTGTATTCTCTATGTAATACAGTTGTAAATTCCATTAAAATAATATAAAAAAAATTAATTATGTATTAATCACTCTGTTAAACTTTGCTCTGGCTGATCGTCCTTCAATTTCTTATTTTTACGGTAAATTGAAAAACTATCTACACTAACTTCTGCAAATTGGTTTCTGAATTCTCTATGGTATTTAAATTTTGAGATATTTTAATCCAAATTTTCAAAACAATTCTTATTTGTTTTTTTTCACATTTTTCCCTTCCGGCTCTCTAACTCGGCGTCACGTCAAAATAAAATTTTGAATTAAAGGCCATTACAAAGAGGATGAAATGCTGAAAACCTCTCTTGCTTACAACATACAGGTCCGAATTTTAGATTTTGAGATATTTTAATAAAAATGTTTTGTATTTTTTAATGAATCTTATTTAGTTTTCTAGAGGTATAAGAGAAATGTACCTGGAGAAAGTGGGATAATATTTTGACCGAGTTGTGGTGGCCTTGGTAGCCCATTATCGTTGAGATTGTTAAAACATATATTATGAAGAGAATTGCAGTGTGCGACGGGCAGGCGAGCACAACAGTGTGCCTAGGGCAGGGATATAGTGTACTGGCCTCTGGGATACTTGCTCACTCGCCCGAAACGTCTCGCACTTTCTACAGCCCTCTCATCATCCGCTCCGCTCGCCATTGTCAAAAGAAACCTGAAAATTTTTATTAAAAAACTCTATTGTGGTGCGCACATAACACATTTTTCACTTACCAACCTGCATCATTGGCGCACATTCCATTTTGATTGGAAGACGATGAACCAAAAAAAAAAAAAAAAAAGTGTGGTAGCTCATATTATGAATACAAATTTAACATAATTATTGTAAAACGTATAAATATAATACTGGTTATTTAAAAATAAATTTATATATTTGTTTAGACAGTTGCAGGATTTTTTTGTATATACTAATGGAAGTACTTGAAAATATCTGAACAAACCAATTCGATATACTGCAATTCGTATATATATAGAGGAAGGGGGCAGCCCCCATAACATTGTTACTTTTCTAGAACTTCTTCAGCAAAAAATGAATAATGTTAAAACCTGACAAATATATACATATATATATATATATATATATATATATATATATATATATATATATATATATATATATATGTGTGTGTGTGTGTGTTCTTAATTGTGGGAAATTGTAATATTTCTGAATATATATATATATATATATATATATATATATATATATATATATATATATATTCAGAAATATTACAATTTCCCACAATTAAGAACATTTATAATAGAGTTCAGAAACCACATTCACACTACGTTTACAATAAATAAAAATAAATAATACAGAAACTAAAAATAATAAAAATAAATGTATATAAACAAAATAACTAAACTAATCAAAATAACAACTAAAACACACGCATACTATACAATATTTACAGAATCCATTCACTCAGAAGAACTCCGAGCCAATACATTCTCCCCAGTCGTGGAAGGAAAGGCAGGACTCTAGGAGATCCCAGCGCCTCGCACTCAGCCGTATCACTGGTATTAAGGACCAGCAGATGCTGAGAAAAGGATTAAGAACTGAAAAATATTTTTGATTTCTGAGTTTGTACCATCTACAAATCAAAATAAAACGGTTTCACATTCAGCCTAGTTGGGCTAAAATGACTATAAAAACAAGCCCTATAAAATATATTTATAGTTGTACTTATTGAATATATTTTTTCCAACTTTATTGCAGAAGATTTATGTAATACACTAAGGTGATGCAGGTGTCCACGTAAAAGGTGAATTAATCATAAAATCCAACGATATATTTCCAATTTTAATTTATCCAAAGATAAATGAAATATAATTTATATAATAGGAATATTTAGGTCGTAATAAAATTTTTAGGTATCTACTTAAAGGCCTTAGCTTAGGCAGCTAGTCGATTTTTCTTAATCGATTTTAATTTACTTATTTTATTCATTCATGTAGCTTATTTGTTAGGAATTTTAATTTTGTTTTACTTCAAACTATTGGAAGGGGAGACGAAACGATTTGTTCGCCCCACCAAAATTTTTATTGTGTGAGGAGCGATCCCCCACCTATTCTCCACAGTCTGTGCTTATGCCTTAACTTGTTTTAAGGAAGTTGAAGTGAAAATTATAGATGGTATAAAATATTCATTTCAACCGATTAATGGCTATTCTGAAAATTAAAACTTGATTCAAAATATTAAAGGAAATGATGTAGTTTAAAAAAAATAGAAATGTTGAAAAAAAAATTGTTGATTAGAAAATTTAAAAAAAATTAAATTAAATTAAGACATATCCGATAGCATAACGCACATTCGTCAGTTTTGTTGTTTCTAAGTTTTGTCGTTTTAATTCGGTTTTAAAATTCAACCATTTAGAAGATAGGTATTTCTTTATGTATATTTTTATATTTATTTTGTAACCTTGCACTGGGATTCCATTCGTTCCATCACTGCTGGATTCATTTATTGATTCATTGAAAGCCTTCAATTATCGCTGAGTTTAGGAACGTTCCCGAAAAAAAAAAACAATGGTTATGGTCATTAGTGGTACAGTTATATATATAATATCATTATAAAACTATTTGTTTTTACAACATAAATTAAAAATAAAATTAATTCATTTATGCAAGTTGATAGGCACGTTTCTCCTCCTATAATTTGGTCAGGCATTTATTTTATTTAGGTACTTTTTATATATATTAAACTATTTTTTTTTAACACACATTATAACATTCCCTTTACAATTTAGAGAGATAACAAGGTATTAAAATAAATAAAGTTTAAATACAGACACATAATATAAAATTTGGGAATACGTAAACTTTTAACTGAATCATTGAACATTTACAAACATTCATTAGTTAAATGAAATATTAAATCATTATGTAGATGGTATATATCATTTTCATTATAAAATATTTGTTCATATTTCAAAACTAATTCAGTAATGCTGGTTGATACATTTGTCTTTTATATAATTTAGTTTTAAAGACTTTAGGTTTTATCTTGGGACATATTCGATACCTTATTGAAGATTATAGATGTACAACTGGAACAAGTTTACTGATTTAAAGGGAATTAAATTACACTGTTGGTTAGTGAAATTAAGTGCCGCTAAATGCAGAATGGAAATTCTCACTATAACTTGTGACTTGATCGCCTGCATTTTATTATAAAATATTTATTTATTTATATACAAATAATTGAAAATAATACATACAATTATGCTATCTCATTCTATTCTCTTAGCTATTTATGGAAACTTAAATATTCAGTTTAAACAGTGAAATAAATATAACGAGTTCTAACTTTGATTTTTAATATATTGTTGTTTAATTATTAGGAAGGGATGGCAGTACCGCGGCGTTACCATGTCAACTCCGCTGTTGCCGTTAGTTACGCTTCAATAGCCACACAAATATTGCATCTATTCTTAATTTGAATATTTATTGTGATTATTTTTTTTTAGTAAAAATAGATCAGAGTTTTACTAATTAGCTTAAGTTATATTTTAAGATATTTTTATTAATTTATTTTTTAAGTCAGGAAGCAAAATGAGTCCAATTTAAGTCAAGTTAAGTTAAATGAACCTGATAGTTTAAAGTGAACGTACAGTTTAAATGCACTCATAACTTATTTTTACTATATTAAGAGAAATTATTGCGATTGTAAAAATATTATTGTAAAATATGGAATAACTGAATTAAAAATAAAAGAAATGTTGAGCCAAACGGATAACTAAGAAATAATAGTATAAGGAATGTGGATGTTCTGGAAAATTTCTGAGCTTCGTTCATAATATCTACCACAAAGCACGTTGAAAATGAGCTAATATTAGTCAATATACATCATAGATGTACGGATATTAATTCTCAATATTTCCTTAAAAAATCATTTTTGTAAATTAACTATAATTGAATTTTTTTTTTTTTTTTCTACGCCTAAGTAACGCCTGCTTCGTTAGCCATGCGTGCTCTTGCAGTCCAATACAATTTTGCTCTCCGAGCATAATAGCTGTCCATTTCGTTAAAGCAACATCTTATGTCCTGTAATGCAGGGCATGTATCCAGATGTTCTCCTGTCATCATATCTAAGGAACACAGAGGGCATGTCGGGGTTATCTTTTACACCGATGCGGTGGAGGTGCTTCTGAAGGAAATCGTGGCCTGTCAGCATTCTAAAGCATGCCACGGCTTGCCCTCTAGGGAGGTCTCTAGGAATCCTGCCACTTTCTTCCAGCAATCCATTCCATCGTTTCCCTTCAATTGTTTGTACATATTTCGCTTTCAGTGAACTTTGGAGGGTCTGCTTTATGATTCTTTTTGTTGAATCCATGGCCAGAGGAATATCGGATTGGATCATTCCAGAACCTATTCTGGCCAGTTTATCAGCTTCATCATTTCCATGGAGCCCGCAATGGCCTGGTATCCACTGGAAAGCGACTTCTGTCCCATTTTCCTTTAATTGGTTCAAATATTGATGGCATTTAGGAACACTTGGATTTATGCTATATCCATTTTTAGGGACAAAATGGCTGCCTGTGAGTCAACAAAGAAAGCCACTTTCTTATCTTTTCGTTCAGTTAACATCTCAAGGCCTAAGAGAATGGCTTTCACTTCCCCTTCATAATTTAAATATGTGATCAATTAATCTAGCAATTCTCAACTGCACTATAATGCCGGTACACGACTTAGAGAGAGAAGCGCTGGGATCTCTTAAGGGAACCATACACGGTCATTCGGAATTGCATTCCGAGGCACTAATGACGTTCCGAATTATCGTGTAAGGTAGTGAATGAAGTACTGATGGAGATGTCTGGCGTATTTCCGAACATCTGGAAATCAAAGGTTCATTCAAGTGGAGGGGGGACTAAGGTAAAAATAGCGGGGGGGCTAACCATACTACTGGATAGGTTAGTTTACCTAGGCCTCACAACCATTATAAATTCCTGATTTTCATTTAAAATAAATATTTAAATAGTTTTTCATATCCCTTGTTTATATTTTATAAACCATCTTCAACTATTTCTCTTAAATAGTCAAGTGGGCAACAAATCAAAAAAAAAAATGGAAACTTCACAATTTACTTTAAAAAAATAATCTTTAACTGTTGTATATATTTGTCAGTTCTTTTCCCATTTTCTCAACAAATTTATTATTTTCGCAATACATTTCCTTAATTTTTGAAAGTAGTAGACTTATATTTTACTAACTTTTGTCAAAAACGATTTTCTATGAGACTAACCTTACTACTAGATAGGTTAGTTTACCTAGATCTCGTTATTAAGTAAATAATTTCATAAAAGTTAATAGTTGTTTATATCCCTAGTTTATATATATATTTTTTTATTTTAAACTTTTTTTTCTTTAAATAGTCAAGTGGGCAAAAAACAAGTGGGATTGAAAAGTTAATCAACATAAAAATTAAATCGATTTTTGAACCGGATTTTCTTAGCAAGAAAAGACTATAAGAACATTTAAACTTTAAGACGGAAGTGTTGAAAGGCAAACCGTTAACCTTGAAGAGTTTTTTTTTGAAAAGGAATACTACTTTTGAAAACAAAAGGTTAGATATCTGTAAGAATAATATATAGACTGTTAAACAAAGACGTCGACTAACTTCAAGTAAAAGAGATCAATCATCAACTTACAAGTCACCTTAAGACTTGTAGGATGACCAAAACGCAAAAACCAAAAACTTTAACTACTAAAAAGCGAACTCCAGCATTTGTAAAACTTTCGAAGTCAGATAAACCAGAACCTCCTAAGAAGGAAATCCGCGAGAAACCAACATTGCAACCTATCCCTATTCAAGTCACCGCATCTAATGAAACCGCGTCTCGAACCACGACTAACTCACCAAGAAATCAAGAAAAACTTTGCATAATTTCAAAGCCTCCTCCTATTCATGTGAAATCTGTCCAAAATTTTAAAACTTTATGTCAAAGCTTGGCATCTGAAGTAGGTCCTCGAGGATTTTACTGTAGTTGCAGCATAAATCAGACAACTATCTACCCGTCCACTTCAGATGACTATCGCAAAATTATAAAACTATTGCAAACACAAAACGCCCTATTTCATACATACCAACTCCAGGAAGAAAAATGTTTTCGCATTGTTATTAGAAATCTCCACCCTACAACTCCAACTGAAGACATTACAGTTGAACTTAATGATCAGGGATATAAAGTTAAAAATATAACCAACGCACAACATCCAAAAACGAAATTTCCTTTGCCGATATTCTTTATTGACCTGGAACAACACCCGAAAAATCAAGAGATATTCAAACTTGAATATTTGTGTTATACAAAAATAAAAATAGAAGAGCCATACATGCGAAAAGAACCACCACAATGCCAAAGATGCCAGGCCTATGGCCATACAAAAGGCTACTGTAGCCTTCCTGCCAAATGTGTCAAGTGCGCAGGACCACATCTCACAGCATTCTGCACAAAACCAAGAGAAACTCCTGCCACTTGTGCCAACTGCAATGGTGAACACCCGGCAAACTTCAAAGGATGCACTGTCTTTAAAACTTTAAAACAACTTCGAAACAAGCAATTAACCAATTATATATCCCCAGAAACCAGAGCAGATGAACAACCCTCCTCTACTCGAACCGAAAATCGTTCTGAATCCACTAATGCCAATTCATTACAACGCCAAACGAATGATGAAATTACTCCATTAGAACAAGAAATGATGAGGGATATTCCTCCATCGGAGCCATTTCGTGAACCAGCTGCCAAAGTAACAGGGAGTTATTCTTCCGTACTATCTTCTAATCCTCCTTCCTCGTCACTTGATATCTCATTGGCTATAAAATCTTCAATAGAACCTTTTTTATCTGACCTAAAATCCCTTCTTTCACCAATTCTGGAACTTCTCACTAAATTAGTCTCTGCTCTCATCTCAAACTCTTCCAATGATTAATCCAACACAACCTTCTCTTAAAATACTCCTGTGGAACTCTAATGGTCTGCTCTTACGCAAAAACGAACTAGAAATCTGTCTAAAAGTACACAACATAAATATTGCACTAATAACAGAAACTCATTTAACTGACAAACAAACATTCAAGATACAAGGTTACGAAACTTACAGGACCGATCATCCAGACCATACGGCTCATGGAGGTACAGCAATCATTGTGGACAAATCTTTCATATACTTCCTGCAACCCCAACTAATACCATTCAGTATACCAATATTTCTCTCAACTCACCAAAACTGCAGCTTTTGGTCTCTGCAGTATATATTGCTCCCAACAAAGTTGTCTCTACTGATGAAATGAAGAATCTTTTCTTACCAATGGGGAAACATTTCTTAGTAGGTGGAGACTTCAATGCTAAGAACTTAAAGTGGGGCTCTAGACTATCAAGCACTCGAGGTAAAAGATTACTAAAATGCATTGACGGGGGCGGGGTGGCCGAATAGGCTAAAGCGTGTGTAACAGCACCGCTAGTTGCCTGGCAACCGGATAACAGTTTGAGATGAAATAAAAAGTACGAGTTCGCGTCCCGGTGCCGGAGGGGATTTTAAATTTCCCCGCCCTCACCCCCCGGCCCGGGAAAATCCCGTATAGCCTAAAAGGCGAGGTAGGGAAGAACAACAAAAAAAAAAAAAAAAAAAAAAAAAAACTAAAATGCATTGAGGATCTTAAACTATCTATTATTTCCCCATCACAACCTACTTACTGGCCAACTTCTCTATCAAAATCTCCCGATCTTCTCGACTTCTTTGTTACACGTTCCTTACCACTCCCACACTCCAACATTTCCTCTCTTTTCGATTTATCATCTGATCATAGCCCAATTTTACTAGAACTGTCAAAACACCCTTTCGCAAAATCTAAACCACCGACTTTAATTAATGGCTTCATAAACTGGGACGACTTTCAAAATTACTTGAACAACAAAATTATACTAAATACTTGCATCAATACAGCAGACGAACTTGACGACGCAGTCAACGACTTTACAGAATGCATACACAATGCGATCTGGCATTCGACTACACCAACGAGGTCACTAACCAAAACTGATTCTTACCTGCCTCTGGGTATACGCAATCTCATAAAAGAAAAACGCAGAACTAGAGCTCTGTGGCAAAGAAGCAGATATCCATCACACAAAACAGCTCTTAACAGACTAATCCGAAAACTTCAACAAGAACTGTCAGCATTTAAAAATAACAGTTACAAGGACTACCTAAATTCAATGAACAATAGAAACGAATCAATATGGACAGCAACAAGACGTATACTTAAGACAAAAGATGTTCAATATCCTCTCCGACGGACGGACAATACCTGGGCCATAACAGGCGAAGAAAAAGCTAATGAATTCGCAAAACATCTTGCTCAGGTTTTTGGGACAAATAATATTCAGGACAACACGCACAATACTAAGATTGAAGACGATTTGACAACCCCACTACCCTTATCACCACCTCCGCCAGCATTTCACCCAAAAGACATTTACAAGGAACTCAACCGACTTTCAAACAAAAAAGCTCCTGGCTATGATCTTATCACTCCCTTCATCCTTCGCCACCTGCCCCGAAAAGCCATTATCTTTCTTACTCACATCTATAATGCTATCTTACGCACAACTTACTTCCCTCTTCTTTGGAAACTTTCTACAATAAAAATGATACCTAAGCCTTCTAAACCTACCAGTAACCCTTCTTCTTATCGTCCGATTGCACTCTTACCCATAATGGGCAAAATATTTGAAAAATTATTTCTTCTTAGAATAAAGCCAATCCTAGAAAGTCGGGAAGTTATTCCGAATCATCAAGTTGGCTTTCGTTCTTACCATTCCACTGTACAACAGTGTCATCGTATAGTAGATGCTATCTCAGTCGCCTTCGAAAAAAAAGAATTCTGCTCAGCGATATTCCTGGATATTGAGAAAGCGTTTGATAGCGTATGGCACAAAGGTTTACTGTGGAAAATAAAACCACACCTTCCTTCAACTTACTTTCTGATTCTTCAATCTTTCTTTCTTGACAGGTTCTTCTGTATTACTATTGATTCCTCTACTTCTCCCTTCTTTCCTCAAATTGCGGGCGTACCACAAGGTAGTGTTTTAAGTCCTCTTCTATTTTCTGTCTACACATCTGATATCCCTGAGCACCCTAGCACCATTCTCTATAGCTTTGCTGACGATACTGCAATACTTTCTTCTCACAAAAATCCCACTATCGCTTCAATAGCCCTTCAAAATCACCTGCACGTCATTGAAAAATGGTTTCACAAATGGGGAATTAACATCAATCCCAGCAAGTCAACTCATGTTAGTTTCTCCCTGAGGAAAATCTCGTGTCCTGCTGTGACAATAGACAATAAACCAGTTTCCTCAAAAACACATGTACGGTATCTCGGACTATACTTGGACAAAAAACTCACCTGGAACATTCACACTAAATTAAAAAAACAAGAACTGACCAGACGATATAAACAACTGTCACATCTTTTGGACTACAGATCTCCACTCAACTTACTAAACAAGCGACTAATCTACACCACTATACTAAGACCTATTTGGACATACGGAGCAGAACTTTGGGGTTCCGCAAAACACACACACATCAACAAAATTCAAACCACACAATCCAAAATACTCCGTAAAATTGTCAATGCTCCTTGGTTTATTTCAAATCACACCATACACAAAGACATGAACATACCAAAAGTAAAATCCTACATACACAACAAGTACACAACATTTCACACTTCTACTCATAATCATCCAAATCCACTCGTTCTATCTCTATCTTCCTCCCTGTTACCTGGTGAGCCTCAAAGACGACTAAAAAGGCAGTGGCCTAGAGATCTGTTGAAAAGTTAAGAAGATATCAGGAATTCAAGAAGATATAATTAACGCCAACACATTTGCTTGATGCGTTCCAACGCAGTGGCAAATTTAAAATAACAAAATAAATCTAAAAAAAAAAAAAAAAAAATAACTGATGTGTTGATTTTTCTTAAAAATTGATTATTTTAGCAATACTTTTCCTAAATTCTTGTAAGTAGTTGACATATTTTTCTAAGTTTGGTCTAAATGATTTTCAGGCACTAGGAAGTAATTATTATATCGCCATTTTTCTCTTGATTTCCAATACTATAAATGACAATGTTCAAATAAGCATATCTATGCTGTTTCTTTGTTTACAACTGAGCTAAATTGGCGTCAGCAACGATAAGTAATGATCAGAAATGATTGAACGTGTAAGGGTCTTCATGATGAAAGCGATCCCGAGCAATCTTTGTCATTCTTGTGACGTTCATTCATGAATGATCGTGTAAAGGTCGCTTTAGAGCCTCGCTATCTACAGACGTGGTAAAGAGCTGGGACTCTTAAGTTCCATCGGCTGATTGTAAATATAAGTATAACTGTTAGTTTTATTTTAGTTTGTTTGTTTTTTATATTTATTCATTTATAATAGTTTACTATCATTAATATGTTTTCCCCTAAGAATCTCTATATTATTTGATTTCACTTCAAGTTATATTCCTTAGTTTTTATTATTGTTTTTACCTTTGTTATACATACATTATTTTTTATGTATTTAATTTTTTTTATTGTATTGTAAATATGGTATGAATGTGCCTTACAGCTCTAATACTCAGTAATCTTAATTGTGGTAAAATGTATTATACCTCAATCAAAATATTTTAAAAATTTAGCAATAATTGGCAGTAGGAAAGCTCGGGCATTAGTATTTTTCCTATTTGGCATTTTCTATCTATCAACTAAGTTCTTGTTTACTTAACTACCTAATTCGTTCGTACTTTATATTTAACTAAAAACCTCAACCTTTTTAAGTAACGTACAAGAATAATAAAATATATAAATTTTTATACAATTTAATATTTTTAAAATTTTTGTAAGTAAAATGATGAAACTTTTAAAAAAAAAAAAAAAAACTTACAGAGAAACTTGGAAGTAACAAAAAATCCAGTTTTCACCCTTCACTTGTTGCCATTTCTATTTTTAATTATTCAGTCCGCCTGAGGCCATCTTTTTTTTCTTTTACTCTTCATCATTAAAAAGTATTTACAAATTAAAGAAAACTGAAGTAAAAGAAAACAGAGTTCGTTAAATATAAAATTCAATGTCTTATTTCATAGACTAATGATATTATAAAGTAATATTTCTCAATTAACGAAATAAGGTATTTTTCATATAACTCTCATAAGTTTCTGAAATGTGGTGGGTTCAAATTGATTAAAGAATATTATTTAAGATCTGTGATTGGACAAAGTTCTCGACTGACGAGATGTGAGATCACCGATTTTATTGAAACTTTTTTTTTTGTGATACTATATCGAAAAATGTTAGACACATGACGAAGGGTTTTTGCCAATGCATCATAGGAGCCGAAACAAATTATATAATTGTGAACAGTTTTATTTAAATATATATATATATATATATATATATATATATATATATGATAAAAAGTTTCTTGGTCTACTTTTATAGGAGCTGTATTTTGTAATTTCAATAGGCAATTGTGTGCCGTGTTAGGAGCCAGTGTTACCGCGCGCTCTGTGACAAAACCTCGTACTGAAGCCTCGTACATCCTCGTACGCTTGCTCCTCATTCATAACTTGCACTGTTATAATGCCATTGCTATTGTTTTTTTTATAGTAAAATTAGATCAGAATTTTTTATTTTTACCTCCATTCATATATTTTAAAGCCTTTTTACATTACTTTTTTTTAAGTTAATGGGTCAAGAAGTAAAATTAGCTTAATAAAATATATAAAAAAGTTTATATATTTTTATAAACTACTGAACACGTTATATAAAAATTAAAATAGCTAAATAAACTTCTTAAAGTACTCTTCATAAGTATTCATTAGTAGATCCAAGATTTAATTTGGGGGAAAGACTATTTTTTTTCTTTTTTCTAAAAACAAAACAACTACTTTTATGAAAGCATGTTAGTGGTTCTGGAAGGCCAATAAAAATAATTATTGGGGCATTAATGGTTTTAGAGATATCCATTACAATATAAAAAAATAATAGATTGTGATTGTTTCACTATTTAGCTTACAATTAGGTCTCGCACAAAATAAATGTGGACCAATGAAAAATACTTTTTTTTTTCATTATTTAAGATGGGTTCATTACGAATACTAGAAATATTAGTTAATTTTTCAATTAATTACTTTACTCGATTAAATATCGAAAATAATTTTTTTTTATAGTACGCTAATAATTTAAAAAAAAAAATATTTTATCTAGAATATATTTAAAATTGCAGTTTTATGAAGGAAATAATAATTACGAAGGAAATAATGGATATAATTTCTCGTATTTTATTTTATGCTCTATAAAAATGACGGTAAAAATTTCTGTTTAATTTTCTGTTTCAACACATTTTAAAAAATATATATTTATAAAAAAAGTTTTATGAAGGAAATAATGGATATGGTTTCTTATATTTTATTTTATACTGAATAAAATCTAAAAATTGTTTATTTATTTTATTTTCTAGAAATTAAAAAAAAAAAACATATATATACAATCATGGTTTTTTGAAGGAAATAATAATCATACTCTAATTAAAGAAGATATAATTGCAATTTATTTGTCTAGAAAGCAACAGAAGTTCAGTATTTCATATCAATATAAATAATAATACATTCAAAATAACCGTAAAACAATTCTAAACTTCATTCATAAAAATATAACCTTGCATTGCATACGTCAGCAAAACTTATGTACGAGGTACGAGGCTGATCTATCCTCGTACCTCGTACATTACGTCATAACCTCGTACAAATACGAGGATCTTCGTACAAACGGCAGCACTGTTAGGAAGTCGAATAGCAAAAAATAGTGTCGAAAACCAAATGTTAGCGACGTAAGTTGAATTAAATTATTATAGTTGTTAAATTATAGTTGAATGAGGTTAGTTGGATTAAAATATTTCAGATACTAAAAATCGGATCGAAGAGAGAGAAATATTCAACATTTCATCCTATTTATAATGAGGTATTATTTATAAATTATATTTCATATTATTAATCTTGCTTTGTTGATGTTTTCACTCATATCGTATGGACTTTTTTTTATATTTGTTTATTTAGAAATATTACATTCTGTCACATCAAGGACATTTATAATAGTGTTCAGAGAAAGCACACTCACACTCTATTTACAATAAAAAAAAAAAATAATAATACAGAAACTTAATAATAATAAATACAATAAAATAAAATTAAAATAAATACAATAAAATAAAATAAATGTATATAAACAAAAGAACTAACCTAATCATACACACTCGGGCTTGAGTGGAGGATCTGGCCATTGCCAAAACTCCAATAGATGCTTATTTACAAAAGGTCTCTGGGCCACTGCCGCTTCAACCTTCGAGGAGGATTGTAAGGATGGGTGGTGCTGGATAGAGATTGTGCAAGGGGATTTGGATGATAGGTAAGGTTCTGGTGAAATTTGGAGAATTTTTCTGGAATAAGGTCTAGGACAAATGGGATATTAAGGTCATGGTGTAGGATTTTGTTATTTACATAGAACGGAGCATCGACTATTGTTCGAAGGACTTTAGATTGAAAGGATTGAATACGTTCGATGTTAGAAGCTTTTGCTGTCCCCCACAGTTCAAGTCCGTATGTCCATATAGGTTTCAGTATTGTCTTGTAGATAAGTAATTTGTTTTCAATAGAAAGTTTGGATTTTCTATGGTCTAAAGTATGGTCTAAAGCACACAACTTGTTTTGTTTTTTTGTTTTTTTTTTATGTACTGTGTTAAATGTTATTTTTATAATAACGTTCGTTACAGTGAACTCTTTATTAAAGGCTACAGGAAAAAATCTACTAGCGTGGATTCTATTAAATAAATTAAACCGCAATTCTTCTCTAACAGAACTTCCTTTCTATTAGCTTTTAGACTGACCTTTAAACTTCGATATTCCTCTTCCGAACTTTTTACTCCCTCGGCTAATACTTTTATCAATCAAACTTATTTTCCTCCCTCCACCTCTCCTCTTCGAGAAAGTTGTTATAACTTCTCAATGGGTTCTGGACCATTCCTAGTGTTCCATTAAGCTCACATCTCTTATAAAATAACTGAGGAATATAATTGTTAAATGGGTTTTTGATTACAGTTTCACCTTTCACAGTTCATTCACTCCTTTCTAAATTTAGAACAAATATATTAATATACCTAGGGCAAGCAAACATAGATGATTTTCAATAGAATTGTCAATGTTTTGTGCCTTCAGGTTTGTTGTTAGAATACTACGAGGCATACTAGATATAAGTGGCTTTATTAGCATGTCATTGTATAATAGGGAGAAACGAAAACCTTTCTTATAGCATTTAAAAGGTGTCTTTTTACATCAACAAAACTATACGAAATTTAATTATTCTTTGTTAATATCTTGAGGTTCCGTGAGAGGATAACAACACATAGACAATGGAAAATTCCACCTGTCTGTGTGTAATTAATAATAAATATTCATTACATTTATTACTAAAATAAATGAGTAATAATATATTTACAGTATTATTATATATTTATACCTACATTCTAACAGTTTCTTCGTTCACTGTTTCATTTGTTTAAATACAGTTTTAAAAACGTGAAACCTCAAATATTGAGGGGGGGGGTTAAGTTTTTGAATTTTTTGGTCGATCACAATGGTTGATGATTGAAAATAATAAACCAAAAATATTTAAAAATCGCGATATCTTTACTAATAGTGCTTTGATTTCGATGAAATTTCCTTCATTTTGTAAGGACATCTTGTCACATTATCGACAAAAACGTGTAAACTTTTTGAGTTATTCGGAATTTAATTTTACCTCGTACCTTTTTTTCCAGCTTCTTTTCGTTGAAGTATGTTATATAGATAAATTTAAAGGGCGTCAAGAAAGTGACTTTAGCGAAGTTTCATTGAGATCGGTCCATTCGTTTAAGAGCTATAGTTTGTAGCAACGCAGGTTTTTCGGCCGCCATTTGGAAAGTAAAAGGCGGATGGTAATGTCGATGAAGGAGGATCATCCTCGGGTGACCTCTGATTTTATATCAAAATTTGAAAAAAAAATCGATCCAGTTGTTTCGGAGAAAATGCGCGGACGGACAAAAAAATTTTTATTCTTTTTTCGAATTCTACGCATCCTGATAAGTGAAACCTCAAATTTTGAGAGAGGGTTAAATTTTTGAATTTTTTGATCGATCACAATGGTTGATTATTGAAAATAATAAACCAAAAAGAAACATTAATGCCTTGTAAATACAATATAACAATATAACAAACGTTAAGATAAATAAACACTATATTATACCAATAGTTTACTATCTGACTAATTGAGATCTTTGTAATGTGGCCTGCTGTACATAATTGCTTAAGGCTTTCCAGTTAGAACCCTTTAAGAAACCAAATAATTCTTCCGGAGAACAGGTCAGCTGCCCAAAACATTTCTCTCGTATCTCACTGTACATGTGACAAGTCCCCAATAAGTGAATGATATTCTCTTTTTCTTGAGAGTTCCATACCGGACAGCAATCGTTGTCCCCCACCATCCATGGTTTTACGATTAAATCGAGCAACTCTGTCGTACATCGAAAAAATGACCCTATAGTCACAATATCAAAGCTATCATTAAGATATAGTGTAACAGTACCCACTAAAAATATTCCTGAGTAAATAGAAAAACTCGAATGAAGACATTTTTGAAGGTTATTTTGTTTTTCTACGTCATCTACCCTATGTCTAACAACAGTCAATTTTCCTCGCAGATCAGCGATATTTGCAATATCAAGATTAATTTTACAACTATCCTCGAATTCTAACCACTTTTGGTACCAATAAACTCTCTCAGTTATCACCTGTTTCTTTAGGATATGTAAACGAAAACCGGTTTTTACGAAGAGGTTTTTACATATAAATAAAAATGTTAATGTTTTTCGTTCCAACGTAGTATGCAACCTTAATTGAAAATTTCTAGCACAGAGAATATTCGCAATTTTAATATGCTTAAAAGAATTTAACTTTAATTTTCTTTATTCGTATATCTATTAATTTGTTGTAATTTAATTTATATATTCTTTTTTTTTTGTAAATGCGTTGTGAATCTAGTTAATTATTATAACCAATTGTATCAAACGAGATATTATTTTAGAAATATTTCACAGCTTATTTCCGAAAGATCATTAGAATTGATCAGCCGATTTTTTTAAAAATTATTTCATTCATAAAAACTTTTTATCGGATTCTATTTATATTTGAAAGTAGAAGAGCGGGTTTCAATAAAAAAAATAATCATTTTAATATAAAATTTAATAAACAATTTTTAAATACATAATCAATAAATTAAATACAGAGAATGCTTATCAACTACAAACATAAAATAAACAAAATTACACAATTTTAGATTTTAACATGAGTTAAGATATTTAAATAAATTCAAAATAAATGTGAACAGTTTTTATTTTCGTAACATAAAAATTATTTTGTCTTTGGAGGCAATCAGCTGTTCATAAGCAATGTCAGCTGTTTGTCTTCCATTATAATTACCATGGTTTCACTTTAATTATGATTTAAACTAGAAACTTACTTAAAATAAAAACTTCCATTTTTAGAAAAAAAGATTAATTGTGAGGAAACAATGTTTTCAATACCATAAGAGTTTGTAGTCTTTTTAAATATCAAATAGTCTATAATATTGATTTTGATTCCCCAAATGTGATTATTACCACACCATTTATAAAACTCGTCAAGTTAAATTCAGTATTCTTTTACAAGACTTGAAACCTCCATTTTTTACATATTATTATAGATTATTTCTTCTAATTATAATTATGTTTTAAACTGAGTAAATTTAATGTTTTTCAACTCAAATATTATGTGAATAAAACAAGATAAATAATAAATAAGCTAAATGTAAGTGTGTTTTAGTTCTGAAGTTTGATCTATGCAAATGTGTTTAACTGTTGGTAAATTTATTATTTTATCGATTTCATTTTTTTCTATACAGTCAATTATTTAATTTTTCATGAAAAAAACATGTAAATTCTGACTGTTTATATTACACCAGCAATAGACATTCAGATTTTTGGATCAATAGATTTTTTATATGATTAAAACAATCTAAAATAACATTCGTAAGTAAGAAATGGCAAACTATAGATGAATAGATCAAAATTACCTCCATGAAACACTAAACCAATCGGCTATTGTGGAATATCACCTGAGATTTAGGCAACATTCTCACAAAAGATATTATTCTGCTGGTAACTGCCCACGGCAGCGACTGCTACTTCACGCTGCCAACCGTTTCATGCTTGTCTATTTCGTTGAAACTGCCCACCGTCGCGGCCAAATCTTATCAATTTAGCTTCCTTGTTAGATATATAATTTTAAATAAAAATGTTAGTCTTACATTTAATGGTTTTTATTTGTATCGGAAGGATAACAAAATAGATTTGATGGCGGAGTTTCCATCTTATTTAATTAATACATGCCATTTTTTTCTGGTAGTTAAATTTGAATAACAAGGTTAGGTTATGTCTGTACTATGAAATGATAACAATTATCTACATATTAATTCCTACCGTCTAAAAAATTATTGTTTCTTGTATTTTTTTTTCTTGTATAAAATATAAGTATTCATGGTATTAATAAGATGATAAAGCATTATTTTAAGAACTGAGGATTTATTTCCGATTTTAAATTTATTTCTAATTATTAGTTTGATAAATAACAGCACGGTGTGAATGTGTTCATTTATCAATATAATTATTGTCCCTGTGAAAGAATATTATATGTCTAATAAATAAATAAAAAAATAAATAACAGTAATTATTACATAACTGATTAGTAATAAATATCATATATATGTAATGAAATCACAGAAGGCAATATTTTACCGTTTTATTAACAGGTAATCAGTAAATCGGCACTTTAATTAAAGAATACAAATTGATTTTTCAATATCTGGATTTGATTATTTACCTGAAGTTAATTTTTTTTTTAATTATTTAATGTCATTTGGATTTAGTTATATTTGAATTTCTCAGTAAAATACTTTTGGTGGAATAAATAAACAGATAATCTTATTATATTGATAATTTATTATAGCTTTGTTTAAATGTTAAATAATATTTCATTCAATTCTGGCTGATTTGATGAAAAAAATAAATAAATAAAACGTGTAAAGGTGACTGTTATCATCAAAACAGTACTCCGATATGATAACATAACCTGTAACCTCCCCGCTGCCAACCGTCAGATAGGAGCAGCTTAGATATGACGTCATAGACTGCCGGGCAGTGCCATCGAAATAGGTTCCTTCCTATTCCACTTAAGCAGTTCTCGACTGCCAGCAGTCGCTGCCGTGGGCAGTACCGTAAGCAGTATAAAGCTTATCATTTGTTAATGAGTTTAAAACTGTTTTAATAGTACAGTGTCTTATTATTATTACATTTACCTTAAACATACTTTCGTATGATGTAATATACAGAAATATTTTATTCTTAAGAACTCATGTTAAACTTCATAATTTAGTTTAATTGGTTATAAGTAATTTTAAATAAATATATATTATAAATATTTAATAATTATAAACTATATCAGACTGCTGTTCTAGAATCAACTATAATAAGTCTGACATAGACGAGATGGCTCCATAGATTGCAGTGTATATCTCCTCCAGGGACTGTTGTATGGTTCGTCAACTTCAAAATCTGGATTCTTCGTGTATGGATATCCCATTGCTTTGTCCAAAATCGTGACATAATCCATTGCCAACAATTTATCTTCTAACGTCGGTAACCTCTGTCTGATGTTTATCGCTCGTTTCCAATTCTGTTTTTTCACTTCTGGGGTATGATGATCTTCGAGTTTTAAGGAATTATCGTTTTTGATTACACCTATTTCTAAACCTTGTCCCAAACTGTTATTTTTTTTCTTGAAGCAGTGACAATTCAGATCTTTCTTTATGTGGTTATTGTCTTGTAACAGTTCGTTTTCAGAACATCTGCATACGTCCATCGACGAATCCTCTTCTTCTGCTTTGGCTTCTTCCTTCTCTAAGGTCTCTTCCTCTATCTCGTTCTCCTTTTCGTCTGAATATAAATAAAGTAGTATTATTAATTTTGAAAATTAAATAATTAAAACAATTAAATAAATATTATTTAGATCTTTATTCAAATTAAATAAATATTTTATGATTAGTTAAATTGCCATTTTTGTCTTATATGGTCAGAATAACATTGCACCTTTCCGAACGATGATTCCGACTGTTATAGTAAAAATGTATTTAATAACTGATTAGGTTATCCTACTGGAAAATATATGTCCCGTTTAATAGTTTAACAAAATAAGACACAGCTGTCTCTGAACTTATATTAATTCGTTATTATAATTAGACCTATTTTTTTTAGAATAGCATTAGTTTATAGTTATCACACTTACTCATAGCATAGAAGCCATGTTAAAATTTATCTCTCTATTATATAAAAAAAGTTGGTAGTGGCTTTCATATTTTATTTTATTACCAGGAGAGTAGGAGATAACAAGAGCTCAACTTATTAGTAGATTATTTTCAAAAATTATACAGTTGTTCATTTCATTACATATTTGTTGAGTTCTTTTCATTTTCTACACTCCTAATACAAAATAAATATTTTAGAATGAAAATTTTTAGGGGAACTGGTATTCATATGGAGTGGTAGCTTGATTTTATCTAGATGACAGCAGATATTTTTCTATCTAGATATTTCCCCTTTGAATACAATATTTTAATTATTATATTATACGTAAAATTATTTATATTACATTATGATATAATTTATAATTATTATTAAATAGAAAAGAAAGCACGATATAATGTACAATGAAAATATTTGAAATAAAAAATTCAAATTATTGTTGGGCTCAAATGAAAATCAATAAGTTGAATATATTTTATGGTTACAATTGGAAATAAGAATAATTATAATTATATAATAATATAAATTGTCAGTAATGCGGGATGTATAATATATATTTCGAAAGATATTAAAAATTTGTCAATACTGTGGCTTAGTTCATTTATTTCATATTGATAAAAAATAATACAATATGAACTACAGAAAACATGAAAATTGTAAAAATAAATAATTATATTTATTTTTATTTTTGCCGACGTTTCGGCCCAAAGTTCCTGTCTTCATCAGGGTTAAGAAAAAAACAGATAAGAATAGGTATGAGAAACTATAAACTAAGAATAATAAAGAATTAAAAATAAAAATGTGAAAGGTATAGCTTTAAAAAATGTAGGTAAAATAAACTTAATTATTTAAAAAATTAATTATTATTAAAAATTATTATCCAGAAATTAAAAATATCCATTGAATTACTCAGAAATTAAAATTATTATTTAAAACAATAATTTTATTGTCAGGTGTGAATAAAAAAATAAACCAAAAAAAAAAATTGACATTTAAGTTCATTCTACCTACATTTTTTAGTCTATATCTTTCAGATTTTTATTTTTAATTCTTTATTATTCTGTCATAATTTCTCATTCCTATTGGTATCTGTTTTTTTTCTTAGCCCTGATGAAGGCTTGAGCTTTGGGCCGAAACGTTGGAAAAAATAAATATAATTATTTATTGTTACTATATTTTTTTTACTAATCACCCCAACCATTCTTATCTTCAATTATTCACCATAGTCAACCATAAATCCACAATTATCAAAATTAAACTTATATAATTTGAGCAAAGTGTAGTCTAATTAAATGAGCGTTGGTATATTATTAAGTAAGGAGATCCGCCCAACAGCGGACCGACCCCCATTTTGCAAATTATACAACTGTTAATTTAATTAAGTAATGACATGGTCCGGGATGGCGGTCATAAAAAGACTAAAATAGTGAGAAATAAAAAATATAAAAACTAAAATAGTTTTCTCACTATTTTACTATTTTTATTATCGCCCTCCGGACCATCTCCTTACTTAATTAAATGAACAGTTGTATAATTTGCAAAATGGGGGTTGGTCCGCTGTTGGGCGGATAGCGGATGTATTTTTTTTTTTCTCCTCATGACATTTTATTTTGTTCTTATTTCTGTTTATTATATTGTCATTACTTTATTTATTTATTTTTCTGTAAATATGGTGTGAAACAGCTCTCTGAACTATATTATGCATATCGTTGATTGCATGATATTTATTAACCGATTCTAGAATTAATTAATATTTAATTATTTACATAACGAAAATTTGGAAATTGGTAGAATTAAGTTAAATATATGTTTGTGGGTTTGTGTATTTAGTGATAAGTTAAAAATAACAACGGTAAAATATAAAGCAATATTGCGAACTTTAATGATAAAATGGTTTCCACCTAAAAGTATATTCGATCGATCCATCCACGACTCAAGTGTAAATACGACCTTATTGATGTTGCCACGTTTTTTTTGTTTTTTTTTTTGTAAATATAAATAAATATTTTCTTGTAATTCTTTTCTAAATAAAATAATTATATATAAATAAAAATAAAATTATCTTCACCCTGAGTATGGTCAACACGAGTTGGTATGAGTATCATCGGTTCGGTCGCTGCATTTTCATTACTTCTTTCTGAAACTATAAATAAATATTATTTATTTATACTGACTGTTATATACTTATATATACTGACTCTTACATATATATATAAACTGACTTATATATACCAAATTAATAAAATAAATTTAAAAATCTTATCAACCTTCTTTTGGATGTGGTAAGATCATCAGAGCTGGTTGTGTTGATAAAAGTTTCTTTCCGCAGCAGGACTCTAAAAACAAACAAAAAAATAAAACATTGTTTATACAAGTCTATATTGTTCAATAGTTTAAACTAGGTAAAAACTGGTCTTTACTTTCAGTTACCCAAATGTGAAATATACAGTAAGTAAAATTATTAAGATCGTAAAAAATAGTTTGAATATAAATCTCGTAAAATAGTCTTTGCGTGTTATCAGCACAGCTCAAAAAGAAACTCAAATTATGTATTTAAGATACCTAACTGCACATAATTTATTATTGAAATAGGCTTTTTATGATAGTGGTGTAATATATAGTAAGTATTGTTATCGTGAAAATTTTCTAATCATGCTCAAATGCCACGAATGGGATTCAGAATTTCACAGGGAATTAGCGAATCGTACTCACTCCTTTTGTTATGTTTTTCTAAAATAAATAAAATCAATATAAACATTTCGCTAGGATTTAATATTAGATCTGGTGGTATGTCGTAGATGGAAACGGACGGGACAAATTGGTTATGATTAATATGAGAACAATATTGAAATAATTTTTACCGATCGAAGGAGTAAAGTGGATTCAAATATTTTTTTAAGGAGAAACAAAGTTGAAATTTGTGTTCCACATCTAGTAAAAGCCTGAAATAAGAATTTTTAGATGCAATCGAAAAAAAATGTCTGAAAATTTCATCTAGGCTTCATTCTCATTCAACTTTTTATTTATTTCGAACAATATCATTATCAGTGTGATAACTTAAATAACATCCCATCTATCCATAAGGTAGGATAAAATTTGCCTATAATTATTTGAAAGATTACTTAATTGTCTACTAAGCCAAATAAAAAAATATCATCGAAATCAGATCCGATTTATAATAATTATTAGTAAAGATAAAGCCTATAGTAACTAATTAACTAATGTGATTCGACTGAGAAAAATAAAATCATTTCCACTATCTGATAATACATCGCGTTAACATATTTACATATTATATTGCCAATTGTCCACTAACCAATATACTATTATTATTAATAGTAGTTGGAAAAAGTGAACGACAAGTTTCTAAAATCAGCACTAAGCTTATCGATGACTTCAGAAATCCATCTAATTGTTCCTAATACAATGATCTTACATGGAATTCAGCGGGCTCCTTTATGCAACGATTTACTTACCGATGTATCACCGTTTCCATGGGCTTTTGGGGTCGATGGAATCGGTGAATTTAACCTCAGTATAACCTCAATTTTGTTGTTTCTCAGTTTACTTTACAAATTTCTATTCAGTTTACATGTTTTTGTTTAATTTATTTTTATTTTGAAATTCAACTATTTAGAAAATAGGTATATATATATATATATATATATATATATATATATATATATATATATATATATTTAAATTTATTTTGTAACCTTGCACTAGATTTCATCAATTAGTTCCATCACTGCTGGATATTATTTATTCATTGAAATCCCTCGATGGAATTAACGTTGAGTTTAGGAACTTGCCCGAAAAGAAAACTATGCTTATGGACATTAGTGATACAGTTATATATATTAAATAACATTATAAAAATATTCCTTTTTACAACATTAATTAAAAATAAAATTAATTCATTTATACAAGTTGATAGCCACATTTCTCTTTATATAATTTGGTCAGAAATTTATTTTATTTCCTTTTTATATATTAAACTATATATTTTTTAACACACTCTATTATAACATTCTCTTTACAATTTAGACAGATAACAAGATATTCAAATAAACAATGTTTAAATACGGTCACATAATATAAAATTTGAGAATAGGTTGTTAACTTTTAACTGAATCATTGAACATTAATAAACATTGATTTGTTAAATGAAATATGTTTTTAATTTAATTTTATAGACAGTATATATTATTTTCTTTTTCTTTTCTTTACAAAATATTTTTTCATATTTTAAAACTAATTCAAAAATGCTGGTTGATACATTTGTCTTTTATATGATTTAGTTTTAAAGACTATTGAGTTTTATCTTTAGAAATATTCGGTATCTTATTCAAGATTATAAATAACTGGAAGAAATTAACTGATTTAAAGGGAATTAAATTGCACTGTTGGTTAGCGAGATTAAGTGCAGCTAAATGCAGAATGGAAATTTCTATTGTAATTTGAGGCTTGAATACTTCTATTTTATTATAAAATATTTATTTATTTATACATAAATAATTTTAAATAAAACATATAATGATACTATATCACTCTATTCTGTTAACTATTTATGGAAACCTAAATATTCAGTTCAAACAGTGAAATAAATATAATGAGTTCTAACTTTGATTTTTAATATATTGTTGTTTAATTATTACGAAGGGATGGCAGTACCGCGGCGTTGCCATGTCAACTCCACTGTTGCCCTTAGTTACGCTTCAATAGACACACAAATATTCTACCTATTATTAATTTGAATATTTATTATTTTATTTTTAAAAAGGTTTTTTTTCGTTGCAACGCCATAACTTCGTCAATTCTTCATCGAATCCAAAGATTGACCACTCATTTTGAAGATATTATTCTCCTTCACATGCGAAAAATAGCCACATCCCTCCTGAATTTATGGAAAAAAGACATGAAGGAAAATAACCTTTATTCGCAAATAACTCAAAAAGTATGCGTTTTTCTTGATTCTACCCATGGTAATTTAAAAGATTACTAAATTACCTAAAAAATACAAAAACAAATTGTAAAAATAGGACAATTATTAACAAAGATACAGTCTATTAGTTTTTGTATACTGAAGAATTTCTTCCTCTTTAAAAATACTGCATTTACAACTACACTTTTTTTCCTGGCTGATATATAGTCTATTATGGGCAATTTTTAGTTTGTTGGTTTTATATTTTTTAATAATTTAGAATATCCCATGATTGAGGCTTTATTTTGAAATATTACTTTTTCAGTCAGCGTTTAAAAATAGGCCCTAGCAAAGCAACTTGTACAAATATTTTGGTCTATTATGTTAAATAAAATATTGTAATCGACCAAGGAAAAAGTAATAATTCCTCCCTTACATAATACATAGAATCTAATTATTTCCATATTGTTTTGCTATTCCTTCACTAAACAAAATTTTCTGCAAATTATTCCACGGACCATTATTATACTATAGTCTACTATTATTAACTCAATTTATATTTTGCATTTTTATTAATATATTTTTTATTTTAATGGATCAGGAAGTAAAATTAGTACAATTTAAATTACAAAATAAGCACGTATATTGATAGATCTTTCGAGAGCACATTCAGCCTTATGAAATGGTTACTTTTTTCAAAAGTTTGGTGAATACACCTTACACTTTAAATGAACTCAACACTTATAATATATATTAAGGAAAGGTATTGCGATTGTGAAAATTTTCAAATCTATGTTTTCAACGGAAATCAACTTTATGCGGTCCACAAATTGTGTGTATGAATAGCTTAGCTCTATTTTCTTTCATGGAACAATTTTTTTCTTTATTTAATGTTATAAAATGTATAAACCAGAGTTGCGAGGGAATAGGGATTTGAATTTAAGTTTATTAGTAACTTTTGTTATCATATATTTTTTTTTTCAATTTAGTATTTAAAATAAAGTTAGATTAGAATAAGAATATTTTAAAAATCGTTTCTTTTGTGTTACTGTCATCAAAAGTACTTCACAATTCGATTTCAATAAAACAAAGTATATGAAATATCAACCCCATTGAAATTCAAAGAAATTTTAGGTCGAATAATTTTTTTTTTTTAATCAGGCGTTTCGTCTCACTGTGTGTCGCTGAGATTGAAATTGGTAAGTAAATACGTTAGAGGGAATGTGGAACGAATTTTAAAAAAGTTAATAAGCGTTCAACCGAAAAGTAAACGCCTGAGGGATAAGTGAAAATCTTGATGGAAAGTCTTGGAAAATCAACTCCAATCTTGTGAATTCGGATGGAAGCCTGTATGTGATATTGCCATCTTACGTATAGGTTCGCTAGAACTCAGATTGATAATGAATAATTTATATTTTAATATCGATTCAGACTATATCGATATGATTAATAAACTCCTAACTTATTATTTACTTTTGGATATTATTTAATTTTTTCTTCACTATTATACTCAATTAAGATTTTTCATTCCCTCTTTTTCTGACTTAGTTCTGATAGTTTTTTTTTCTATAAACTATAGAATATGACGTGTTATTTGAATTTTATTAGAAGCCACCATGATTATATGTCGGTTTATATCACCTCTGTTGTGGATTACTATGAAATTGTAATAAATAAATAAATATTTTTTCATTACACAAAATAGTTTTTATTTAAAAGAAATCCATATTTTTGCAATAATCAAATTCGAACATACTCCGCATAGCCCCTTAATTTAATACATTTTTTTCTTTATCTTTAAAAAAATCTGGAATCGAGGAATTGCTATGCATACTAACTTTAGTTGGGATATTTGGAGCCTCCGACATGTATTTTGATTAGTTACAGAACGGACTTAATCCGTAACGAATAATAATAATAATAATTTAGAATATTTAATAGTTGACCGTTGCATTATTAAGGGAAGAAATGGTCCGGGGTGGCGGTCATAAATAGGCTAAATAGTGGCAAAACTATTTTATTAAAAATTCAGTTCTAAGTGAAACTTTGCTGAACACACCTCCCTGAAGAAGACCTGCAAAGTCGCATAGAAACGTTGGCTTTTAATAAAATAGTTTGGGTACTATTTAGTCTATTTATGACTGTCACTCCGGATTATCTCCTTCCTTAATAATATTAATTTAACTTTCATTTTAATAATTGAGTTTGTTAAACATGCCAATTGGTGAATCATGTATTGTATTGACAATTCTCATAACTCAAAGTATAAAGCACAAAGATATCCCTAGATAACCAGGTCAAGCTATAGAAAGTACCGACAGGACATAACAAGACCCATTATCAAGACTTAGGTAACAATAACAGATTTCAGCAAAAATCTCTTTCTCACAGACCTCATCTTAAGAATATTAATTATCGATAACTTCCTTTGAAGTCCTCTTCCGATTTTCTTTCACCCTTTTGCTATTCCTGAGTATATAAACCCCATGACCCTCTGGACTAATCATTCTTGCAGTTACATTATAACTATTGCAAAGTGAAATACGAAAAATTTCTCGATCGCAGTGGGATCACCAGAACACACCAGTTATGGACATGGGACCCAATGATGGACAGGTTAGACTTTAAATGTAAATAATAAGCTTCCTTGTTGATTTAAAGGTTCCAATGTTTTCTAGATTGAAGACCAATGCCTTCTATTGGCAGCTTTATTAACAAAGTTCCTAAAAGAAAATTTTAAAAAACCTCTCACTGTTGTTTCTATAGTGCTCTTGAGATCAATGTGTTTCATATCTTCCTACTAACACTTTTGCTAAGAGTAAGTTGAACATTTATGTTATCTTTATCGTTATCATTATAGCTAGTGTTATGCACAAATAAGCAGAAGTCTCGCAACAGTCTTGTATTTTCCTATTAACTTACTTGCCATAGAGATATTACTGTAATTTTTCAGGCAGGAGAGACCTAACTAAGCCCAAATAAAAAATTGGAAGAGTTAAATGCAAAAATATTTTGTTTATACCAATTCTTTACATATACTAAAATTATCAAGTATTAGTATTTTGCCTTAATTGTTATTCACAAAAATATTTTTTTTATCAGTCTTGGTCTTGGTCTTGCAAAGTGGAAGACCAAGACCGAGTTTGGGCAATAAAGATTTAATATTTTTTCTGATGTATGTCTATTACTGCCACCGACTAACTGTCCATTGCTAAAACAATTGAATTTCGGTGTGTCCATCACTAGTGGAAAAAGATGTTTCTTTATTAAATAGAGATTATTCCTGCATAACTTAATATTATTCAATTTTATAGTGTTAAATATAAAAGAGAGACTCTAGAGATTCTAAATGTACAACGGTGAAGTTTCTAACTATAATAATTACGGCGGTATAAGCCAAAAAATACAAAATTTCCTTAGCTATGCCCATCACTGCTGCGCTTAACCTACTATTTTTTACTTATTATTCTATTTTTATTAATAAGTAAATACACATCCATATACATATATTCAAATTAATTTTTTGATTTACAAATTTTTGCAACTCAATAATTATATTATTATTATAGTTAGTGTTGCCCAAATGCGAGGCCCAGACGAGTATTAGTCTTGGCCAACCAGTCTTGGTCTTGCATAGGAGTCTCGCAACAGTCTTGCAGTTACCTATTAGTTTATTACTATAGAGCTATTGATGTAATTTTCCAGATAGGAGAGACCTAACTAAGCCCGAATAAAGAATTTAAAGTGTTAAATGCTACAGTATTTTGTTTATATCAATTCTTTACATATAGTAACTAAAATTGCCAAGTATTAGTAACTATTATGCCTTAATTGTTATTCACAAAAAGATTTTTTTTTTACCAGTCTTGGTCTTGGTCTTGCAAAGTGCAAGACCAAGACCGAAATTTGGCCAATATTAATTATAGTTAAATAAAGATTTTAGAATTTTTCTTATGTATTTCTATTACTGGTACCTACCCTCTGTTCATTACTAGAACAATTGAATTTCGGGGTGTCCATCAATAGTGCAAAATGATGTTTTTTTATTAAAAGGAGATTATATCTGCATAACTGAATATTTTTCAATTTTAAATAGAAAAAGGAGATGTTAAAGATTCTAAACGTCAAACGGAGAAGTTTATAACTATAATAATTACCGCGGCATAAGCAAAAAAAGACAAAAATTCCCTTTGCTATGTCCATCACTGAAGTAACGAATGTTATGATTCGTTAATTTAACCTGGTGTCGACAATATATTTCATACGTAATAAGTGAAAGTATAAACAACACTCTTTACCATACTTAATAAAATACTATTGTGATTGAAATATACCTCTTTCATAGCATTAATTATCTAAACCTAGTAACATATAAAATGTTTAAAACATGTTTAAATAAATAATAATAATAAACAAAGCATTACCTGTTGGAATAGCGTGGACTAACATCATTGTATCTTCTTTTTTCGTTTCACCTGCGTTATCTGTCAAATATTATATCTCAGTTATTCAAATTTAGGATTCCGTATTAGGATAATTTAAGATTATTATGTTGAAATATATATAAATTATATAATTATAATGAAAAAAAACCTTACCATTAGGAACGGTTCGAACCAACATCATAGTCGGTTGTGTTTCTTCTTTTTTCGTTTCACCTGCGTTATCTGTCAAACATTATATTCGAGTTACTCAAATTTAGGATTCAAATTTATACATTACTATTATCAGGCCTAGTTCGAGATTATTAAATGAAAGAAATGAATGAAATTAAATTAAATGAAAAAATAATTTTATTCTGGGACTACAGTCCCCTAAGGATAATAACAGTGTTAAATACTTATGGCGTCGTAAACCAACGACTTCCTGTCCTACAGTTTCCTTTAACAATACTCCACTTATCCCTGTTGAGCAAATCCGATACCTAGGACTCCACCTGGACAAACGACTAACTTGGAATCCTCATACTAGACTGAAACGAAAAGAAACCGCTCGACGTTTCCGATTACTCCAACACTTACTAGACAATCGCTCTAAACTTCCCATTAATTACAAAAGACTCATTTACATGACTATAATAAGACCTATTTGGACTTAGGGAGTTGAGCTATGGGGCTCCACTAAACCATCGAATTCCTCTCGCATCCAATCCTTACAATCCAAAATCCTTCGTAAAATCCTCAATGCTCCTTACTTTGTCACTAATAAAATTATCCATAAAGATCTTAATGTTCCTTATGTTTCAGATCTGGCCCAATCCAGATACCTATCCTTCCATAATAAACTTCAGAATCATCCCAACCCTCTCGTTTCTAACCTTGCTTCCTCTTCAATTCCTGATAACCCTCCGAGGCGTCTGAAAAGAAGATGGCCCCGTGATCTCCTAATGTAGACATACCATTAGAGTCCTACCATTGGGTAGTTACTCAGCAAGTGTATTCATGTCATTATATCAATTATGTCCAAATTTGCTTGATGTATTTATGTAATACAGTTGTAAATGCCATAAAGAAATAAAAAAAAAAATATTTATGGTATTAGTCTGGCTTAAAATAATAAAAAATACAAACTAATTAACTCCTTTTTGTTATTGCAATTGTGCATAGTTTGAAATTAAACAGTATGCAGATACATGTAGTTTTATATGTTACTTGATGTATTTATGTAATACAGTTATAAATGTCATAAAGAAATAAAAAAAAAATAAAAAAATACTTATGGTATTAGTCTGGCTTAAAATAATAAAAAATACAAACTAATTAACTCCTTTTTGTTATTGCAATTGTGCATAGATTGAAATTAAAGAGTATACAGATACAAGTAATTTTATATGTTAGCGGAAGTTTGAATGTGGAGTAGGTGGTGGAACAGGAGTTGTTTGAAGGAATTTATTGAGGAGGATTCACATATGGAGGTAAGAAGAGAGTTCCAAAAGGAGATATCACGAAGGATTTGCTGAATGAAGTAGTTTTATGGGAGGGAAGACCTGGTATTAAGAGAACGGATAGAGGAACGTAGAGTAAGGAGTTCCAGAAAGTAGGGAGGGTTTCCGGTTCTGAAGACTTGGAAAAGGAAAACAACAAGGAGGAATTGTCGTCAGGAAGTAGGATAAAGCCACTTCAACTCAGTGTACCAGAGTGAAACATGTGAACGCCAGGGGATCCCGAAGATTTATCTTATGAAACAGTTCATGAGTTTCTTCAGTCTCATTTCTAGCTTGGCAGATAGCTCTCCATACACCAAACAGCCGTAGTCGAAGTGCACGAATATAAGGGAGGTTACAAGGAGCTGTCTGGTTTTTAGAGGAATACAATCAAGGAATCTTATTGTGTTTCATAACACAAGATTATTATATTCAAATATATATAAAATATTTAAATTATATAATTATAATGATAAAAACCTTACCATTCGGAACGGTTCGAACTAACATCATAGTCGGTTGTGTTTCTTCTTTTTTCGTTTCTCCTGCGTTATCTGTCAAACATTATATCATAGTTACTTAAATTTAGGATACCAATCTTATATGTTATTTCTCAAATATATATCCTATTTCCGGCTCTAAGAAATGATGGATTTTGACGAATGAGGTATCAATAGAAAAGGAATATCACGTAGAGTGCGTGAATCGTAATTTTGATTCCTAATTTTATATCTGGATTTAAATAAAAGTGAATGTAAGAGTGGGAGGTTTCAAACCGTTTGATGTTGCCGTCTCAACGAATTGAGTTTATACAAATGAATTCATAATTTGCAAATAACTCGAAAAGTACACCAATGAAAGGTTGAGATGAACATCTAAAAGCTTACAAAATTCTCTACAAAACGTAAAAAAAAAATTTGACAATTTGTTGTAGAGTTATAGCGTTTTGAACATTTAGTATTTGTGGTACTGCAATGATTTTGTTGTTTAAAGAGAATTTAATATTTTTGGAATCGCTCCCTTTTTTCCGGTTTACAGTATTAAATGCATCAATTAGTAATTATGTTTTTAATTTGAAAACATTTTATTTATATAAACTTATCTTTCTCAAAACACTTTTTAGAATGTTTGTTAATGTGCTTCGATTTCTTTAGTTTTTTCTTTTATATCATTATTATTGAAGTTTATTATTTTAAAAACACACTTTCGATTTTTTTTTTTAATGATAAAGTAACATACATACTGATTGTACTATTTCTACCTGAGAATTTGACCTTTTGTCTTTTGTCGCCATCAGGTGTGTAAAGCAATGTGTTAGAAGCTTTTGTTAATTTATGGATAATCTTATAAAGGAAAAAGCTAATACATAAATTATAAGATTAAGGAAAAGGAATGGTCAAACCATGGCAGAATCAAAATCATTTTTATAACTGATGGCTCACTAAATATATGTATTAAACCATTGCGTATCAAACATTATTGAATGGAAGTTGTGCTCTGAGTCCTTAATGTATTAAAATCAGATATACATATTAGGTTTGTGCGGATCAGCTTATGCATCATTATTATCAAGCCTAGTTCGACATTATTATGTTGAAATATATATATAATATTTAAACTAAATAATTATAATGACAAAAACTTACCATTCGAAACGGTTCGAACCAACATCATAGTCGGCTGTGTTTCTTCTTTTTTCGTTTCACCTGCGTTATCTGTCAAACATTATATTCCAGTTACTCAAATTTATATATTACTATTATCAGGCCTAGTTTGAGATTATTATATTCAAATATATATAACATACTATATATGTACTCTTCATTGACGGGTGTATAGTTAAAATTTGAGAATCTTTTTTTGAGTTGTATTTTGTATTATGGAAGGGGAGTTCATAATTAAATTTCAGAAAATCGGGTGGAGAGGAGTTGTTTTAAATTTTTTTATGGGGGCTTATGGAAGTCAAGGTTTCGCAATAGTCATAATAAAAAAATTGGTATTCGGCTGTTTAGGTACCACAAAACATAACCGACCACCACCGATCCATTAAAATTTGTTAAGTGTTTAATTTTCATGAATGATGAAGCGAGGAGATTGTGGAGTCGATTGAAATAATCAAAATGAGTTGTCGTCTCTCCACTTATTTGTATAAAAAACAGCAAAACAAAATTTGTATTTTTTTTTTTTTTGCGATTTCCGGCTAATTGTTTGGTTAATCCTAAAATTGTATACGGGAACATTTGTTAGGCTCAAGAAGTTGAATCAAACGACACCTTGAACGGGAAGATCAGACAAAGTTGAAAAATTAGTGTGTTTTACCCGTTTTTTAAGAGACAACGCGTTACAGATGTTCGGTATTCCGGATTTTTCCTTTTGAATTGTGATTATTTTTTCCATCAGTTGAATAGTACAACTTTTAAATGTGGCTCACGATAGAGTAGGTTGGAATGATAATCGAAGTAACTGCCTAACCGGGATCTCTAGACCAATTACTCAAGAATTCATAACTTTGGTTCTACTCAATGTTTTGTTTTCATTTAAAGCCTATGTTTTAAGTCAAGCAAACCTAAATAAAATGTCAAAATTTCCTTGGACAATGCGGGCATACAGACAGAGTAAAAAAATTCAAAGTGGATTTGGTGTCAGTAATGTATGAAATGGGTTGATTCTATTCACTGTACGGATAAAACCTTTATTTTATTTATCTAAATTTAAATTATATAATTATAATAACAAAAACCTTACCATTTGGAACGGTTCGAACAAACATCATAGTCGGTTGTGTTTCTTCTTTTTTCGTTTCGCCGGCGTTTTCTGAAAAGAAAAATATACATACATTATTATTTACCTAATTCCATATGTACAGTTAACTGTAATTAGAAGAAAAATCCTTTTCAGTCTTGATAAATAATTACTTTATTTCAAATTTATCTAAATTTTCCCCTCTTCACGCATCTTCAGGGATAATCTGATTTTACATATAATTTAAATTTTCATCTGAAAAAACATATACAAAAATCTTTCAGAGGATTTGCTATTAGACATTAGCCCATTTATAAAACCATAATAACCTTAAAAACAATATTCACCGGTCAACAATAGTTGTTTTAGTTCATTTGTTTTTTTTATTTTAACATGTTAAACTGTCATTAACATTATCAAAATTAGCTCAAAAACTCTTAGACTGAACCAAATTATTAAGTTTATGTTTTCATTCGATGCAAAATTTAACCTGTTTTAATTTATTATAGTCAATTTTTCATTTGGTTGCACTGCAACATAACATTGGTTGTAAGTGCAAAATAAAAACCAAAAAAGGTTTTTTTTTAGCTGTCAAAAATTCTCCTGGTGTTAAAATTTTTGTTTTTGCCGTTCTTGAAAATATTTTAAAAAATTTAAATAATAATAAATTTTCCTCAAAGACAAGGGAATAGGTTGGCAACGATCCAGTTGACGACATTGATTCGTGTCATCTGAGCATATAGGATCATAGAGAAGAAACGCTAAGTATGCCAACAAGAGAAAAGATATATTGCCTAGTAGGCAAGGGAGGGTGGATGGTGCATACATCAATAATTATATTAAATAATGTAAGTTGAACCCTTCCTTACCTTCTGACCCTTCGTTTCTCCCCTCATTGGCACACTCTGAAAAAGAAATACAAGCAATTAGAGAGGCAGCTATATTCACATGAGCTGTTGTTTGTCAGGTAATTGAGAAAATTATCTAAAAGAAAACTTATACCTTCTTCTTGGGTCGTAAGATAATTTCATCACAAATCGTGAAAAAACGTGGCCTTCAAAAATATTGAGCCGTTTGGCGTGACCTACTTCCATAAATTTTCAAAATAACAAGGTTATATAGGACCAATGGCCCAATATTTTTGTAGGCAACCTTTTTTCTCAATTATCTTACGATCAAAGCCCCTATTCCAAGAGAGTAGCAAATAAATTAATTGTAGATTACCATGAGATGAAACTATTTACGAAGTTTCAGGCGGATGTTAATAATTCGATAAAAAGGGGTCTTTACCACGGACTATAATCTTATAATAATCATGTCTACCTAGATAATTACTTCAATTATATATCTTGTATTAAAGTTTTAAAAAAATAATTAATAAATTTAAAAATCACCTTCTGGAGTTGCTGATTCCGATATTTCATTTTTTCTTTCACAGCTCGAACCTGTAAAAATAAATATATAATAACTTAAGGAAATCTTCAAATAATTGTTATTGGTTGGACTAAGAGATAGAATTTACAAAATATTACTTGTTTAATTAAAAAATAATGTTTTTAAATTTTTATGGATATGTAAAATCGATGTTCCGGTAAGTCGATTTTTAGAAAAATGTTATTGCAATTGTTGCCAGGGATAAAGTCACAGGGCGCCGGGATTTCGACTTGTGATTGTAAGGTTGCCAAGCAACGATTTATTTTGCACACCGTTCCTATTAATATTTTTTATTATAATGTCTGAAAATCATTCTTTTATATTATTATTAACAATTATATTAACAGGTATTATTAACAATAAACAAAGTTCAACTTTTGTAACAGTATTTATGGCAGAACTATGTATATATAGATATATATTTAATGACATGAATTAAATTTGAAAGAATTCTACCTTCTCCAACTGGTTTTAACAACATGATACTTGGTTCCATATTGTTTCCACCCTCTGTTGGCCCAGGCTCATGATTAGTAACTACAAAAAAATTAAAGAATAAATATAATTATTAAAATATAAAATTATATATATGTATATTAAAAATAAATTTCAAATATAAAATATAAATTATTTACAATACTTTTCGTCATAGATATTTTTTTTATTATTTAATGTTTTAAATTATTTTGCCTAAAGGGATTTTTAAATTTATACTTAAAAAAAATCTTATGTGTCCACTCACACGACTTTCCTACCTATTTCAGAAAAGTTTCTATATCTTTACATATGTCCATCAAGAAACTAGAAATAAATTGAATTAGATTTATTTTCCTGAAAATTGATCAAATAAAAGATATGAGTACGATTTTTTTTTATAAACTAAAGCAATGTATACCGGCTTATTAAGGTAGATCAGTGTAAAAATTTCAATACTCTCTAATATTACTGATCAAAAACTTTTTGCCATAGCTTAGTATTGTCAAAAAATAATTTCTGTTAAAAGTAGAGGAAATAGTGAAGCTTGTGTGATGCGGGCAACAGATTTTCTTGCTTTCACTTAGTCATCTTTTTTCTCTCATTCACCCTTTTATAACACCAGGATATGAACCCGTAATCTTACATTGGAAATTGAATAGTTGTAACTTCGTTAATAGTTGTCCGAAATGAACGATTTTTATATAGTTTTGTAGGAAATTTCATTACCTTCCAAAAAAAAAAATGGCTAAACAGTGTATCGAGTTAAGCCCCCAAACATTTTTCTTTTCTTTATAAAATTTTTTCCTAAATTTTCTCGGGAATTTATCCGGCTAAAATAAGGAGGATCCAAGACACATTGGCTTCAAGTGCAAAAGGTTCGAGAAGCGAAGAAGAATTAGTTCAGGATCGCAAACTACGGATGATGGAGCTAACTTTCTTCGGTCGATGAACAAAGATAACGGCCGTGACTTGATAAAGTTCATGAATGACATAAAAGCAGTCATATAATAAAAGTCGGCACTTATTCTCAGTTAATTGTAATTCTAATTCATCTCAGTTTTTAACCATTAGTCTTTCTAGTTTCCATAATATCTAATATACAAGTTCCATATAAGTTACTTTCAGTGATCATCTAACTATAAATAATTAATATAAATCCAATGTAATTTCATTTCATTATGACAATTGAAATATTTTACTGGCAAAATAGGAATTGCTTTTACAAATCTTAAAGCCAAAAAAAGAACAAAAAAAAAAAGGTAAATTTAGAAAAAAACGTAAAGAGAAAGAAGAGAGTCACATTATTTGATCAACGACCACAAAACAATGATTTGATAAGAACAGAGGAACTGAGGAAAAAACCTTTAAATGTATCAGGGATAGAACAAAAGTAAATACAACATCAAACAATGAAATAAAGGTTATGATGGAATTTAAAATAACTTTACCATCTCCGACTTGTTTCAAGACTAAAATGTTTGGTTCTCCCTCTGTCGTACCAGGCTGATGTTTAGTACCTAAAAACAAATAAAGAATTAATATAATAATAAATACAATTTTATTGAAGTATATATACGAAAAAACCATAAAGTAATATCTTATTTTTAAAAAAAGAGGTTTAAAAAGTTCCCTTAGCTTTAAAAAATCAAGGAATCATATTCGGGTTATTTCATATAATAATAACGAAAGGCTTAGCGAACCCGAAGGTTCGATGCCGACACCACCAATCGCTTGTTACACAGCTCCCTCCACCGTTCACCCTCGAAACCCAGTCCCTTCAGATCGGCTTTAATGCAATCTTCCCACCTTCGCTTCGGTCTACCCTTCGGACGTTTACCATTCGGTACAGCAAATATTAACTTTTTAGCAATTCTTTCCTTACTAAGCTCAACAATTTTATAAGCCCATTTGATTCGCAATCAATTATATTAACCGGATAGAGTTCACGCGATTCGGCGTTGTATAACCGTCTAAACTCTCCGGTCGTTATTTCTTATAAATATATACAAATTCAAAGGGATTAAGGCGAAGACATATAAATTTCATAAAAATCGATTGAACCGTTTTAGCGCTACAGTTTTTTTATTAAAATACATTTTTTGCTTATATGGGTGATTCATCCCGAAAGCCTTCCCCCTCTCCCAAAATGGTAAAATATATCCATTTCTTATGAAAACAATATTTAAAAATTATCTCTAAAACTATTATTGTTCGAGTAAATTATACATTTAATAGGACTTCAAGAATCACATAAATACAATTTCATATAAGTAGTTAGTTTCTTTATTATTCTTCCAAAATAATTATCGTTATGAATATAGAAAAAAAAAGGTTTTGGGCTGAAGTGCGTGCCCCCCAATAAAAAAAAAAAAAAATGAAATGCTGGATTCGCTTGAGCAACCATTATTTGTTAAATACAGGATGCCCAATTTGGTACAACGTTTCAAAGAGCAATACCATAAAAAAAAATAAATAAATAAAATTAAAAAAAAAAAAAATCGGCGACTGACCAATAGATGAAATCTTTTGTTTATTGGTTTTTTATACTCAGGGGTCTCTGTGAAACGTTATAATATATTGAGTTCACAAATCCAAAATTTCACTCGATTGCAATAATTTCCTTACCTAATAGCGGTAGAAAGTAAAACATTTAATATTTCATTATTTAGTAATAAAAAAAAATATTTAAATTAAATGAATGCCTTTAAATAAATGAATTAAAAAATATTTAAATTAAATGAATGCTAAGCCTTATTATTTATTTATTTTAAATGAATGTACCGGTTAAATTATTTACATTGCTACTTTTTGCAATAAAAATGTCCATAGGTTCTTCGTGAACAAAAATCTGTCATAAATTTTGGAATTTAGCTTAAAACTTTTCAAAAAATAATTAATTAGTAACTACAGATCCCTCGATAATTTCTTTTCAGAATGTTTCGCAAAGATTCATTCATTAAATTTTTGAGTTTTTTCCTTAGAGTCATCCACATAAGTAAAACTTTTTTTCACACTCATAGTTTTATTATTGGATCGACCATGTATGATATAAAATGGATCTTTATTTATTATCAAAATATTCAATCGCTATAATGTAAATTTATAATATATTTACCTTCACCAACACTCTGTAGTAACAACATTGGTCGTTCTGTCTCTGTTGGTTGAGGATTTTGTTTAGCGCCTAAAAATAAAAAATAATAAATATATTCATAATATGCATTATATCATAAGTTTTATAATAATTTTATCATGAACGTCAGTTAATAATCATTTATCCTGTCCAGGAAGTGTATGAATAAATTTAACATGTGTTAATATAAATCTTTATTATTTTAATTGCTTTTGGGTGAAGTGGTTTTATTTTTCAATTAAACTAATAGAATAAAAAAAATTGGAAAAATAACAGAACGGCTAAACATCGCGATTTATATATTTATATTTATATATATTAATTAATATATAACATACAATTATTACTATCTATCTTTATATATATATATATATATATATATATATATATATATATATATATATATATATATATATATATATATATAATAGTTATGAGATTAATGTAAATTTAAAATATATTTACCTTCATCAACCATATGTACTAGCAACATAGGTGGCTCTCGTTCTGGTGGTTCGGTTTGAGGTTTAATATCTACAAACAAAATTGAATGAATATAATAAAATTCGTTTCCTAAATAATTTCTTGAATCATTGTATAATTAATAGAAAAATAAAGGAAGGAGATGGTCCGGGGTGACGGTCATGAATAGGCTAAATAGTGGTAAAACTATTTTATTAACAACCTTTTAATAAAATAAAAGCCTTTTAATAAAATAAAAGGCTTTTAATAAAATAGTTTTACCACTATTTTAGTCTATTTATGACCGCCACCCCGGACCATCTCCTTCCTTTATAATGCAACGGTCAACTATTTAATATTCAATAGGAAAATAATTTTAATTATCTAAATTCCTAAATACCTTGAATATTCCTCTATCCACCTCCGACTCTTTCTTCAATATTATTTTAAGGTGAACCATTAAGTACTCAATTCAACAAGCTCAATATCGCTCTTAAAAACTCTCAATGACTTGAATAGTGTGTAAACGCGGCTAAATAAAAATTGATTTTTGACAAGGGAATACAATGATAACAGTGAATTAATTATATGTTTTCTTAATCGACACAAGAACTCAATTTGTGCAGCAATTCATGCTTATTGAGGAGGTGGGATTGGGTTGGAAGAGCGTGGCACAATACGCGTTGCTCTTATAACTCTGTCATTAATACCCCATCCTCTCCTCTGGCCCGAGAAAAACCTTGTAGAAATTTAAATTTAAAAATTCTTGTAGAAAAAAATCGTGTTTTCCCACGGATAGACGTGTTTTTTTGTGTGTTTTTTTTTTTTTGTAAATTATATATGCAGTGTCTGTTATGTGCACTTAGAAATTACTCATGTAATTCGTACTTATCTATATAACCACGTTTTGCCAGAACAACTGGATAGTCCGTGGCACAGACCCCTTTTTATCGAATTATTAACATCTGCCTGAAACTTCGTAAATAGCTTCCCCTTATCGTAACCTACAACTATGTTATTTACGAAATGGAGGGAGTCAAACATTTTCTATTTAATTAGGTATTAAAAACTAATTTGAGCACAAACTCGAGAAAAAAGGTGCCTTGAAAAATATTGAACCGTTTGGCGTGACCTACTCCGCCAAAATTACAAAACCATGAGGTTATATATTGCATACGTCTCAATATTTTTGTAGGGAACCATTTTAATCTATTTTGTAATGAAATTATCTTACGATCCAAGTAGAAAGCAAAGCGTATTTAAGAGCTTTTTAGTACCAAATCAAATAGACAAAGTTTGCCTCCCTCCAGATTAAAAACGCCCCAATTCCAAAAGTTTTCTTTAAAAAAATAGTTGTAGGTTACGATGAGATGAAACTATTTACGAAGTTTCAGGCGGATATTAATAAACTAGCACATTGAAAGAGATTTTTTTTTTCTGAACATATTCATTCCATATTGTCCCAAAATCCACTTTCATTATTACAGACATGACGAAAAATTTAAAATATGAATCTGATTTTTGAAAAATCAATGTGAAGTTTTTTCGTTGATTGTATGATTAAAATAATCCTGTAAGATCGAAATATTTCACGACCATTGCCTACTGCCGCTTGAATAATGAATGATTCTTTCATATAAATGTTGAAGAAAATATATAAATATTTTATAATTAAAAACTCACTGAAGCGGCTAAAATTTGTTTCACCAGAAATGTTCAAAGTTCAGGGTTTTAAAAATTTAAAGCACACTTTTTTATTTTCTCACTCTAATAAATCATATTAAAATATTAATATCTGCATAATACATGTTTAAAATATTACCTTGCTCAACGACTGGCCTCTCAAACATGGCTGTTTCGGACTCCATATCTTTCGGTGTGCTGCTTCCATCTGTACAAAATAAAATAAAATAAAACTGATGATATTATATATTACAATTTATTTTTGTGATCTCTGCTACTTTTAAATTTATCTATACTGTAGTGAAGAAGTTTTTTGGACTTCGATGTATACCATAGTCAGCATTTGAGCGATTCCATGTAGTTCTTCTTTTTGTAAAATTTAATATATTTGTTCAAAATTAGGGCATTTAATTAATATACAATAAGTACATTATTTTATGGTGTTAAAAAAATCGGAAGACCATTCTTATAAAGTAATTGATTTCCGGATTAATTTTTACATTCACTTATCTATCTATAAAATATATAGTAAAGGAAAGTATTGCGATTGTGAAAATTTTCTAATCTTAGTTTTCAACGGAAATACACGTTTTGAGGTCTCCTTAGCCCAAATAACCAAGTCCCGCAAAATGGTGTGTGTGTGTGTGTGTGTTAACAGCCTAGCTCAAAAACGAAAAGTCGTACGAAAGTAAAATTGCATGTTTAACGTTTTTATATGCTAGGGATGTTACTGTAAATTTTTCTTCAAAATCGGCTAACCGGAAGTGGCATTTTATATCTTGGTCTAAACACGTTTTTACAATTTTCTCGAAAACGGCTCTAACGATTTTGATTAAATTCATTATATCAGAAAAAATTAAGCAGTTTTAAATAAAATGTAATTTTTTTTTCTGATTGATGTTCTCTAACAGGACTTAAATGGTTAATTTTCAATATCAGCTTCCTCTAAAGTACCTTTAATTTTTTTTTATTTGAAACAATTGACCATTTCACATTAATTTATAATATAAAAGATAGTTAAATATACAATATGAAAGAATTTGATAACTAAATAAATAAGAAATAATAGATCGTAACGGAGAATAGTTCTAATTGAGGAAGCAAAGCAATACGAGAGCATCCAAGCTCGCCCAAAATATTATAACACGCTTCCATATGTAACATAAGCTTAATATAATACGGACTCTGATGATATTCAATAAATATACAAATGCAGTTCTCATATATGCTATTGTTGGTATTATTTAATATATAATTGTGTAGATTACAGCGATATAATTATTAAAATTTGAATATATATCAGGTATTAATACCAATAAAAATACTCATAATGAAATATAAATAAGTATAGCTTCTATAATTTTTACTTTCTCTTCCCCTTAGTCTGAAAATACTTCTTTCTGCTAAGAAGTGGGTGGTAAGTAAAAGTTGTGTGACACACCGCATCAGATCTTTTTTTAGTGTTACCAGTGGGTCGTTTCTCAACAAGTGTTATCATGTTTATTTATTTGTTCACATTAACTAGATGTATTTTTGTTTTTATAAATTCAATTTTAAATATCATAAATCAAATTTGAAAAATTGTCCATAATGAGTGGCAAAGTGATTAGAAATCATTAATTTAGCTCTTGATTAATCTCCACTGGCTTTTAATACTGTGATGCGGATGAGAAAATAGCGCAGTGATTTCTTAGAGTCCTGCATTTCCTTCCATAGTTGAAGGAATAATCCTGGTTCGGAGATGCCTTGCCTGATTGTAAATAATGTATACTACAGGTATGTCTGTGCTATTTTATTTTACTTATCTTTGAGTTTATTTTATTTTTATTTATTGTATAAAATAAATTCAGTAGTATAGCTCTATAATTAATTAATTTTCAATTATTTGAGTTGCAAAAAATTGAAAATCAAAAACGTTGAAAAAAAATAAATTGGAAGTTGAAAATATGTATATGGGTGTGTATTTACTTATTAATAAAAATAGCATAATTAATAAAAAATAGTAGTGTAAGCACACCAGAGATAGACATAGCTAAGGAAATTTTAGTCTTTTTTGACTTATGCCGCCGTAATTATTATAGTTATAAACTTCACCGTTGTACATTTAGAATCTCTAGAGTCTCCTGTTTCTATTTAACACTTTAAAATAAAAAAAATATTCATATATGCAAGTATAATCTCCATTAAAAAAACTAAAAACATTTTTGCACTAGTGACACCCCGAAATTGATCTAGTAATGGACAGAGGGTCGGTACCAATAATAAACACACCTCAGAAAAATTCTAAAATCTTTATTTCATTATAATGATAAGATAAATGTTAAACTTATTCTTAGCAAAACTGTTAGTAGGAAGGTATGAAACACACTGATCTCAAGAGCACTATACAAATAACAATGATATTTATTTTAAAATTTTATTTTGAGGACTTTGTTCTTACAGTTGTCAATAGAGGGCATTGTTCTTCAATTTAGAAAACAATGGAAACTTTAAATCGATAATGAAGCTAATTATTTATATTTAAAGTCCAATTTGGATCATTGCATTAAGGTTAGGTATTGCGGTATTTAGTGATAAGAAGATTTCTCCCCACCCCTTTCCCCATGTGGTATATACACTTGAGTATTTTTTAGTTGTTATTTAGCTTCTGTTTCTGTTCTATTTTATTTATTTATTTGGTGTGATAAATTTATTTATTTATGTACTCTTTCCTCACTATAACCATCGACAGTATTATGATAGAATGTTATATTACCCATTAAAAAAATAATAATAATACAACTTTTTAAAAATTATATACAAAAAAACCAATGCTGAATACAATACAACATAACGGCTAAGGAACAACGAATAATACAGGGAAAGCTACCAACAAAAAATTAATAAAAATAATCAAGTTGTATCCAGGAGAAAGAAGACAGGGTTGCCCTAAATGAGGTTAGGAAAAAACTTTATCGGATATCTTCGGTCTTAGTTCGGTCCCGATATAGGGGGATATCGATAGAAGGGAATAAAAAAGGAAACCTTCAAAAATAATTTTGTTGAATATTTCTCATTCAATAAAAAGAACAAAATAAAAATTAAATTATTAAATAAGTATATATTAAATATATATTAAAATATGTATTATATTAAATAAGTTCTAAATTCATGAATTAATTTCTCATCCGGAATTTTCTTACCTTTTAAATTCCATCCGATCTGGCAAAGCGTTCTTATTTACCTACTAAATTGACCTACGCTTCATAGATAAACGGAACATCCAAAAAGATCCACATTGGAGAACAACAAACTTCTCAGTCAAAAGCCTTTAGGACTATAACTAAAGCTACTTGGTACTTCATAGACATTACTTTTCATAAAGACCTAGGCATTCCAACGGTAACACGGTAGATGAACATACAAACATGCTAATACAAGATATGGCTCCAAACAATATGCCTCCAAAACATGATAAGCAAGCTCAAAAGAAGCTGGATGAGGGATCTCATCGCTCAAAAAGTATACTAAAATCAAGTTTTAACGAAAAGGCAAGTTTCCTGTTGGAAGGTGAAAGTTATTTTCCCGAAATTTATCTTATTTGAATCACACTATCCAGAGTTTACACCATCAGATTGCACCTCGGCCAATCAGGTTGCAGTGTTCTTCTGATTAAGTTGGCTGTTGTCACAGTTTAGCAGTGCACGGCTTCTGTCTCTATTAATTAATCTAGTTTTGGCGCCGTTCGGTCTCCAGAGGTTTGTTTTAGTTTAAATATGTGAGAAGTGTTAGAAATGTGATTAAATTAACTGTTTTAAGTTTATTTAATTTTAAATTATTGTATTATTAAAAATCCGTTCTGAAATCCACCCGTTTTAAGGCATGGTAGTGAAGAATGAAAGCCATATTAGAACATTCAGCTGTAAGTTTTGCATTTTTAATTTATTTATGACATTCTTAAATATTTTTCAATTGATTTCTTTTTAAATTTACAATTAATTTAATGATTTTCAGACTCAACAACAATTTTATATTCGTTTTTAGATATAACCATTTATCATATTCAAGTAATTTAGTTGAAATACATAACACTTAATAATAACATAATGATTACTTATCACAATGTTCATCTTCTATAATATATTTATAACTGTTTTACATATATTTGATTTTTTTTTTATAGTTGAAAAGCATTAATAATTCAGGAATTACATTAAATATTTCTTTTGAATAAATATAATAAAAACTTTTGAGGTACATAAAATTGATTTTATGTTATTAGAGAATTAATTAAAAATTTTGGATTGAATATATTATATTGCATTCGGAAAGCTTTGAACTAATATTAACTAGGTAAATAACATGGACGAGTTCCTAAACTAAGCGCTGAGTTCATTTATAGTATTGTACATCCATTACGCCAGTATTACATGCATCGATGGAATTCAATGCATTCCTTTGTACATCGATTGAATCACTGATGGCTTTTGGAATCGATGGACTTAAACTTATCATGAATTTAGTTCATTTAGTTTTTTTTAAATGATGTAATTTCATTGAAAAATTCAATTCGAATTTTTTCACGATCACAATACTTTCCCTTACTAAATATTTCATACATGGGTAACTTAAAGTAAAAGTTTAATGATATATAGAGAAAACTTTACGTGAGGTATTATGATATTTTACTGAACCAACAGTTGCACTTTTGATCCAGAGTTAAATTTATTTTAAATTTTATCTACTATAAAAGAAAAAAGAGTAAGCGGAAAACGGAAATCGATAAAGAAGGAGCCCTCCAGGGAATTGGAAAAATTCAAAAATCGTTCCCTCGGGCTATAATCAGTTCGCTCATCTGTTATTCAACTTCTCCATTTTCCATCGAGATAAGAAAATAGTCGCTAGAAATATTTTAAATGATTTCTTTGTTCCACATAAAAATTATATTCGATTAAATAATTTATTATCTATCTTGAAAGATGATAAAATTGGTCAATCGTACTGATATTGTAAGTACAGTATTAGGTTAAAAATATATCTAAGAATTGTTCAAATTCTTTATTTATTAATTTTCTTGCATTTATAGTACATTGTTAATAAAAGCTGTTAAAGAACTGGGGCTCGAAATAAATACTGTAAATTTAGGTGATGTAGATGTTAAAGGAAATACATTTGAACAAGTCGATAACTTTAGGATCTAAGATAACAAAAAAATACGAGATTGAAGAAGAAGTTAAGACAGGCAAAATAGCCTATGACAGGCAGAGATGAAGGAGGCTTGTTAAGAGGGCAAAAGACTTCAAACAAGCGATTGAAAATTTTATACTATATTTTTTTTTTCAAATCTAAATTGAAAATCGGACAGATACTAAATACCTACACATACTCAAACCTATGTGGACAAACGCCTCACAGATTTTCGGTTCTGAAAAAAGAATCACTAACAAAAACTACAAACTTTTCAATCCAATTTTTTAAGACTAATAACAGCAGTTCCCTGTAAAGTAAATAACAAAACATTAAATATCGATTTACGGCAGCCAACTAGTGGTTAGGTTGCAATATGTTTAATTTAAACAGTTTCTTTCATTAAATAGATACAGTAAACTGTTTCACTCGAGATTAAACAGATACAAGGATTATCTTCCATTAGAAGGGGGCAAGTTGTTGTTAAAATCAGCGCTGAGCTCATCGATGCCATCGAATAGATCTCTAACGGAGCAAAACCATCGATGAACTGAGTGCTGAGTTTAAGAACCTACCCAAGATGACTCACTTTATAGGTTAGTAGGCAGAGACAGCGATCCGTGCGGGAAAAGAAAGAAACACTGAATCTGTTTATTATTTTATGATAACAAAGTGATTCTCTCTCAGATACAGAAACAGTTTTCAGTTTAGTTCTATTTGTTCATTATTTTCACTAATAAATTTATATAATACCTTTAAAAAATGTTATAATTCAAAATTATAATTTTAATTTCAGTTTGACTTTTATCAGCAATTATAATTTTTTTTTTCGTTCCACTGTTAATATATTATGGTAAAATTAAAAACGGGATGATTAAATTAAATATTTAAATTGATAATTAATTTGAAGACGCTTCACTCTATAAATATTATGACGATAGGATATTTAAATTTTTTTTTTTTGACAAGTCATCTGTTTTTTTTAAACTATTTTTTTTAAAGTAGCAGAAATTGTTGTAACTGCTACTGATGTTAAACATCTTTACCCATCACCACTAACAATTATCAACACACATATATTACATATACACATATATACATCAACACACATCAACACACACAATACTTTACTCCCGATTTCATACTAAAATACATGGATACCACAATATAATTATAAATGACCTGGCCATAACTAACATGCTTAATATGGGACAACTGAAAAAGAGCTGGATAAGAGATCTGAATTAATGACAACAGATCTCCGTATTGTCAAATTCATGAGAGGTGCGGATGTATGGGGGGGAGGGGCTTTCGGGCTGAAGCCCCCCCCTCAAAAATGGTAAAATATACAGAAAAAAATATTAAAAACAACCTCTTAAAGTATTCTTGTTCATTTAATTACATTTAATAGGACTTCAAGAACCACTTAAACACCATTTCATATAGGTAGTTAATTTTTTTCTTTTTAAAAAAAATTAATTATTGTTATATGTATATGAAAAAAAATCTTTCGGGTTGAAGCCCTCCCCAAAAAAATTAAATTATTGATCCGCTAGTGGTGCGGATTAATATTTGAAGAGGAAAAAATATTTAAGTTAAGCATAAAATATATTAAATAATGTATAATTAAAATATAAAAATCAATATTTGAAACCTAATAAGGTATCGAGTGGTACAGAAAGTAGCGCGTCAAATTCGATAAAGTTGGGAGAATGTTGTTGGAAAAGTTTCACAAAGATCTCATTAGGAATTGTTGTGGCTAATATTCGTGACTGGGTTCCATTCCCGACCTCTCCGAATTTTCTTCCACCATTCTACCTTCCTTATCTTCCTCTCGGATATATTCTAAAATTTAGCTGAGGATCTCGGACCAGCATAGGTCTGGGTCACGCAAGAGCATTAGGTATTTTTTTTTTTAAATGATGTCCAAGGGAAATATTTAGTAATGTTTTAAGAAATTACAATAATGGACAAGATGTGATTGCTAACATAATTTTCCCGCAATTTCTGTGAAATCGTAGAACATGGGTCAGCTATCTTGGTGCCCGTAGGAACTATTTCGCCTGCATGACATCACTCACAGTGTTTGTAATATTGGAGTGATTTATTTCAAAATTGAACGCTAATTGTAATATCCGATTCATTGGTTGTTTTTACATAGGAATCAATAGTTATCTCGATGTACATCAAAATCGATTCATTTTGGAAATTAGCTACTAATTTCATTAATCTATTAATATTCTCTTAAGCCCGTCTCTTACTTTATTGTTTCTAAGTTATTTTATATATAATTTCAAAATGTTCTTAAAATCTTTATCATTATATTTACCAAATTAAAAAAATATTGACTAATGAAATTGAGTACAAAATCACAGCAGCTTTATCAGTTATATTTCATTATACAAAAAAAATTATACCTTCTGTACATTTTATATGTATTATTTAATAATTATATCGTTGCTTTATTTCAAAAAGTTATTGTACATAGGTGTGAATGTGATTTATTTACTTTAATTTCATCTAGCTTTTATCTATTATTTCATTATTTTTTTTTTGTACACAGGCATACCAATTTACTTATTTTATTTATTTTTTTATATTTCTTTTTCTTTATTATTGATATTAATTGTATGTACATATTGTGTGAATGAATCATGTAGCCTTAATATTAATGCCCTTCAATGTGGCAGAATGTATTAATATTCAATAAAGAAAGTTAAAAAAAAAAAAAAATTTCAAAAAGTATATAAGTGCATTTTTTGTATAGATTAATTTTTAAATATGTTTATATGAAACTGTAAAGTAATCCCATAAATATATAGTTTAAAAACACAATTTTCTTATTTTATAAAAAGAAAATTCTTCAAAGTCTTCAATTATTTTGAGTTATGAAATGTTGCTTAATGACTTTTTTCAAATAGACCAACGATACATTTTATATAAGAGTATAAACAATACACTATTTAAAAGTTAAAATGATTCTTCTTTATATTTATTAATGTTAGAATATAAAAAAAATCTCTTCGTGGCGTTAAAATACGATTTTGAATAATAGATCATTAGAAAGAGGATGCTGAATATTGCTTGCAGTATGCATGTCCAAATTTTTATTTTCTGAAATATTTTAATCCATATCTTCAATAAAACTCGTTACTAGTTGGGTTTCGACACTATTTTTTTCCCTTTTCGCCACTCTAACACAGCGCAAAGTGATCTGAGAGATGCAAAAACCCAAATTTTCAAGATTTCATGATAACTCAAATTTCTATGTGTTTATTGTCTGACATGGTTAACTCATATATTCCTAAAGTTTAGGAACGAATAAAAACACCAGTTTCAAAGATATTCAATAAGATATAAAGAAAAAGCCTATTTCTGCCACATTAAACATGTAACTTGTTATAAATCATTAAATATATTTTAGGCGTTTTTGCTATATTCTGAAAATATTTTTTTGTAGTTTAATTTTCATAGGATAAGTTATCACTCAACGGATCCTGGAATTTCCTTTTTTCCATCGGAAAGTACCAAGAGTCAACGACCGCCAAAGGCTTACTGTAATAAAAATGTTTTTTGAATCCTCTACTAATGATGAATACAAAAATCAATCAACAAAATATAATAAAATAAAGTTTCTTTTCCTTCATAACTTTTTTTCCAAAAATTTCGGGGAGATAGGACTATTTCTCGCATGTGAAGGAGAAGAATATCTTCAAAATGTATGGTCAATCATTGGATTTGATGAAGAATTGAGGAAGTTATGGCGTACCGACAAAAAAGAACACCTTTTAGAAAAAATATATAAGCTATAACCTGTTTTTTTTTCTCGATTCTTGTTTGTTTTCCTAAATGCCTCTTGTTTTTTAAATGCCTAAATTCGCCCTAAAATATTAATAAAATAAATAAAAGTTATCTTGTTAGATTTATCTAAAATTCTTAACCTTTCACAGACCGAAAATAAAAATGTTTACTCTTA